>WBMY01008569.1:42321-92257 GCA_013397315.1 Donacobius atricapilla
CCCGCGGGCCGATCCCTCCGTGGGCGGGAGCCGCGGGCTCGCTCGGGCCGGGCTCAGGGGTTCGGTGGGGACGCGGCCCCCGGCCGGGACTGTCCCGGGAGCGGTCGGTCGGTGCCGCGGGGAGTGCGGAGGCTGCGGGGCTCGGGCCGGGCCCAGAGCAGCCTGTGGAGACGGCAGTGCCGGCCCCGCTCCCCCCGCGCTTTAGTCGCCCGTGTCCCCCACGCGTGTCTGTCCCGCGTGTGCAGCGGGGCTCGGCGGGCACCGCTCGGGGCTGTGCCGGCACCGGCCGCGCGTGTCTGCATCGGAGAGAGCCGGGGATGCTGCGGAGCCTCAGTAACCGCGATCCCAGCAAAGCCCAGACACCTCCAACCCTGTCCGAGCCGGGTCCGGACAGGGAATTGCCCCTGCACAGGCGGGGTGGCCACAGCCAGCGAACCCTCGTGTTTCTGACTCCCTCTTCAGCTGCTTTTCCGCGGAGCGCTATGAACTCTGTACAGCAATCACAGAATCATGGCATGGTTTGGGTTGGAAGGACCTCAAAGCTCAGTCAGTTCCACCCCCTGCCATGGGAAGGGACACCTTCCACTATCCCGGGCTGCTCCAAGCCCCGTCCAGAATGGTCTTGGACACTGCCAGGGATCCAGGGGCAACCACAGCTGCTCTGGGCACCCTGTGCCAGAGTCTTACCATCCTTACAGGGAAGGATTTCCTAATATCTTATCCAAACTTCCTCTCTGTCAGTGTGGAGCCATGAATCCATCATGCAATGAGCTCCTGCTGTGGTGCAGCCCATACTGGCCCAATTCAGAGCAATATGGAACCAGTGCTGTCAGACTCTTAACGGGGCTCCTACTGGAGGCTTCACCTTTTTAGATACTAGTGCCAGGTCTAAAACTCCTCAGAGTAACTGTAAATTCCAGTGTAAGGACTGTGGTTCCCCCTTAGCAGATGCGATTTACAGTGAAAATGAGATAGGGCTGGGCAGGGCAGGTCCTGGAAATTCAGCACTGGCATCCCAAAGCTGTGATCCAAACCCCCAGAGGGTTTTCTGGTCCGTGCACTGGCCCTGGGGCGAGTCTGGAAGGGAGGAGGATGTTGCCTGTGGTCAGCTGTGCCTCTTTGGGGCTGTTCCTGCTGCACATCATCCTCAGTGTCGTCAGAGCGTTGAGCTCGTCCAGAGCCATGTGGGAATGGCTGAACCAAGAGCAGCTGGTAGTGGGAACGTTTAAGTGGAAAATGATGTGCTAATACTGTTGCTGCTGGGTTGGGAGTGCTGTGTGTCCTGTGCAGTACTGTCAGGTTTTGCAGAGCTCCATAAGCTGCCCTCTGGAGCCTTTGGAAGCCTGAGCTCTCCTATCTCTTCCGAAAGCTCTTTACTTGATGGGGGTCTGTTTGTTGGATGTTTACACCCTCATTTTCCTAAACTAAGCCAGTACCTGGCTCGTTCAAATGTTGCTGGGAGGTCTCTGCACAGGAGCAAACCACGCTGTGACTTGTCACCATGAGAGTCTGGATCCTTCAGGGATCCTTCAGGAAAGCCTTCCAGGCCTAATTGGGAGGTTTCTACTCTCCTGAGACATTTCTCTTTTTAAAACTTAAAATGCTTAAGTCTTTTTTGGTTACACGATCGAGGTCTGCACAAGCGTGGGTGTGATCAAGGTGAACACACGCCTCTCACAGAGCAGGTGCACGCTGAGTCTGCCTTAAGGCTGCCCTGATCTGTAGGGAAGTTGGCTTTGATGTCCTGAAGTGGTTTTTCCACCCTGAGTGGCTGCGTGTGAAACAGAATGTTGGGACCTGCCCAGGTCCAGAGGGTTTCTCCCAAGGGTCTCTTGGGAGAGAAACTGGGGGAAAAGTGTAAAGAATTTGGGACCTGCAATTTCTTGGCTTCTGACCTTGCTTAGCCAAGTTCTTTGTGGAAGGGGAGCAGCCCCAGTGCTTCCAGTGCCCTGCTCAGGCTCTGCCCCATGCTGGGGAGTGTCCAAACCCCTGTTTCTGGGAATATTCTGTGCACCCGGTGTCTGAACCACCGCCTCAGCCCTAGCTCTGCCTTGCAGGGATGTGTTTGTGGGTTGGGAATGTTGGTGCTGGATGTGTGAGGGTGATGCTGGGTGGATTTACACAGAGCATGGATAGTGTCTTGGGAAGCATTTCTGCCCTGTCCAGAAATAGTCCTGCGTATTCTCCCAGGCAGAAAAGCAGGGATAGGTGGAATCTACCTGTGGGGGGCAGTTAATATTTTCTCCTAAAGGGGACTTTTCCCTCCAAAAAGCTGTATTTGATTGGTTTTCTCCTGTATGGCCTGAGTGTCAGACAAGGAGCAGCAAGTACTGCTTGAAGGATCAACCTCTTCCTTTTCCCTGTAGAAACTCTGCTGTCCTTGGAGGGCAGGTTTGTTCTTTTGCCTGCACTGCCACAGCTCTTGCAAGAATCTCTAGAATGATGCAGATTTTCCTTCCCTTTCCTTACAGACTAATTCCCACAGTTAACTGGTGCATGGATTGTTCCATGCTGCAGCTCTGCTTTGATTTGTGGTTTCCAGGTGATGCCAGGATTTGCCCTCGAGCCTGGCAGTGCCATTCCCAGTTCCAGGGCTGCAATGCTTGTGTCCCAGGAGCCTTTTCCATGCTCAGAGCATTCAGAAGATCAGGGTGGCTCAAAGTGCTGGCTCGAGATGCCCTGAAGCGATTCCGTTTTCGTCACCCATAATACGCGTTTTCCTCTCTGGTGTTCTCCTTTGCGTTGGTGAACGGGACTGAGTCCTATTCCCATCTGCATGTTTGGTCTAAACTTCCCAAAAATACATCAAGGAGAAGCATGAAAGAGGAACTTGAAGGTGCCTGGGTGCTTGAGATGTAAAACTGGCTGTTCAGAGTTCCCTAGTGTTGAGTTCCCATTTCTCTGGGGCCATTACATCCTGACTGTATCCCGCAGAATTCCCTCCAGCTGCAGCTCTGGTGGGTGCCCGTGCTGGGGGCTCATGAGTGGGTGGAGCAGGGTGGGGACACTTTGGGCCTCCACCTCAGCTCAGTGGGGGTGTGCAGGGTGAGGGGAACTGATCTCTGAGCAGGAGGAAGAACAGGATCACATTCCCAAGGTGTTTTTGTTGTTCCCAGCGCGTGGTAATTCACGATCGGCAGGTTTAGCTCCAGCTGCTCCAGGCATGTCTGTGGGTTCCAGGCTGTCTTCCTTTAACGGAGGCAATTTAAAACACACCAACAAAGGCTGGAACACAACAGGAAGAAGTGCTGGCTGCATTTACTGGGTTGTTTTCACCTCTCCTGATCTCGGTTAGCCAGTGGTCCGAGCCCTCACTCCCAGCTCTGTCTATCCTGGTTACAGCACAGCAGTTCTTTGTGTGTTCCCAACTGGAATTTTCCTGCTGGAGCGCTGGTCTGAGAAATGCCTAAAAAGCTCAAGCTGTTAAAAGCTGAAAGTTGTGCTCTGTAACCTCTAGACATGATGAATTCCAGAGGAATTCCAGGCTGGAGCTGCCCCTTAGTCCCTGTGCTGACAGCAAACCTTTAAGCAAGCTGGAATATTGAAACCGTTCTGGAGCTCAGTGATAGGATGGAATCACTCAAGGACTTCGTCATCCTGTGCAGGGAGCTGCTTTCACTTTCAAACCTGGGCTGCCCGGCCAGGAAGGAAGATATCTGGTGGGATTTTTAGCGTCCTGCCCTCCCTCCGGACCTGGGGGATCACTGCGCTTCCATAGTGCTGCTGCAAGAAAACGTGACAGAAGTGGTTCAAGCTGGGAATGGTCTGTGTGTGCTGCTGCTGGTGCTGGGGGCTGGGCTTTCCTCTCCCAGCCCTCTCCCAGTCCTCTCCCAACACGAGTGCTGGGACCAGGAGCCTTGATTCTGAGGATTTGCCATAACAGCGGAAGCTGCTGCTTGGTCAGAGTATGTTTGGTAAGAGAAGTGGTGGAAACACACTTAAAAAGTTTGCTGTATTGGTTCCCTCGCATGTGTGGGCCTCTGTGTTATCAGTTACTGTCACAGCAGCAGGATGGGATGTGGAAGTGGAAGCACTTTGGGACTTGCTGATTTTTATGGTTTTCCGTGATGTGGCTGCCTGGAGGATGACAGGATAGGCACAAACCGAGGGCTGTTCCCTCTTCTCTGTTCTCGTGCCGGGTGTTTTCCTGCTGTCCTCAGGCTCACGCAAGTCTCTGACTCTGAATTTAGTGAGTTTTTAATTTAGTTTTTCCTTGGAATTTGGGAGTGTAAGCTGGACAGCAGCCCCTGGCACTGGAGCGTGAGCTTAGAGTGCGAGCTGAGCCAGCCTCCACGCTCATCACCAGGAGCTTGTTTTACACCACAAAGATTTGGCAGGTGTAGGTTGGATTTTGGGGTGTCCAGCAAGTGCTGGTGCCATTCTCCTGGGGTAAGGAGTTCCCTCAGCATCCTCCAGGATTGAGGCATGGCTGGGATGGTACCAGTGGTCTCTTGGTGCCTCTTTTCCCCCCCTCCCGTTCTTAATGCTTGGATGTATTTTGCACTTGCACTGCAGCCCCCCACAAACCAACATTCCAGCTTTCTTGCTAAGCAGTTTTCGTTCGTTTTGCCAGCAGGGTGTGATCTGTTGAGCAGTTTTCTTGGGAACTAGTGCTGCTTTAGAGGCAGCCTCTACTCTGCAGGGTCCACCAGTGAGATCTGGTGGTGTGAGACAAGCTAATGCAGAGCAGGCATGGAGGGATACTGATATTGATTTTACCCTTCCTAAGTTCCTTTGGATATTTAAGTAAAGCTGTATATTTGCTATGGCTCTTACGGGAATCACTGCTGCTGATTTCCTCGCAAAAGCTGTTGCAAGTAGGGGAAAGAAAAGAAAAAAAGAAAAGCAGCAAAACCCCTGAAGTCTGGTGTAAGGAAGAGTCACAGGATTTTATAGACACCAGAGCAGTTGGTGACACTGACCCTGAGATCAGCAAATCTCAGCCCTGCTTGGGTACAGCTGAGTAGGAGTTGCAGGGAATCTTTGCAAAATAGAAAAGGGAGACCCTCTCCCTACCAAAAAAAAAACCCCAAAAAAAAACCCTCCAAAAAACCAACCCAAACAAAACCCAAACAATCTCTTTGGGAGCCCTATGCAGCATTCAATAGGTGGGATGTGAATGTTGAACTCTGCTTTTCACACAGGAGGTCCTTGGCACATGAGGGCTTTGCCTGTGACTCCACCACAGGATCAGTGTCCGGGCTCAGGGGTCCTGGCTGGGGGGTCCTGGCTAGTCCCTGTGGGCCCTGCAGCCCCCACATGAGCCCTGCCCAGAGGGCACTGCTCGAGCAGCTGCGGCACCACGGGAAGGCAGAAAGAGTCACTTTAATTTCACTTTCCATTGCAAATGCCGCAGTCATTTTGTCCACCGCAAGGTCACTTTTATTTTTAAAGGGCCTTGGAGTCAGAAATGGCTTTTCAAAAATATTCCTTGTAGCAAGTAGTGTCTCCTGAATGGTCAGATGTGGCTCTTTTAAATTACAGCTCTGGTCTGTGCTCTGTAGGTGTTGTGTGTGGCTGGATTGCTCCATCCAAAGGTTTTGGCCACTTTGATTTACTCAGCTTCTGGGGAGGGTCAGGGAAGGCAAGAAGGAGCAAAGAGAGATTCAGTGGAACTAGACATCACAGATGCTTTTCTCTGCTCTTCTGGTTGTATAGGTTGCTTTCACCATCTCTTTTTTATTTTAATCCATGAAATCCAATTGGAAATTGGTTTCCTGTGGGATTATGGAGAATTTAGAAGAAAATTAATCAGTTTGGAGGTTTTGACTGAAAAGCTGCACTGGGGGCAGGGTGTTACTGTGGCGTTAATCCTGCCAGGACAATGCATTGGATCCCCTTTTGCTGGCAAAAGGGAAAGTGCCAGAAGCTGATAAAGTCAGGAATTTGTGGCATTAATAGTATTAATTTCAAATGAGTAACAAGGTATTGTAGGGTTTGACTAGTGTGGGAAAGGTCTTGGTGCACAGAAACATCTGCCTTGGAACTGGGAAGACCCCAGAGTGCCACAGGGTGGGAGATGAGGGTTCACTGCTGGCTCAGCAGTGTCCCACCCCCAGAGAATATTTTCAGGAAAACAGGCGATTTGGGGGAGTTGATTACCATGAGTTTACACATGAGTGCAGAGTCTTCTTGTACATTGGATAAGCAAATTCCTCAGGCTGAGCCCAGCTGTGTGTGCAGTGACCCAGGTGATCTTAGGGACCTGTGGGGCTCCTGCGGTGTGAAAGGCAGGAGAGGTGTGTTCCAGTTCCAGCCTGGGTGAATTCCAGGTGTGGTGGTAATGGAGAACTCTGTTTCCCATAAAACCCTTTCTTTTCTGAAGAGGCAGCAGCATTTCACAGGCTGGTGGCTGTTTGCTCATCTCTCAGCTATGTTTAAGCTTATAAGTGTTGTTTTTTTTTCCCCACCTCCCCTTTCACAAAACCTAAACGTGCCTTTCTTTCCCAGCCCAGGACATGGTGCAGGGTGAAGAGCACAGATAAAGACGCTCCCACCACTCACTCCACAGCCTGTCCCACCCTCCTGAGGACTCCATGAGGCAGGACACGGGCTGATGCCCTCAGCTCACCCCACCATGGATGGGGGGAACAGCTTCCCACAGCACCAGCAGCCAGGTGATGCCGTCTGCGGCATCCCCGGCCTCTGCTCCCAGCTCGCCGTGCCGGACGTGGAGGTGAGGCCCTGCAGATCCTGGGGAGGGGGAGACTGTGCCCAGGAGGGGTTTGGGCAAAGCAGTCTGGTCTGGTAGATCCTGGGAGTCCTGGTCCGTGTTTACAGCAGTGATTTCCAGACTTCCCAGGCAGCTGTGCAGGAGTGTGCAGAATCGATCGGAGGGGTTGAGGTTGAAACGAGGAGGAAAAAGCAGGGCTGTGATTAAAACAAAGCCTCTCTGAAAGCTGCTGGGTGCCAGCTCCTTAAGGAAGGACTGAAGAGATGGGGAGAATCTGCCCAGGATTGCAGACCTTGTTCCTACCCCAGCACATCTCTACCAGACGTGTGAATCTGTGCCCGGGTCCAGCTGTCCCTGTTTCCAGAGCAGCAGAGACAAATAAGTTGTATTTGTCCTGCTGCTAAAACCAGACCAGGTCCCTGATGCATTTGTCCAACAGGACAAAAAGCAAACCCTGTCCCAAAATAGCTGAGGTGTTCCTGGAGTTTTCTCTTTCTCTTTCAAACTCTGGAATGTGTCACATGCAGAGACACAGAGGTTCAAGCAAGGCCCAAGTTCCTGTTGCTTCAGGTACAAAGTTTCATTGCTTTGGGCGCACAAAAAACAGATTAAAGGCTGCTGTGGAGCTGAGTAAGGAGATACTGTGTTCTCTCCCTGATTTTATTGGTATGAGCTGAGCTAAGAGCTTCCCGTTAATTGGAGACAGTTCAGAGAAGTGGGAAGACAAAAGGCACGGAAGGATATTTTTGGGTGTGACCTCTGCCAGCCAATTTCAGGTTATTGGGTTGGTGCTGACTTTCCACAGAGACTGAATCATGGAATCACTCAGGAAAAGACCTTCAAGGTCATCAAGTTCAATCCTGGTCACCATACCACAGCGTTGAGTGCCACGTCCAGTCCTTCCTTGGACACCTCCAGGGATGGGGACTCCACCACCTCCCTGGGCAGCCCCTGCCAATGCCTGACACCCATTCCACAAAAAAATTCCTCTTGATGTCCAACCCAAACATCACTTGGCACAGCTTGATGCCATTTCCTCTTGTCCCTTCCGAGTGTCCTGTGAAAGGGCTGGGGAAGGGGGCTGACCCTGGTGAGTGACCATCTGGGGACAGTGGTCGGGGAGTAGGTTCCAAAGCTGAAACTGGAGTCCTGCTCAAGATATGAGGAGCCCCCTCTGCCTCTGGGAAGCACTGAGGGAGGGAAGCCATGGGCCTGCCCTTGGACCTGCAGCCCCGGGTAACACTTCCAGGCCTCTGCTGCTCTAACTGGTGTGCTCTCTGCTTGCAGAATTCCACGCTGGCCGCCGACTCATGGAGTAGCTACTACCCACTCTCTTTCCCAACCTCGTCTTTCCCAAGTGAAAACCAGTGAGTGCTGTTCTTCTTTGTCTAATCCCCTCTGCTCTTGCACACCCCGTGATTCAACTGTTTCTTTACTGCTTTCCATGTTTACTTTATTTCATGATTTGATGGGGAAATAATTGCATCACTCGCTGATCTTGTGGCATTTTAGGCACTGCTGCAGCTTGGAAACAGCAGCAAACAGCTTTTTGTTTTTAAAAATAATAAAAAACCTTTGTTTTCTGGTAAACCTTTGGGCTGCAGTAAGGGAGGAGCAGCCTAGGTTTGTAACACTAATGAAATTCTTAACAGATCTGACTGAGCAAACACACTGGGCAGTCTCTAGCTTTGCACAGATGTGGAGGGAGGTGTTACCTGTACCAGGTGTCAGGTTTTGGGTGAAGTTAAAATCCTTCGCCACGTCACTGAAAGTGACTGACACTAACAGTCATGTCATGTCTGTACTGAAAAATATTGTTTTCCATTTTCCCTCTTTACAATGAATCTTTGTCTTGGATCACAAGGTGGGATATGACGAATGTTTGGACAACATAAAGTGGCCTTGTGCCATCACGGGGTGACTTGGGTGGGGACTCTGGTGGGGCTGGAGGTTTGGAGGCTGATCCATGGCTTCTTTGATCTCTGTGAATCCAGGGAGTGGCACGGATACACAGGATGTGTTCTTTATCTAGGTCAGAGGTGGGAGGAAGGAGAATTGAAAGAAGCAGAATTTGACATCCTGAGCTAACAACTGTGTTCCAGGTGCCTGGAATTAAACTGGGGATTTAATGTAGCCTCCCTCCTAAAGGGATTTTGGCATCTTCATGGGAGGGATCCTTCCCTGTGCGGGTGTGAGTTCTAGGCACGTGGGAGCAGTGAGGATCAGCTCCTCTGTCAGGAGGATGAGGGGGACTCATGTCCCTGTGTTGGTTCTGCTGCCCTGGTGGCCCCGGTCCCCTCTGGCCACAGCAGGAGCTGCCCGGCAGCGTGGGGCGGATGGACAGGGCAGTTCCCCATGAGAAGCTACCAGAAGCTGCCCCACAGGTGCTGAGGGAGCTGGGCTGTGCCAACTCCTCCCCACAGGAGAACGGGAGACTTCTCAGATCCATTCAAGCCCTTTGCTCTCAGCCAGCCTGGCTGATTGGAAGGGGCTGTGCTTTTTGAGCAGGATTCCTGTAAATTACACGTTGTGAATCCTCCGGAGAGCTATAACAGAATTTCTGTTTTGCTGCATTGAACCACAAGATTAGATTGTGTTTATCTATTGTGTAGGGGTCTTTTTTTTTTTTTCCTTCTTCTCTTGACCATTTGTTCTGGTTTTGCCCCTCACTCTCTTCCTGTTCGGTGCCGCCCGTATCAGCACTGCCGGGAACATTACAGCCTGATCCTGCAAGGACATGCCTGTGTCTGACACAAACCTGGACTTGCTGCCTTTGCTTGAGTTACTTCTGGAAACGAGGCCCATTGTAGTAATGATTTGCTAGGGAATGATTTAGCTAAGGCTGCACCTTTAGCCTCCTGTTCTTCATAACCTAGGAGCTGTAAAAATCACCTTTCAGGTGAGATTTTCCGTATCCGCATTTCACATTAAAAAAAAAAGTCTGTGCTTTTTGTATTTGAAAATGGCACTGACTCTGTTTTAGGTGTATTTGGAGTGAGGGTGTTACAGGTAAGAATCCTGGAAAGAATGGAAACATTGAAAAGTGGGATTTTTAAAGGCAGTTGTAATTGTAGCCCATGCTGTAACACGGAAAAATGCAGCTGGCATTAAAGGTGGTGCACGTTTTTCTTCAGAATCCTTGCAGAGAAATCTCATTTGCAAGTGGCTGTGTTTGGACAGGGTTTATTCTCATAGCAACACCTTTATCCTGAAGCAGGTTTTTCCTGTTTCCTTTCAGGAGTTCACTTTCATGCTAGGGAATTTCTTTAGAAGACCCCAAATGTGGCCTCTTGGGTTCAGATTTTCTTAACCTGACAAATGTCAACAGTGTATTAAACATCGTTGAAAGAACCAGGGAGGTTCAGAGCTCTGAAGAGCAGCAGGTCAGCTCTTTTCTGAGGAAATTATCCCTGCAGAGCTCATCTTCCCTTGCTGCTGGAGGCTCAGCACATTCCTGGCTGGGGGGACCTGGGGAAGCCCAGTTGTGCTGTTGGATGAGGTGTCACACAGCTGCAGCAAAGCTTTGTCCCCAGTTTCCAAAACACACGACCCCTTTTCTTACTGTTTTTATGTCCCTTTCCACCTCTGCATGGAGCATTGCTTGCTGAAATAGTAAAGCAGGCTCTGAAAAACATGGATTGGTGTCTGATGAGGAAGGAAAAGTGCTGGGCTGGTGCTGGGGCAGCCTGTGGCCTCAGCTCTCCCTGATCTTCCACTGGCTTGAGATGTGAAGTTTGTGTCTCTGAGTGCAGGACAGAGGATGGAGCCTGGCCAAAACACACATGGGAGGTCACAGAGAAGTGGCACTGTGGGCCCACAAGAGCTTTGGATGCGTTGGGTCACAGATGAGCAGCTGGAATTCAGTGGAATTGCAACGGAGCATTCCTTTTCAGGCGGCTGGTGTGATTAAACCAGCATAAATTTCCTTTCTGGAACGGTTTCTCGTTGTCCAGTGAACCCCCTCAGCCTCTGAGGGAAGCTGCTGACCCACAGTAGCTTCTGTGGAGCAGTTTGCCAGGAGCTAAGCTCTGGAGAGGCTGAGCAGGTGGGGACAGGGCAGTTTGCTGGGGGCTGTGTTCACACCTTGGCTGTGACAGGTCACTGACCTGATTCTTCCACTTACAACATTTTTGTCCCAGTTTAATTCAAGCGAACTTGTCAATGGCTCTGTGCCAGCCCTGAAAATGAGGGGGAACAGCTTTGAATTCTGACTCAAGGGAAGGTAAAGCCCAGGTCCAAAGGTACTGAAAGGATTTGGGGGCTTTCCAAGGTGGATCTCGGAGCGGTGCCCAGAGCTGCTGTGGGCTCTCCCTGCAAACTGCAGGAACCAAGTGCATCTCACATGGACAGATTGGAAGACCAAGATTAAGGGTAACAAAATACCAACCAGAGCTGATCATTCCACAGCAGGCCAGGGAGGTTGGAGCAGTCTCCTTCTCGTTACCTTGACTGACCCTTGTCCAGGCCACAAAGTGCCAGGGAAACAGGAGGGGGTGTTCACTTTTCCAGTAAAAATAGTTTTCCTATTCCTTGGTTAGTTCCTTGATGCTAGCCAAGCTGTGTCCTCATGTGAGAGACGGCGAGACCACAGTGGCCTCGACTTGAAAGCCTTTTAAACCAGACTTTTCCTGTGTGGAAATACGTTCATTCCCAGAATTTGTGCCCAGATTTCAATTTCCTTGGATGGATTAGGAGAAACTCTCAGTCAGGGCTGGACTGTGGGAACTGGGATATGCAGGTGTGTTCACACAGGGTCTCAGGTATCTCTGCAGCAGGTAAAGCCACGGCAGCACAGAAAAGAAGGGAAAAAGGAATGGAGGAAGGAGCCGTTCATTTTTCAGGATATTATCTTTAGTGATGGGAAATGAGCAGGAAAAATGTATTTATCAGATGAGATAACTGTGTTTGCTCATAAATCCACATGTAAATGTTCACCAGGTGTGTTAATGAGCTGCTGGCCACACATGGCACCTTAATTGCTTCATAATCCTTTGGCAGCTTGGCATTCCCAGCTCCTGGGCAGGAGTTCTGTTCAAACTCTGTTTCTCCCTCCCCCAGCACCTCCTCAAGTTTCTGGCCGTGGGTTCTTTGGGCATCGGGGAGAATGTCCAGCTCCCCACAAGAGGAAGGGGAGAATGTCCAGCTCCCCACAAGAGGAAGCCAGTCCAGCCGGGGTGGATGTTCCATGGCTCCAGCGCTGAGGGTGTCGAGGGTGTCGGTGGCAATTGCCCAAGCAGGAACACGGCCCCTTACGGGAAGGATTATGAAGCACATTCCTTGCTCCTGCAGGAGAGGGAAAGGGATTGTGCAAACCAAGAGGTGGTGTGGAGCAGAGGCCAGCAGCTGCTCCTGGGCAGGAGGAAGGAAATTGGCTGCTCTTGTGCAGTTTTTGCCTCTGGCTGCCCGGAGGAAGCAGATGCTGGGTGCAGGGAGCAGGAGGAAGCTGGCATGGCCCTGCCCAGGAGGAGCAGGCAGGATCTTTGCTTTGTTCCCTTGTTAGCTGAGCAGAGATCTTGCCTTTGAACTCACACCAGTCATATCCCTAGTTCCTGTCTCTGGGTAACACTTCTGTCTGTGTTTCCCAGTCACCAACCCTTCCATTCTGACCTGCCTTTGGGGTCTGTGAGTGGTGAACCCCCTGTCCAGGTGGGTTAACAGGGGTATTTCCCTGTCAGAGCTGGTTTTGGGGGTTTTGTGGCCCAAACTGGCATTTGGATGTGATGTTTCCCCACACCTCATGTCCTTACATGGTGTGACTGGGGGGTTCACCACACCCGTCACACTGTGATGTCCCAGGGCTTCATTCTGCTTTGTCATCAGGGCTGAAATACTGAGTACTGCAGACCATTGTTATCTATTAAATCCTTCCTGGTTTACACAAATCGTCAAGAATTGTATTTTTAATTCAGTGTTCTTACACTGCTGAATTTGGTAAGTGGGATAGAACTGGTAGAGATATTATTTTGCCATCTCTCTTCTGGATAATATCCCTCTCCTGTATGTGACATCCTGAAGTTTCAGCTTCACTGCTGCCAGAGGCTGAAGTGACCTGAGAAGTGCTGAGGTCTAACAGGGAGTAACTGCTTCTCCCATTTCCTTACAGGCAATATTTTAATGCCCCTCAGGATTTTTATATGGATTCCATCAGCAGACCACATTTCTTGGATACAAACTATGCAACTGTGGACCCCACTGACTTCTTTCCGAAAAATGGGGATTTTCCTCAGGTAAGTGCAGAGTTCCTGATGTCTTTGGGGAAAAATGGGGCTTTGGAGTGCTGGGGCTTATTTTTCAGTGTTGCCTTACTGAGATAAATGAAGAGATGGGCGATAAATTTGTCCAGCCCTGGAGAGGAATTGTGCAGTTGGGATCAGTCCTCTGACACCAGGAATTTGAAAGGTGTCCATGATTAGGTAGGAGCTTATCTGTGGTAAAACTGCTTCTGTGTTTTAAAGGGGTGTTTGGCATAAACACTGGTGGTGCCAGGGGTGGTCCCAGAGTGTGAATTGAACACTCTTCAGACTCTTCAGTTATTTCCCTCCCAAAATACTCTTGTGCTGCATGTTCTTCCTCATTGGTTACAAGTGGTGGATTCCTGAATAGTGAATATTTAGGGATTACATCAACCCATTGCCCAGCATGCCAAGAGTGGAGACAGGTCAGTTTTTGCAGAACTGGAGTATGGGAGGAATGAACAGTAACCCGAGTCGCTCGGCATCTCTGGGGATCCAGAGCTCCCTCATCTTGGGGATCTCTCTGGGTGGGAAGGGCGCTTTCCGTGGATGTTCAGGAATGCTGCACTGGCTTTCAGCAGCATCTTACAGTAAGATTAGTCAGTAAAAACTGCAAGTGGTTGATATGATGGAGCTGACTTTGGAATAAAGAAGGAATGGGCTATATCCTTTCTAGGAATTAATACAGATATCGGTGCCTGCCAATGTGTTAATTCCTCCTCATTGTGTTTTGGTTTTTTGGCATGGCCGAAGAGAAGTTTTGGCCCTTCTTAGGACTCTGATTTCTACATATTTGGATGAGTAGGTGCTGGAGATTTGTGCTTTTTTGAGGTGGCCACTGGTGTGGTCCCCCCATCCAGCTCCCCGTGCCTCACATCAGGGATACACTTGGGCAGCCACTGGGCAGCTGCTGCTCAGGGTTTTCTGGCTGGATTAAACCAGATAAATAATTGAATCACAGCAGCATTGATCTCTGCCTCCTGCAGAATTAATTGTGGGAGGAACGAGGCTGAAAAGTGATCTCATCAACTTGTGAGACCATTTACCGGGCTGCGATGGGAAGGGGAGAGGGATCCCCACCATAGGTCTCACCTCCAGGTCTGGTGGGGTTTGTCTGATGGGTTCAACGGGAAAAGGGCTTAATTATTTCTTTAATTTATGTATTTTCTAGTATCTCAGTGGTCAGCCAGCTTCCTTCCCTGCTGCATCACAGAAACTGATCTCAGCCAGCTTGAAGGAGTATAGTTTTGGAGGTTCTTTGTGAAAGGAGATGCTTTATGTTGGCTGGGTGAGAAAAGAGCAGGAGGCTCTGAGACAAAGCAGGCATGAATGACCTCAAATGATTCCCAGAGCAAGAAATAATTCTTTTGCTGCTCTTACCCTTTGGGAGAGGAAGCCATGGATGGGAGTGAGGTGGGTTTAGGCAAATGGGCTTTTGTTTGGACTCTTTCTTTCTGTAGTGAGACTGCACCTATTGCAACGTGCCTGCAGGTGTTCTGCCTCCAGTATGGACACAGCCAAATGTCCTCTGAACCTAACACACCCAAACCATTTCCTTCGCTGGGGTATTGTAGCACCAGGTAGTGCCATGTGCTCCCACATGGAGCGGAGCAGCTTTATGGTGCTCTTCTGCTCTGTTCCGTGGTTTGTCTGTGAGCGTGTGCTCTGGTCCCTGGAGATCCCACAGGTAACAGGGCAGTGATATGTGTCACCCTGTGTGTGCTGAAACTGAGGAACAGTGGGTCAGGCTTTGTTAGAGCTCTGTTTTCCAAGCTGAAGTTCTCTGCTGGAGGCGGTAACTCCAAGGGCTGGGGTGTGTCCTGAGCTCCCTGGAGCAAAGGGACAGCACTCGGTTACTTCACCTGTTGGGGTGAAATAGCACTGGTGGAGCTGTCTCTGGAAGAGGAATTTCAGGCTCCAGTCATATTCTAAGAGCTCATTCTGCAGCATGGAGCCAGGTCAGCATTCTTGAACACTCAGCTTTGGACTTCCAAGCCCCCTGCACAGTCTCTCCTGGTACTCACTTGGATTAGGATGCACTAAGCACTGACATGGAAGTCATGGATAAAACCCAGGCATCTCTGAGCCACCAAGTACTGCTCATCCAGACAAAAGCTGCAGATCTGCTCATAGGAGCCAGAGGTGGAGCCTGACTCTGGTGGAGCAGCAGGCCCTGGACTGGAGACAGTGCCATCAGTCTGGAGCCATCCAGGAGTTTCCTGAAGCTTTTCCAGCCCTTTCTTCAGCAATGTTTTCCACTTTACCGATTTCTCATTGTCCCAGATGCCAAATTGTTAAATATTAACATTTGGCTTGGAAAGCTGAAAAATGCCACCCAGGAGGGGTGGGAGCAGCTGGGTGGTTCCATCTTTCCAGGTGGCTGTACAGGAAAGTACCTGTCTTTTCCAAACTTTCCTGCTGCCGTGGTAGGAGTGGCAAGGGCCCGTCCAACCATGCCAGACGGAGCAGCAGCGCCCAAGGGGCAACATGAGGAGTCTGCTGCAGATGCTGGTAAGAGATTCCTGATCCAATCCGTGGCCCTTGGGCAGGCAAAATGGATCAGGTGCTTGTGCGAGGACTTGTGTTGCCTCCACGCATGGATACAGGCTGTTCTCTTGGCTTTGCTCCTGTAGCAGAATCCAGAATTTTGAGGAATAATGAAAAAGGGTTTAAGAGTTCTAAAGAGCAACTGATTGAGGCATTTGTGTAGCAAACCCTTTCTGTTGGTAGCAGTGATCGTCCATGTGCCATAGAGTTCAGAGAGTGGGAGTTCTGGTGCTTTTTCCTCTGGCATTGGCATTTCCCCTCCTCATCCTTCCATGTTTTGTTTTGGGCATCCTGGTCCTGCAGAGTGCAAAGGCTTTGCTGACCTGGGGGTGCTGAGAGTGGGAATTGCCACATTTTCTAATGGCTCTGGGAGTTTCTCTGTAGCTGAACCATTCACCTTGCTGAGCGGCCACTACATGGCCAGAATAGCCTGATGTGAACTTGAACTTGTTTCCTCCACAATATTCTTGGGTTTTGGCTTGCTCCTGGGTGATTCATCCTTGCCGATCTGTTGGCATTTTTTATATAAACAAGTGGCTTGAGCAGAGGTTCAGAAAATAGTTCTGGGAGGCCACGTTGGGTCTGACAGTGTTTCTGGTCTTGGGAACTGTTGTCTTCAGCCAAAGTCTCATCCCAACCACATGGTGCCATCTCCTTATGGAAAAGTCCACGGACTGCCCACGTGTCCTTACAAATCACAGTCCTGAGAGAAGCAGGGTTTGGTTTCTGTTGCTTCCCTCCCTTCCCGCTGGTTATTCCTGCAGTCCCAGGTGCTGTTGAGTTGGCATCTGGCACTTGTGGGCAGCAGTTCTGCAAAGGCGCTGTGGCCTTGGTGGTGCTGTCTTGTGACACTGATGGTGAGAGCTGTTAATTGCCACAATAAAACATTGAATTCAGGAGGATTTAACTTATTATCTGGCCTGTGCTGTCCCTGTGAGCTGTCTGTCCTGAGTCTCCTAGAGTCAAAGCATCCTGCTCTAGGAGAGCATTCCTGCTACGTAATACCTGCTCCTCTTGGCCACCACTGTTTTTTTCTTCAACTTCACTGCTCTGGTTAGTTTAGAATTAGTTGAGACACAGACTGCCTAATTCCTTGAGCTCTCTGTTATCTCTGATGGTCTTTGCTGGCAGTGTTCCCTTTGCCTAATTTTGTGTGACTTGAACAGGACTTTGCTGACTTCATGTGCCCTGAGGTCCACTGAGAAAAAACCTGGGAGGGGGAGCAGCTCCAGGGGAAGAGAAGCAGCTCCGGGGGAAGGTGGAGCTGGGGACATGGTGGGTGTGCAGAGGTCTCTGCAGATTGTCCTTCTCCCCTCAGTGAAGCAGCTCTGGGGGTAAACGCTTTGGGAGGAACTCTGGTCCCCTTCTTAAAATAAGGGTTGTGCTTGGGCTGGAGGGAGGAGGTGAGGCCAGATGGATTTATCTTGTGGGCCAGGAGGAATTGGCTGCTCCCGGGCAGAGTCACCTTCAGTAACACTGTAAAGATGCAGTTACAGCCTTGTTTGATTTGCTGTGCTGGATGGGGGCTCCTGACCACACGTGTTAATCATAAACCAGCCCTCTCCTCACCACCAGCCCCTTGCAATCTCCTTTTAATCTTCCTTGTTAAAGCAGGAGGAGAAATTAACCCGCTCTTAAAAGAAGTATTAATTTTTAGAAGTGCTGCAATGCACAGAGCTGTCGTGATTTAGGAGAAATCAATGCAACAGTTATTAAATTATATGGAACACTTGGTTGTGGCTGAAACAAAGAGTTTCCTGGAATAAGAAACGTCCTGGAACTCCTGTTGCTGTCCTGGAGTTATGTCTACAGGGAACACAGACATTAAAATCCATTTGCAGGCAGTTACCTGGCTCTTGGCCTTGGGAGAACAAGTGGGTTTGCATGCTTGTGTCTTTGTTTCTGCACTGCAGGTTTGGGGTTTGGGCTGATGTAATAACACTTTATAACCCTTCTGGGTGAGATACCTGACACATCCTGCAGGCCTGGAAAGTAAAAGTGAAGGCTGTGGTTATAACAACTCACTGTGCACTGCCCAAAGGCTTGGGCTGCTCCTACTGAGGCACCCTGAGCTGGTTCTCAGGAGGAGGGGAGGTATAATTTGGCTTTTGAGTATCATTTATTGTCAGTGGATTGCAGGAGCCCCCTCAGATGCTTGTGGCCCTGGGGAAAGGGGTAAAAGAGCCTGGAGGGCTCAGATACGCCCCCCTCCATTCCACTCTTGATAGTTGTTGTGTTGCTGCCTCCAAGCAGCGATGTCCACTCCGGGCAGGAGGGATGGAGATCTGTCTTCTGAGGTTCTTGGCAGGCACCATTCCCTGCCTCCTCTCTTACCAGAGCCAACAAAAGCGGGAAAAGCCAGTCTGAAACGCTCAGTGCTCTTAAAAGTGCTGGTAATAGAATCCAATAGCAGACCATGGGGACATGGCTGAAAATAGATGCTTTAATTCAAAGCAGAGTTGTCTGAGTTCAGGGGGTGCCGAAGGTTCCCCAGCACAGCGACTCCCTGGGCTTGGCTGGAAGGGGATAAGTCAGATGTGAGTGCTGGAACAATCCTGCTTTCCTTGTCCCTGTCTGTCAGCCCACGTGTTCTTGGGTGAATTGTGGGGAGCAGGATTGCCTCTCCCCTTGGACAGGCTGGGAACATTTCAGGTGGTGGTTCCACAATGGTTTATCTTCCCCGTGGTGATTACACTGCTGTGGTCTTGCAAAATCAATGCAGCAGCCCTGGGTGTCTGCGCCATGTTCCCACTTCCTTCGGCAGCGCAGGTCTCTCATGTCTGCATTTTGTCTCACTGACAGAAAAGGAAGAGGAAATAATCCACCTGCTCTTCCAAAGGTTGCACAAATTGCAGACTTCGATTGGCTCACACAGGACATAGTGGTTCAGTCAAGGTCACTCAGCAAGTTGCTAATTAAGACATTACAGAAATTAATTTGGCCTCTTCACTCCACACGTGTCATTAAAGCACCTGCCTCACGGGCTAGCAGAGCCTCCTCTTAAATATGGCAAATTCAGAGAAAAGCAGCTTTGAGAACCCTCAGCTTTTCTCCACCCCGAGCCTGCTGCCCACAAGAAACCAAATTCTGTTTCCACTGTAGTCCCTGTGGGACGTTCTGCTGGCTCTCAGGGAGGTGCTGCTTGCAGCCTCCTCTGGGAGGTGAGATGGGCCCTGGGAACAGGGAGAGCCCAGCAGATGCTCCAGCTCCTCCTGGGAGCCCCATCTGTGACTGTGGACCCTGCCATAGCTGCAGTTGTGCCAGGGAAAAGGTGTTTTTCTTTCCCATTTGCTTATTGAAAAAACCTCCTGGACTAGGTGTGTTAAGGGTGGAATGTGGATCCTCACTGTTGATGTCGCAGTCCCTGTGGGACCACGGTGCTGAAGAGCATTCTGCCCTTGGAAACGAGCCCTTGCTGCAGATTTTTGCCTGTGGGTGGTTTTCCAGCCTCAGTACCTGGCGAGTTTTCCTTGGAGGGGCCCATCCTCCTTCCTCATCTGATGGCATAAAGCAGAATTCTTTTGCTCAACTCTCTCCCTGGAGGGCTTTGTCTGCTCACCTCTCTCGCGGGCCTGCTGGGACTTTGTGCCTTCTTTCACTCCCAAGATCTGTTTTTTTGAGAAGTGCCTGATAAAGATGGGATTTTCCAGCTCTTCAGGCACAAGGCCCTGAGAGGAGTTTCCTCAGCAGCAGCAGCCGCGGCAGCAGGCACCAGATGCTGGCTCAAACGCGGAGCAGGGACGAGCTGTGCTCCCTTGAAGCCGTGCCGTGGGCGCCTGGAAGGACTGGGAACAGGGATGGAGAGACTCAGCGCAGTCAGGGCTCCTCTCGCTCCCCGTTCCCAGTAGTGCCCTGATGGGTTTGCTGGGCAAACTGGAACTGACCCTGCGGGCAGAGCCCGGCTCTGGGGCTGCCACCAGCCCTGCCAGGGAAGAGCAAACAGGGGCCTCTTGCACCCAAAGCAAACACGACAGTTCCCAGGGATTTTCCGGAGGGTGGGGGATTCTTTGGATGATTCCTTTAATCTCCAGTGGCATTGGAGGAGACCTTAAGTAAGTTTACATCCCTTTCAGATGTCCCTTTTGGTGCCTTTTTGTCTTCCCCACCAGAATTTTTTGCTTATTTCTGTTACCAAAACAGTTAAAAGGGACAGCATTGGAAAGAGGAGGCAACGGTCCCTGGGAAATAACAGCGATCCAGGGAGGAAAGGGAAGAGAATGGGCCACTCCTTTTGGATTTCTAAAGGCACAATTTGGGGTGGGGCAGGCACCAAAGACAAAGAGAGCACATGGCTCTCTTGGGGGGACACCAACGTGGGAATACTCCTCATGAGCTTTGTCACTTCCACCGCTTCACCTGAGCCCCGAAATCGGGGCGGGGGCAGCAGGGCAGGACCCCCAGGCCAGAGCAGGGGCTACCAGGGGGACAAAGTCTGCCTTTGGGTGGCCGGGGAGGGGAGCAGAGGGAGCCCGGAGCCCTCTGGCTCTGCAGAGCCTGGCGCTGTTTACTGTGCTCTGTGGTTGGATTACACCACGTACAGTAATTCTCCTCGCACTGCCAGTAATTTCACTGACTTACCAAGCAGGCATCATTTCCTGAAAGTCAGCCCTGGACTTAGAGGAAGTAAGAGCCCTCTCGTCGTGACTAAACAGTCTATGCAAATCTCCGGGCGCAGGACAGCTCTGCCGGGCCCTGAGTCTCCATTTTCCCTCCTCTGGCTGCTGCATGTTGGTTTTTAAAGCCCGCCGATGAGCCCGGGCCGCGAATGGACCTTTCTCCACTTTCCGCTGAGCACCCTCCCCCTGCTGCTGCCTCCCGCGCCGACAGCCCCCCGAATGCTGCTCTAAAATGTCCCAAATGCAGTTCTGGCTGAAGTTCCCGTCTCTCTACAAGGTAAAACCTCGCTTTTCCTGGGTTTTTCCTCCTGGTCCCTGGAGCTCCTCGTGCTTTCGGACGCTCTCAGTTGCTCCCCGGGAGTTGTGCAGTGGCTGCAGAATTTTGGGAGTGACACCTCTCCACGCTGGGGACTGGGAATAGACCTTTTTTTTTTTTGTCCCAAAGATGTGATTTCTGTTTTGCTGGAACCTGCATTCCTGAACGCTGTTCTGTCAGTCAGGACTCGGTTGCTGAGTGTGGAATTTGGAGGGAAGGAGCTGTGTGAGAATTGATCTGTGTGTTTGTGTAGGTGTGATGGCTTTGAGGGGTTTGACCTCCAAAGTTCATGCGGGGTGCAGGCAGTGAGGGGAGCACCATCCATCCAGAGCTAACCCTCCACACTGCCGGTTTATTCCCCCAAATTTAGACAGACTTTGGGGTTTGGCAGCTAAAAGATTTTATAGTGATCATCTGCAGCTGCTGATTTGGTAATTTCTGAATAATAATTTGCTTAATCTGTGACTTTTGAGCTGCCAGATCTCTCTTGGCTGGAAGTGTGGCTGTGGCCGTGGGTGTGTATTTGGGTATATAGATAGGATTTTGGGGTTTTAATAAAACCCCCTCTTCGCTTGGGTGCTCTGCAGCGCAGTCATGCAAAGCTGTTCTGCAGATACTGTTTCCTCAGTGTCTGGATTGTGAGAAAATAAACCATTTCTATTGATGGCTTGATGGAAAAAAATATTTTTAGGATGCTTGTTCTGTCTGTATTTAGACTTCACCTGTTCTTTCATTATTTTTAACACTTTGTTTTGACTGAGGGAGCTGAGCTGTTCCCAAGGGGCTTGGGGAAAGATTAAGTGTCTGGACTGGGGTACCCTGATTTTTTCCTGATCTTTTCTAGGGAGATCATTGTTTGATAATCTCAGTTTTGTGCTAATGACAGAAGTACCATGTGCCACAGTAGCATCAGGTCATCCTCTGCCCTGAGACCCACCTGCAGCTCTGCCTCCAACTCCGGGTCCTTGGCCCAGAAGAGGCCTGGACCTGCTGGGGCCAGTCCAGAGGATGCCTCAGAGATGCTGAATTCCAGGAATAAGATTTATGTGAAAAACAGTTGGAGAAAAGTATCTCAAATAAAGATTCTGCCTGTCAGGACAACCTTCATGTGGTGCAGAAATTCGACTTCCACTGAAACAGAAGTGCTGTTACTGTGGAACCTCATGTTTCTAATGAGAAAAACTTAAAATATTGATTAATCGGTCCAAAACAGGGACAAAATTACATGTTTCAAATCCCAGTGCCTGAGCTGGCCCTGAGCTTTTGGTTGAAGTGATGGTCCTTCCCCTGAGGTCACCGAGGCAGCTGCTCCTGTTTGCAGCAGATAAACCAGTGGTGTGATTAGTCCAGGCATGATTTATACTGGTTTTGGTTATCTGGGATCTTGTGTTCAACAATTACCCTGGATCTGATAAATTTACAGAGGTGGTGGAGGAAGTTCTTGGGGCAGGGAAGCTGGCAGGTGATTAACTTTAGTGCTCTTTAGATAATGCAATTAGTTAAGACAAATGAGAGACTCTGGGTAATGCTGGCAGAGAATGGGATCACTGCATCACTTCCAGGAGTATTGTCCTCCCTCTGCCTTGGGGGCTGGTTTCCTCTCCCAGTTCAGCCCAGTGGTGGGGCTGGAGTCTTCCCTGGGGATGCAAGGGGCTGGGTGATGTTTGCTGGAAGGTCTCAGGTTGGGTCATGAGGCTTTTCCATATCCTGTTGCTATTCCAGCCCAGCCTTTGCCTATTGTTGGGACCCCAGTGGCCACTCTGTGCTGCCCCACAGCCTCCCCTGCCATGACACGGGTGTGCAGATGTTTCCTCCTTCCCCAGCCTCTGTCAGTGCCCTTTGCAGGTGAACAAGCTTGGAAGTGCCTCAGCAATGGGACTGGGTGGGATCTGGGACCATCTGACTCCTGCACAGGCCACTCACTCTGGCCATGGCCAGACCCACCCTAGTGGTGTTCTGCTTTCTCGAGTGTGAAGGGGACTCCAGAGATCCCTTAATTCCAAGGTGATAAATCCGGGTGCCTTGATTTCTGGGTAATCCTAAAATAGCCACAGAAATATCAGGAGCCGGAGCTGCCCAGGAAGCGCTGTCCTTGCTCCCTGAGTCTTTAGGTCCACCAGTTGGTAATTGAGGAATCCAAACTCCCCACATCACACCTGCCATTGCTGGAGTGCTTCCAGCACCTGCACTGATGGCTTCAGGGCACACGCTGGCCAAACGAGACACCCCTGGGCAGAAGGGGAAGGGCACGTGTCCCAGTGGTTTAAACACTGCAAGCCCATAACTTTTGATAGCAGTCGGGGGGGTCTGAGCCAGCCCTTGGCCTGAAGCCCTTGGGAACAGCATGGCCAGGCTCAGCTGTCCGTGGGTTTATGTCAGGCAGGGCTAAGTGACTTTTAAGAGTCTTTGGCTGCCTTTCTGCCTGTAGTGGGAAATTGGCCCTTTACTGGAAGTGAGCAGCGACTCCTCCTGTACCAGCCCCTGGCTCTGCTGGCAGCAGCCCGGTGGGTTACCCTGGTGCTCTGGCTGGGCTGTGCTAACACAACTGTGAATAGCCACAGACCCACCCCTGTGGGCAGCATCTGTGGGGCCAGTGAGACAGGTCTGTTGGTCCATTTGCCTTTCCCTCAGGGACAGAGGCTCATCTTCCGGCCGGACCTGAGTTTGGTGCTGGAAGTAGGTTGCTTTTAATTAACAACAAAGTTTTTCTGCTTTGACAAAGTCTGAAAACGCTATTTCGTGTGGGAGGAGAGCTGTGGTGATGGGATGGAGCCAGGGAAGGGGCAGGGTCTGTGCCACAATGAAGAAAACACAGCAAGAAGTGCTTATTGGCTCTTGGTTCTTGTCACCTGAAATAGGGAAACCAGGCCCAGGCTTGATGTTAGGGAGGGGATTGATGGCTCTTTCTGAGCTAAAGTCTATGTGACTCAAACCAAGAGCATCACTGGGCTGGCACCAAATCAAACAGTTGCAAACCATCCAGTCCAGTCACCAGAAAAAAGAACAAGGGCAGAGCCTGGTCCCTGTTGCTGAAGCACGTTCCTTATCCAGGCTGGGGCTAGCCCTTGGGAAGAGAATTGGTAGATCTGTCTGGATTTACCTAGATTCAAATCCAGGTGACAGCAGCACCCCTTGCCCTGCTCCTGGCAGCCTCGTGTGTGCAGAACCTGCCAGGAGGAGGGGGATGTTTCCCACAGGCTCCAGGTAGTGCCACTTTGGAAATTGCAGTGAAATAGCCACGCTGTGATCGGGTGTAGCTGGGTCTCTGGGGGCCCCTGCTCATGAATGAAATCTGCAAGTCCTTTGGGGTCAAGCTGAAGCCTTTGCACCCCTCAGGAGCCTTTTTTAATCAAGCACAAAGTGGAGTTGAATGATGCCTCGTTGGATGCTCCTCTCTGTCCCAGTCCATGGTGCAGGGATGTGCACAACCCGAGTCAGCCTTGACTGTGTATCCACACTCCTGGCCAGGGCTTTTCCTGCTTTTTTCAGAAACAGATTTTCAAACAGCACCACAGAGCTGTCCTCAGTTCCAGGTTAATTTCTGGATCTGTGGGGCGCAAAGTAGCGGAGCCGCTCATTGAGCAGCAAGAAATTAGAACTTGCTGGCTGAGCGAGGAAGGAGCTGTCTGATCTCATCCTGCCTCCCCCAACCATGGCCGTGCCTCTGTTCCAGGATTCTTCATACCTCGATGAGCTCTCCAACAACAACTCCCTCTTCTCGTCCCCTGCGGATTCCCTCTCGGACATCGCGGATCCCAAGGACTTCCTGCCCGCCGACAGCCTGAACCACGTGCCAACACTATGGGATGTGAACACGCCGCAGCAGAACCAGATCGAGGTAGGGGCTGCTCCTTTCCCATCCTCCCAGCAGACAGGAGGTACCTCAGGCTTCATCCCGTGGGGTTTCTACTGAGGAATTAAGACACCAACCCAGCTCCTTTGGGTGAAGTTTGCGGTGTGGTGATGTTACTGCACTGTTACCAACTTCACTGGAGGAGGGAAGGGGTGAAGTGGTGCTCAGTCTCCTGGAAGCAGGAGGTAACCCCTCTCAGAGGGATTCATGTACTCTGGAAGAGCGCAGTGCTGGCAGTAGCTCTTTCTCCTGGCAGCTGTGGCAGGTAGGTGCATCCTGAGGAGGATCTATCCCTAAAACATTCAGCAGGTCCAGGGTGCTTGGGAGTGCTGAAGGGATGGACTCCAGGAAAACCACCCTGACATGGATCATTGACTTCCCCCCACAGCAAACCTTTTGTTTGTTCACCAGGGCAAATAGTTCAGTAACAATGACTAAATAACTGTCTCAACTCAAGACTCGCCATTTGTGTTTACTTTGTGAGTCCCAAGTCTCTGCAAGCTTTTACATCCCAGAGTATTCTGGGGTGCAGGAGCTCCCTGCAGTCCTTCAGCATCACCTGATTGTGGGCATTTTCGCCAGCCTTCTGCCCAGTGCTCTGCCTCAGCTGGGGGACTGACATGGGCACCAACTGGCTCTGGAGGTTGTTGGAGCCGCATCATCCGCATCTGCTGGATCTGGGTCTCAGCTCTCGCAGTGCCTGTCCATCTGTGCCTCACATTTCCATTGCAGGCACTCTCTTAGGAAAAAGGAGGGAAAAACACCCAAAAGGGCTACCCCAGGAGGCAACTGGGATAGTCAGTGTTACATTTGGAGGCTCTGCTGTGCTCAGTGTCTCTGTCTGTGCTCCCCTGAGCGGTCTGCAAGCCTCAGACCAGTTGGAACTTGTCAGTTTAAGGCAGCAGGAAGAGAGCTGAGCTATTCGAACGCAAGAAATGGCTGCAGACATCCCAGGCTTGCATACTGGATGGTTAAAAATGATGGAGAGCAAATGCATCCCCCAGGACAGAGGAGCCAAGTGCCACATTGCTCCGGCTCTCATGTTATTGTTGGGCTTTTATGTAGAAGCCCAAATCCCTGCAGAAACGGTTCTGTGGTGGCCTCTTTCCAAATGTGAGCTCTGACTGGGACATTCAATGCCTAGAAAATCCTGGAGTTCTGTGTCTGTGGAGTGCACAACAAAAACTTACTGGGAAATGCTGTTCTAAATCCAGCATGAAGAAAAACAAGGGAGAAATAAACGTGTAAGTGTGAGACTGACTTGTGTGAGCACAGCAGGATCTCCAGCAGAGTCCCTGTCCCTGTGATGTTCCCTATCCCTTGTGTCCATGCGGTTCCTCACGTCCTGCCCTTGCCCCTTGTGTCCTGCTGAGCTCCTGGGCTCAGATAAGGCCAATTAACTCCTTGGAATTCCATTTATAAATGACTTCCTTTGGAAAGGAATAGCCAGCTAATTTTAAATGTTGTCTTATCTCTGTTTGCTGAGGCAGTTGGGGCGGGGTTGCTGCCTTTTTGGGCTGTTTTTTAACTGAGTAACATTTCCTGAGGTGGTGTCAGTGAGGTGCATCCTGGACAGGAGATTTTGGTTTCATTTTTGTGTGAAAGTGGCACCATGTACGAGGACACTGGGTGAAAGAACTGCCAGATTGACTCACCACTGGCCTCTGCACATTGGTATCAGCAGGTTAGATAATCTTGTCCATCCGCACACCACCACACCATTGTAGTTTTCCATGGAATCGCAGGAATTTTGGCTTTTGAGCCGCCAGAGCAGTCACTAAGCTACAGTGGTGGAACATCAGTCACATTACATCCTGATTTCTGTGATCCAGGACATCCCTCAGCTGTGGCTGTGCAGCCAGCTCTGACCCGCAGCCCGCTGCTGGGTTATCAGGAGTGTAGTTTTTCCAGAACTTTTGTCTCTGGAAAAGACAGAACAGGAACAGCAGTCTCTCACAGTTCTGATGCATGGGACATCCCAGGAGCCAAGCTGGATGCATCCTGTGGGAGACCCACCTGTAGGTCCCAGGTACAGGAGCAGCCTTGTGCTTTGTGCACTTTAAAAATAAATATTCCTAGCTCTTTGAGAATCCCTGGATTGAGGTGCCCAGCGCTGGAGCTGGAGGTGGTTTGGGATCAAGGTGGAAGGGGCTGGACACAGAAGTGCTTCCATGTGCCTGTGGGGAGAGCTGTTACCTCAAGGAAAGGAGCTGTATCCAATATGTTGGCTATGTTTATCACTCAGGAATGGGCAGAGAGGGAGGATTTGCCACCCTGTGAAATAGTTGCAGGAGCAGCAGACAAAACAGCTTTGATTGTAGTGGAGTTGTGAAATAACCTTTTAAAAATAGTCCATCATACATTGTATTCTCTGTCATCCATCTCACGCATTCCCAGTGTTTTTAAGGCTGGGAAGCACAGCCCAGCCTCAGAAGTCTGTGTCTGGAATTTGTGAGCTGCTGATGCAGTTTTTTGTTGCTCACTCACAGTATGTTTGAGATGTGAGCAGCCTTCTCCCAGCTCAGAACACAGGGAAAGGATTTACACAGAGAGAGGTTGGCTTGGCAGCCACGTGGGACTGATTCCCTTCCCAGGGAAGTCACGGCAAGGTCGGGCAAAATGGAGAATAATGCAAAGAGGAAAAAAGTGGAGTAAGAGCGAGGCTGTGATTGTGCAATTGTCAAGTCTCTCTCCTGCTTCCAGCCCTGTGCTCTCATGGATCTGTGTTCCCCCTCTATGGATACCCTTAGTGCAGAGGGAGGAGAAAATCAAACCAGGAGGTGAGGGAGGATAGGGAAAATCAGGAATTGTACAGGTGGATGATGCATCTCCCACTGCAGCTCCTGCTCCCACCCGCTTTGGTCCTCACAACACATTCTCACCTGTGTGGGTGGTTATCAAATGTTCCGAACAGCCAAGGTTGTTCCTGTTGGTTCCTCTGCAATTCCCGAGGTGGAATGCTGAGTGCCAGAGCTGGGTCAGGATAGCAAAGGTTTGTGCTTTGGGGCTTTTTGTGATGCAAAACTTAGCCTTCATTCGCTTCCTGCTGCTGGAGCTGCAAGAACAATCCTGCCCTTCCAGCAGCTCCTGGCCTTTCTCCTGTCTGAGACCAAACTGAGCTTGGATTTGTAGGTGGGGATGTTTCACCTGCGCTCCAGATTTGCTGGCACTGAAAACAGTTCTTCTGTCCAGCTTCCTTCTGGTAATTCTGACTCAGGCTTCCAGGAATGGAGGGTGGGTTTTTTCTTTCTTCTTTTTATTTTTCTTAAATTCTATTTAAAAATAGGAGTGTTTATGCCTAAGAACTTCTCATCTTTCTCTGGTGGAGTATGGGTCTGTCATTGAGCCTGGCGCTCTGCACAGGCTGTAAACTTGGAGTAGTGCTGCTCCTGGAGCTGCTGATTGCTTTGGATGCCACGAGCTGCTGGCCTGACCTTACTCTCTGTCGGGAAATTCCAGGGTGAATTTGTTTGTGTGAGAGCAAAGGATCTCATCAGCCTGGAGTATCTTGGGAGCTCTCTCTCCTTGTGGAGTGTCTTGGGAACTCTCTCCTGGCAAGCTGCATGGTCCAGGGATCACAGTGTCCAAGGATCTTTGTTGGTGCATCTCCGTGTTTGCCCTTCCTCATCTGCACCCTCTGTGTTCCAGCTGTTCTCTCCCAGCACACCGTTCCCTGGCCTGAACAGCTCCAGTGACCACGTTCCTGCTGTCCCCAACACCCCACTCCTCATCAGCTACCAGGTGAGAGCCATGCTGGCCTCAGTGGCATGCTCCTGGTAACATCCCAGTGCTGGAGTGCTGACCTTTGTCCCTTCCGAGGGACTGAGACAAGAAACTCAGACAGGCACAAGTCCATGCCCTTTCCCAGAAGTGTGTTACATTTCCCAGAAGGGAACCTTGCTGTGTTAAGGAACACTGTGGGCTCTCAGGACTTTGCTCTCTGCTGTGGGCACAATGCTGGGTGTAAAGCTGGGCCAGGTGCCTGCTCAGGGCAGGTTGGGCAGGGTTCACAGGGTCCACAGCCCATGCCGAAAGCGGTGCAAACAACCTTCTCCAGTTTGGTGAGAACCAGGCATTGGGCAGCTCTTACAGCCCCTGGGGTGGGCTCCTACTGGTGGCTTTCCTCAGTCTGAGAAGGAGATGGGTTGTGTTTAGGGGGGTTGTGGCTTTGGGGCATGGTTTCAGTGACAGTTTGAGGCCAGGCACAGCACCACACACATCTGTAGCTCAGCAAGAACATTAACGTTAGGTCAATGCTGTTTTCTTCAGTCTCAGGCTCCTGCAGAGGAGGAAGATGAAGGTGAGGAGGAGGAAACGGAAGAGTTGGGGCAGACAGAGACCTATGCAGAATATATCCCTTCAAAGTGTGAGTGTTGTCTTGGGAAGTTCTATTCACTCCAGTGTGGACCAACCTTATTTAATTGCATGTTGCTGTGGCACCTCCCAGGCTTGTGGTTTTCTAGGAGACCTCTTAAGTGCTCTGGGCTCTGGCTGGATGATTAGTTCTGGAGGTGCCCCTGGGAGTAAAGACCTCGACTGACCTGTGTTCTTTTGTCATGTAGCCAAGATTGGGAAGCACCATCCTGACCTGGTGGTTGAGACGAGCACCCTGTCCAGCGTCCCCCCACCTGACATCACCTACAGCCTTTCCCTGCCCTGCTCCGTGGCTGACAAAGGCTCCCTGTCTGCACTACAGCTGGAAGCCATCATCTACGCCTGCCAGGTATCTCCTGCACCTCAGGTGTCCCACACCCTGAAGGAAAGTGCCTCTTGCAGGGACGGGTGTTCACACATGCTTTAAAATGACTGGAATTTGGGTGATGGAACTCCTCTGGCATTTTAAGTGCTTTTTGAGAGATTGTTTGAAGCCCAGAACTTGTGTGGCGTCTGTTTCCCTAAGAGGCAAGAACCCTGAACCTTTCTTGCAGAGGGCTTTACATTTTGGGGGCCTTTCCCATTGTCTTGGTTTAGGGCAAATTGTGGGAGGAAACCTTCGAATGGGATTCTTTTGAAAAATAACAAACCTAATCCACCCTTTCTTTGCAACTGGTCTGGAAAGAGCCTTTCTTGGAGAAAAGTGGAAAAAGCTATTTATTTAACAAAAGAAAACAATATGAAACAGTAAAACTTTTAGTTGAAGTGAGATGGTAAATTGAGAAGAGTCACTTGCCACTTGTGAGTTTGACCATGACCCCTGACCTTTCCTGCCGTCGTTTGGCTGAGCAGTGCACGTGCATCCATGAGACGTCTGAAAGGGTTAAGTGGTGTTCACATCAAAGCTCTTAGCAAAGGCAAATCTCGTTTAATTTTCAGTTTTGTTCTTGATTTTGCAGCAACATGAAGTTTTACTGCCCAATGGGCAGCGAGCTGGGTTCCTGATTGGAGACGGTGCCGGAGTCGGGAAGGGCAGGACCGTTGCAGGCATCATCTTTGAAAATTATCTTAAAGGGAGGAAAAAAGCTCTGTGGTAAGTTGTTGGGTTTTTTTTTTCCCCTCTTTTCCCGTAAGACCTTGGAGTTAGTTTGGATCTGGAAGTAAGGAATTCTTCAGTGCTGATGTTGGCTTTAGAGTTGAGTCATGCTGTGGCCTTGGGTAAGTCATTTCCACCTCTTAGTGCCTGACTGCTGCCTGTGAAATGGGAATATTCCCCCTGCAGCAGGGATGGAGAATGAGTCACTGTGAAATAGCAGGTTTTCTGCTCCTTGGGATGAGATGTCAGGCCTGGCCCTGCTCTCCCTGGAGTCGTGGAGGGTTTTTCCTGAGCTTCCCGGGTGCAGAGCCAGGAATATGGGGCTTTGCTGCAGTTCACAGCCTGTGCCGAGGGACAGACAGGCTGTCACTTCTCACATTGGGGTGTGTGGGCAGTGGGAGATGTGAGAGCTCTGCACAGCTCCTCCTGCCTTAGTCAGAGCTGTTAATCACCGGAGCTGTTAATCACCGTGAGCCCTGACTCCCCGGGGACATACCCAGCCCCAGTTGCTGGGGAAGATAACCAGCCCCAATTGCTGGGGACGGTAACCAGCCCCAGGAGGAGATAACCACCCCACCTCTCCCTCACAGGTTCAGCGTCTCCAATGATCTCAAGTACGATGCTGAGAGAGACCTGAAGGACATCGAGGCCTCCCACATTCCTGTGCATGCTCTGAACAAGGTAGGAGAGGAGCTGCACTGCTGCTCTGGGAATCAGCCCCCGGGAGCAGTTGAAGGCTCTGGCTGAGCACGTGGAGCAGGACGAGGCTCAGGCAGCAGCAGAGCCTCTGTTCCCTCCTCCCAGCCAGCTCTTCCCACTCGGGGCTCCAGCTATTTTTACTGTGGAATTGCACAGGGAGCACAGAGCTGTTCCCTGCAGAGAGTGGGAAGTGTCTGCAGGCAAGTCCAAGTACAGCAGAGCTGGAACTTCATTCCTAGGGAATCCTGTGGAGAGAACAGCTCTGTGAGATGTGCTCTGCTCTCCTGGGCCAGCCTTTCCCAGTGCTGGTTCATGGAATTACTTCTTAGAGCTGTAGGGAGCACAGAGATGCCCAGACTGGTGTCTGTTGTGGCCTGTGGTTGTTTCTGTCCAGTGTCTCCGAGTTCACTTAAATCCTCTCCTCTGGCTTTAATGGTATTGAACAGCCAGCTCTTACAGCATCCATGGAAACCACGGGTGTTTGACACCTCTGAATATGCTCCACTAAGAGATTGAAAGAGATTTTGTTTTCAGCCCTAAAAGACTTCAAATGGAACTTTGTTCAGCTTTGGACCAGGGTTTTTCCCCCTACCTTGTATTTCATTACATGTGGGACCCATGGCAGCGAGACAGGCAACAATCTCACCTGGTCAAAGAGAAAATGATTTTCTAGAGGAAGGGTCAAAGCAATGAAAGACTCTAAGCTGTTGTTTAAAAAAAAGGAAGCACTTTTTTTGCCAGAAAATCTATGTCCTTGCATGGTCCCCGCAGTTCACTGCAGGCTTCCAGATGTGCTGACACATTGGCTGGGACACTTCTCCAGGCATTTACAGTCTCTGTCACCACCATATTGTGCCAAACACAAATGCTGAAGACATCAGCTACCAACAGCTTTTTTGCCTGTTCTGAGCTCAGACTGGGATTTGTTCTCTGAGCGGGAATGTGTGTCCGGCACGGCTGCCGTGGAATGTGGGCGGGGATGGGAGTGACATGCTGGGGCCAGCGATCACAGTGTGTGTGTGCTCCTGCTCTTCCTCCTGCAGATTAAATACGGTGACACAGCTACCTCAGAAGGAGTCCTCTTTGCCACCTACTCGGCGCTGATCGGTGAAAGCCAGGCTGGGGGACAGCACAGGACGCGCTTAAAACAGATATTGGAGTGGTGCAGGGAAAACTTTGAGGGAGTTGTATCCTTCAAAAAAAACAGGAGACAAAAACTGGAGAGAGAGAGGAACTGCTGCTTGTGATTGTGCTTCAGCAGGGAACAAAGAGCTTGAGGCCATGTGAAGTCATGGGGAGCAGCTGCGGGCAACAGGAATCCCCCACACTCAGACCTCCTCCTCCTCCCCTCCCTCATCCTAAGAGGAGGAGGGGAAGAAGCAGCTGGGATTAACCTTTTCAGCGTTCCTCTCCCTCACTATTACAAAGACACACCTTGGATGTGAAGGGAGAGGGAAGGGTGGATGACTTTGGGTCTGAAGAGCACAGGGCTGGGCAAACCCAGCAGATTCCATGTGTGGGCCACGAGTCAGTGCTGTTGATACTGGGACAGGTTGTTCAGTTGCTTGGAGGAGACTGGGCTCTATTTTCTGTCTGCTCTCATCCTTGGGATGGAAATAGATCCTTTTTCCTTGACTGACACTCCCCTCCAGATTGTGTTTGATGAATGCCACAAAGCCAAAAATGCCAGCTCTACCAAAATGGGCAAAGCAGTGCTGGACCTGCAGAACAAACTGCCTCGAGCAAGGGTTGTCTATGCCAGTGCCACAGGTGAGCTGCTCTGCGCACCTGTGGGTGTGAGAGTGGCAGAGTTCCCTCTGACCTGAAGGGGCACCCCGAGGTGTGAGTGTGTGTGAGATCCTGTAAAGAGAGGCCAGTGGTGCAGCAAGGCTAGAGAGGAGCCCAGCGTGCTGAGATCTGCCCCAAGCCCCGTCACTGATGTTACTTGTGACTTTTTGGTGGGTCAGATTAATTTCTCTCTAGTTTAACTTGTTCCTGGCCAGCTATTCCAGCTGCTTGGTGATGTTTACCCACTGAAAGTAGGGGGGGCAATGTTTGGAAAGGTCTCCAAAGGCACAATGGCAAATGACAGCCTCTTCAGAGTTCTCTTCACTTGAGTCACAGCTATGCCCACGTACTGCGGGTTTGCTGACTGATTTCTGTCCCAACAGGTGCCTCGGAGCCAAAAAACATGATTTACATGAGCCGCCTGGGGATCTGGGGGGAGGGAACCCCATTCCGAGCCTTCGATGAGTTCCTGCATGCGATTGAGAAGAGGTGAGTCCTGTCCTGTGCAGGTGGGGGCCTTGTTTGGGAAGTGGTGCAGTGCCCAAGAATGGTGTGGGCAGCATGAGCTGAGGTGGGGCTGGTTCTGGAGAGGCACCTGCACTGTGCTGCCTGGAGCAGAGGGAGGGTCCCACAGATGGGGCTCAGAGCTGGGGTTCTGGGGCTCAGAACTGGAGTTCAGAGCTGGGATTCAAAACTGGGGTTCCACAGCTGGTGTTCATGACTGGGGTTCACAGTTGGGGCTCGGAGGTGGGTCCCACAACTGTCGTCCTCTCCCAGGGGAGTCGGTGCGATGGAGATCGTGGCCATGGACATGAAGGTCAGTGGGATGTACATTGCTCGGCAGCTCAGCTTCACTGGCGTGACCTTCAGGATTGAGGAGATCCCTCTGGATGAGCAGTACAAAGCTGTCTACGACAAGGCAGCCAAGCTGGTGAGCTGGGCCCCTTGTAGTGGGAGGCTGAGGTCTGACCATGCTTTGGGCGCAGCCACTGGTTTGTGGGAGGGTGTGAGGCTCCTAAATGTGGCCATAACCTCAAACATAGGAAGGAAAAGAGGTACAGAATGCTCAGCTGATGCAATAAAAGAACGTAGACCTTTTTGCTTCTATTTGGAAGTTCCACATTTGCAAAGCAGGGCTGCATCGTGCTGATGGAGAGGATAACCAGTGTTGATTCAGCCTAATGCGCACTGATTCTAAATCAGATTATCAACCCTCAGACTTTTCTGATCACCTCCCGCATGGCAGGAATGACAATGGGGATTGTATTAACTCATTCTTCTTGGTATTATCTGCAGTGGGCAGAGGCCTTGATGGTGTTCCAGCAGGCAGCCGACTGCATCGGGCTGGAGTCTCGGAAGTCACTGTGGGGTCAGTTCTGGTCAGCTCACCAGCGCTTCTTCAAGTACCTCTGCATCGCTGCCAAGGTGCGGCGCCTCGTGGAGCTGGCCCAGGAGGAGCTGGCCAGGGACAAGGTATGGGAGCAGCACCCACCAGCCTCACCTGGGGTTTTGTGTCATCTGCAGCCAAAGGGAGTTAATTATTGCTCGGCTTGGCGGCCAGTCCGAACCTCTTTAAGACTGAATTTCTCTCCAGAGTGAAGGGCAGTGTCTGGGTTTCTGAGAATATTCCCAGTGAATGGTGCTGGGGAGTTAAGGTGGCCTTGTCTCCTGAGGTGTTGCCTGCTGTTTGTGTGGGCAGGCTGGGCTGGGAAGGCAGTCATGTTCAAGCTGGAAGTGTTCGAGGCCAGGTTGGATGGGGCTTGGAACAACCTGGTCTAGTGAAATTGTCCATGCCCATGGCAGGGGGTTGGAATGAGGTGAACTTTAAGGTCCTTCCAACCCAAACCAATCCATAATTCTACAATTCTGGAAGAGGTACCAAACCCTTGACCTCAAGTACAGCTCTGTCCTTCTGTCTGGGTGTATCTTGGAGATTTCAGGCAGAAGCTCCCTAGCACAGTCGGTGAGGTTCTGTGCTCAGAGTCCCCCTCTGTGGGGTCAGCCCAGTGGGGTGTTGATGCTGAAAGATTTAAGAGATGGTTCTTCCTCGAGAGCCCTGCTACAGGCCCAGCATGGATTTACCTGGAACAGGGGCCAAGGGGAGGTACCTGGGCCTGGGAAACACCTCAAGCCTGTGGCAGTACAGCTGCCCTGGCACCTCACTGTGCCGTCCCTTGTGCCCCCCATCCCTCGTGTCCCCACAGTGCATTGTCATCGGCCTGCAGTCCACAGGAGAGGCTCGCACCAGGGAGGTCCTGGACGAGAACGATGGGCACCTCAACTGCTTTGTCTCTGCTGCAGAGTGAGTTAAAAATCCCTGTTTTCCTTTGTGGGGTGTGTGGGAGGCTGGAGGGGCAGCAGGGAAAGTTCTGCCCTGGGGCAGGGAGCACTGGCAGGCCTTAAAATGCAGTTTGATGTCATGTCCCCCTGTACTGTGGAGGGGACACTCAGGTGGGTCCATGGAGCACTGTATCCTCAGTGGGAATGTGTGAGCTGCATCTTGGATTTAGAAGTCTCCTGTGGACTTACAGGAAGAGTCTTGATTGTACTCTCTACGCACATAAAAGAATTGGCAGAAAGAGAGCGAGAATTGTAGCTCAGAGGTACTTTGTGTGGATCTGGCTCTGGAAAATGAGTCTGTTGTCACAGAAGAAATGAGTAAGAGATTTACTGTGATGGCAGAGGCTGGGATAATGCTGAGGTGGTGTCAGCGGAGCAGGCGGAGGGAGGAGTGGTCTGAGGAATTTACATCCACCAGAGTTGGCTTTTAGCTCATGGACGAGTGTCCTGGTTGTGTGGCCATTGTTCCCAGCTAACTGAAGAGCTGCCTGTGTCAGGAGTGAGCCAGCTGCAGGACTTGTGCTACCTGTTCAGCAGAGAGCGAGGCTCCTGCTCCCCCTTCCAAAAACCCAGCCCATCCCTGAATGCAGCTGTTCCTGCATGACGGGGGGACAAAAATCTGGGATTGGTTTCCTCTGTTCTGCAGAGCTGTTTTCTTCTAAGTGACTTTTGCTGCAGTTGGGAGCAGTGAGAGATGCCTGAGGCAGCGTGAGGCTGGGTTAGGCTGAGCTTTCCTCCCTTGTTGAGGGGGGGTTTGGGTTGATCTGTGTCACTCCTCTGCCTCCAGCCCTTTTCTGAAAACCAAATACAGTTGGGTGACAGTGCACAGGGCAGGTCTGGCAGCTCCTTGGGTGGTTTGGCCCCTCGGATTGGTCTCCATGTCACAGAACTCCAGTCCAGGGGACGGCGTGGTCCCTGGCTGAGCGGTGCAGGAGGAGGGGTCTGTCAGGGGTCCCTGTCTGTGTGAATTGTCCCCACTCGCAGAGGCAGGAGCTCTGTGTTCCACAGCCCTGGCCAGATCACCAAGTGTCTCCTGGCATCTGCTCAGCCTCCAAATGTGTGTCCTGGTGTTACAGCACTTCGGGGGATTTCTGGAGCGGAGTGTGCTGGGAAGGAGCAGTTTAAAGATGCCGAGAAATGGGGTTAAAAATAAACCTAGTCCTGTGAGTGGATTCCAGCCCAGGGCTCTCTTTTCAGGGAGATGGGGAGGGCGAGTATGGGAAATGAGGGGATTTCACAGCTGGGAGACTCCAGAGTGTGTGGTCATTGGGTCACCCCAGCACACAGGACAAGGATTCCTGGTGTCACATAACTGCAGTCACAGAGCTCTGTCCCTCTGGGGAGCAGTGTGGTCACTGTCCCCTTCAGCCCCTCACACCAAGGGTCCTGGAGCTCCCTCCCCGGTTCCCAAGTCTCCCTTTTCTCACCCGGGGGATTTGTCATGTCCATCCTCTCACCTCTTGCTTGCAGTGTTGGATTTTGGGGTTTACTGTTGGTTTTTTTTCCAAGCAGAGCTCAATCAGCACCACTCCATTGCCCTGGGGGTTCACCCACACAGCAAACATTTAAACATTTGCTCTTTGATTTGCAGAACAGCCAACAACCTTTGATTTTCACCTTTTCTGACTCTTTTTTCTTCCATTCACTTGGAACCACTACAGATCCATGTTCTGTCCCCTGGTTTTGTGGGAAGCAGGCCCACGGCCAGGGAGTTGGAGGACTTTGGGGGAGCACATTTGTTGGATGGCCTGACAGTGGTCTGTGCTCTCTGGGCATGGAGAGGGACTGGGACACTGGGGCTTACTGGATATTTAGTGTAACGGTTTCCCAATGTAGTGTTTCCCATTTAAAACTCCTTCTTGGTTGCTATAGAAAGGACCTACAGGTCCAAGAGCCACCTTGTACCAAGGGCTGGCTGAGCCCAAGGTGATGGCTGTGGATGAGTGATTGACCTCTCTTCCATGGAATGTGGGGCTATGCCAAGTACACATTGATATGTAATAACCAGCATGTCTTGCTGGTAGCTGAAATAAATTTTGCATCTTGCTTTCAGAGGCGTCTTTCTATCACTAATTCAGAAGCACTTTCCTTCAACCAAAAGAAAGAGAGAAAAAGCAACTGGCATTAAAAGAAAACGTAAGAGCCCCCTCACTCCCAGCCCAGCCCCTGCCTCCTGCCCTGCTGCTCCCCCCCAGCCACTCAGCTTCTCTGCCTTTTGCCCTTCTCCCCATTTCATGCTTTCTGCTGCTCTCCCTGGTTTTGGTTTGCCCTCCTGCACATCTCCCATTGCTCCCTCATCCAGAGGATGGCAGCTCTGGCTCTTCCCCACTTTTCCTCTCTCTGTGCCACTGCCCTTGTCCTGACCCTTCCCCTCGACCCACGCTGGGGGCAGATGGCACAAGGCCTGGCTGGTGTCTGAACCCCTCCTGCAGCAAGGAGGGTCCTCCACAACCCCTTACTTAGAGCATAGCAGGTGTCCTGAGAAAAAAATAATTTCCCTGCCGAATTATTTGTTGTGGCTGCAGGTAAGAAGAGTATTGGGATTTCTCCTCCCGTGGGATGTGGAACAGGGGGAAGAGGGGGCAGCAGCACTGGCAGGTTGTGCAGCAGCCTGTGCGAGCTGAACAATGAACGCTCTCAAGTAGTGGGGGCAGATTGTGCTGTGCAAGTGAACAATGTCCCAAAACACCAGTGCCTTCCTGTGTCCTGCACACCCTCTGGAGATTCCTTCCCTGAGGAGCTGGCGCTGCTTACAGCCAGCCATGCGCCCATACTGACGTGTGCAGCCAGCTTCACCCTTGCTCAGGAGTGCTTTGTTCTTCTCTCTCTCTCCTTTTCTCCTTCTTGCTCCCCCCCTTCTCCGTAATTGCCACCCCCACCCCAGAGTCTCTGTCTTTCTGAGGTCAGACTGTCATTTGGGGCAGGCTCAGCTCTTTTGGGATTCCTCCTCCTCCTCTCTCTGAGCTGTCCCTCTCTGTCCTGCACCGGTGCCCTGCTGGGGCTGGGGCTGGGGCTGTGACACCGCTCGCTCTCTGGTGCAGGGCGGCCGAGGGGCCGCTGCCCCAAGGCTCTGCGGGGCCCCTGTGACCCAGGGGTCATCATCAAGATCAGCGATGATAGCAGCACCGACTCGGACATGGGGCTGGACAGCGACCTCACCTCCTCCCCGGAGTCCCTGCTAGAGACGGACGACGTCATCTTCGTGGATCACACGTTCGGCGGCTGCACTGGCGAGGACAGGGGTGAGCAGGGCAGTGACACGGGGACAGCTGGGGAGGGGGGCACTGGCTCCTGCAGGGACCCCTTCGGGCTTGGGACAGCATGTGATCCTGGCTGGATTTTATCCTGGGGCTCACACTTGTGATCAGCAAGCAGGAGGGATCTGCCTTGTGTGCTCCTTCCCCCAGCAGAAAGGGGAAGACTGAACGGAATTCACTCTGTGCTCCACATTGACTGCAGGTCACAGTGCCTTTGTCCAGCAACAGTGCCCCGAAAAACCCTCTGGGATAACTTTTTCCCCCTCTCTGATGTCCAGTTACCAGGGAACTCTAAACTTCTGCGTTTCACATTGCAGGTAGTTTCCATATGCTGCCTTCCCAGAAAGAGCTGCACTGCCTGAGAGAGCTGAAGGTCGAAAAGATGAAACAGGACCTCCTAGCAAAAGTGAAAGCACTGGGCAAAGAGCTACCTCTCAACACCTTGGATGAACTGATCGATTATTTTGGGGGCCCAGAGAACGTGGCCGAGGTACTTCCCACTGTCAGCGTGTTTTGGTGACACTGGGTGACAGGGAAAGGAGCCAGCGAAGAATCATAGAATCATGGAATGGTTTGGGTGGGAAGGGATCTTAAAGATCATCTCATTCCACCCCTCTGCTCTGGGCAGGGACACATCCCACTATCCCAGGTTCTCCAAGCTCCATCCAGCCTGGCCTTGGACACTTCCAGGGATAGGGCAGCCACAGCTTCTCTGGGCAACCTGTGCCCATATTGGGAAAAATGTCTTCTATTAAAAAGAGGGTTCTTGCTGGCAGAGGGTTTCCTCTCTGTGGCAATGTGAAAAAGCAGTTGGGAGTTGAGTGGATGGCCTTGCTGGGCCATGTGGGTCCCCCCTGTAGCAGCTGCTCTCCTGTGTGCAGATGACGGGCCGGAAGGGACGGGTGGTTCGCAGGCCCGACGGCTCCGTCATGTTCGAGTCCCGCGCCGAGCAAGGGCTCTCCATAGACCACGTCAACCTGAAGGAGAAGGAGCGTTTCATGCAGGGGGAAAAGGTGAGCTGGGGTCGAGCTCCAAAAACCTGCGCAGGGCTGAATGTGCTGAAAGGGGGAGGGCAGGGAGGGTGTCTGTGCCTCCCTGTGCCCTGCCAGCCTCTGGCCAGCAGCTCTCTGTGGGTTTCACCTGCTGGAAGGTGACAGAGCCTCCCAGGTCCCTTCGTGGGCTGGGGCTGCTGTAGTGCCTCGGGCAGTTTTTTGAAGCTGTTTAACACGTGTCCAGGAACCTCACTCTGTTCTCACTCGTCTCTCCTGTAGCTCGTAGCGATAATCTCGGAGGCCTCCAGCTCAGGGATCTCCCTCCAAGCAGACAGACGGGTGAAGAACCAGAAGCGCCGGGTGCACATGACCCTGGAACTGCCCTGGAGTGCAGACCGAGCCATCCAGCAGTTCGGTGAGGGATGGATGTCCCTGGGCACTGTCACCTCCCCTGAGCGTGGGCCAGGCTGTGGGATGGGTCCTGGAAGAGTCAGGTGTGGTGGCAACACAGGGTGCATTTAGGAGATCTCTCTGTGGGGAAAAGAACAAAGGCACAGTCAGTGGTGCTGCTGAGACTTGGCAGAGCTGGGTTTATAGCCCTGAGCTCTGGGGCAGAGGATGGACTCCCCAGGGTGAGAAAGATGGGCATTATGTGGCTTTTCTGGTTACATTCCTGTTCCAGACAGGCCATCCCAACCTCCTGTTCCATCCCTGTTCCTGTGTCCCCTAGGCCGAACACACCGATCCAACCAGGTCTCTGCTCCCGAGTACGTGTTCCTCATCTCAGGGTTGGCAGGGGAGAGGAGGTTTGCATCCATCGTGGCAAAACGCCTGGAGAGCCTGGTGAGTGCTCACAGCAGAGATCAGCTGTGATCCTAACACGGCTCTGATTCCCTCTGGGGAGATTCCGGGTCAGAGCTCCCACCAGCATGGCCACTGTAACTGGGGGGGATTGTGTCACCTCTGGCGGAGGCATTGCAGTCATGGAATGCAGAAAGCTTTTAGCATCCTGGGATTTGGGAAAGGAAGTGAGGAAGAATGCATAACCGAGGCATTGGGAGGAACTTCAGGGAAGCAAGAGCCCGCTTCCAGATGCTGCAATTTCCCCACTATTACTGGAGCATGCACCCATATTATTCCCAAAACGCTGACAAAATAACTAATGGAATAATTAGTTTGCCTCTGTTTCATTTTCTTCACTTCTGATAAATCCCCAAATCCTTTGGTAAAGTCTCAGTATTCCAGGGGAACACTGCCTCCCCATGGCACATTCCCGGACATGCCTTTGGCCATCCTTCCCTGGTGTTTTGCAACAGCTCAGAGTAAGAACCTTTTGCTCCATCTGCCTTCCCAGGGTGCCTTAACTCACGGGGACCGACGGGCCACCGAGTCCCGGGACCTCAGCAAGTACAACTTCGAGAACAAGGTGACAGGCCTGGGCTGGGGCAGTGTGGCTGAGAGGGGGTTGGAGGAGCTGGGAGAGGGAGCCAGCGCCAGAGCCAGGAGGATCATTGCTAGGCAAGCCCCAGCCTAGCTCCCAGCTCGTGTGAGCTCAGAGTCATGGTCACGCTGAGGCCTTTGCTTTCCACTGGAAGCTGGGAAGGGCACCCAGTCCTCTGCCCCCAGGGAGGGGCCTGTACTCCATTCTGAGGACGTGGGAGGCACTGACACAGCTTCCCCCTTGCCTTGTCTGTGCCCTTCCTGGGGCAACAGTGTTCTCTGGAGTGTGTGACACCCTCCGCTGTGTGTGACGCCCTCAGCAGTGTCCCCTCAGCAGTGTGTGACTCTAACCAATGTCACTCTCAGCAGTGTGTGACACCCTCCGCTGTGTGTGACACCCTCAGCAGTGTCACCTTCAGCAGTGACACCCTCAGCAGCGTGTCCCCTCAGCAGCATGTCCCCTCAGCAGTGTGTGACACCCTGAGCAGTGTCCCCTCAGCAGTGTGTGACGCTCTAACCAATGTCACCCTCAGCAGTGTGTGACATTCTCTCTGACCAATGTCACCCTCAGCAGTGTGTGACACCCTCAGCACTGTCACCCTCAGCAGTGTGTGACACTCTAACCAATGTCACCCTCAGCAGTGTGTGACACCCTCAGCCCCAGCTCGGCTGCCCATGTCTGTCCCTCCCGTGTGTGACTCTGGTCTCCTCCTGCAGTACGGGGCCAAAGCCCTGGACAGGGTCCTGTCCACGATCCTCAGCCACACAGAGAACAGGGTTCCTGTGCCCAGGAGCTACGAGAGAGGGGAGGACACCTTTTTCCATGGTAAGAACATGACCAGCTCCAGGGTGTTTGCTGGATGGGTTGGTCTCAGGTTTGAGATGCTGAAAGAACTGAGTGGGAGGTCAGAGGGAGAAAACAGACGGGAAAGTGCCACTGGCTTATGATATCACCCTGCCGGGCCTGGGGAGGGGCCGAGTTCCTGGAGGGGAAGCAGTCCTGCAGGAATGCTGATGGGTGGCTTAACCCCAAAATGCAAAAGATGTCTTCTGCCATTCCAGAAATGAAGCAAGGACTCATCTCCGTGGGGGTCTGCTGCAGCCAGATGAAATACGGCACTGTCTCTGTGGAGAAGGGTATGTGTGGAGCTGTTCCTGCCCAAGGCAGAGGCAAATGGAAGAAATGGGGGTGTCATGGCCCACTTGACCTCGTGGAGTTTGCTGGGCACCTGGGCAGGATGTTTGCCTTGAGGGGAAGGTCCTGTGGGAACAGCCTGTGCTGCAGATCCCATGGCCCTGCAGATCCCATGGCCCCCCAGCTTCCTCCCAGGAACAGCCCTTGGACTGGGCTGCTGTCAGAAGGGACATGGTGGGGCTGCTGGGGGGGCTCTTTGGGAGGGGACTGGTGGGTTCCACATCCAGCTGCACCACATTCCCTGACCCACTGTGCTCTTTCAGACTGCTCCATCACCAAATTCCTGAACCGCATCCTGGGCTTGGAGGTGGACAAGCAGAACATGCTCTTCCAGTATTTCTCTGACACCTTTGACTACCTGATTGAGAAGGACAAGAAGGAGGGCAAATACGACATGGGCATCCTTGGTATGGAGAAGGAGGAGTGGCCACAGCTCTGCCTCCTACATCCTGGGGTTCCAGTTCCTCTCCGTGCAGTGTCCCCGCTCAGCACAGATCCTGAGACCCAAGGAGGTGCTTTTGGGAGGATGTTCTTTACAACAGCCTTTTCTCCTTCCGCAGATTTAGCCCCAGGAGTGGATGAGATCTACGAGGAGAGCAAGGAGGTTTTCCTGACCCCAGGGCACCCGCAGGACGGGCAGGTTGTGTTCTACAAGGTGGGCACCTGTCTCTGCCTGGTTCTAGGCTGTGCTGAGCGGAGATTTGTGAGGCAGACAATGAGGTGCTTGTCCTGCCCCTGGAGTTACAAATCCCTCTGTGTATTCCTGTCCAGATCAGTGTTGACAGAGGCTTAAAGTGGGAGGAAGCCTACGAGAAGTCACTCAAACTGACAGGAACCTACGATGGGTTCTACCTCTCCTACAAGGTACGTCCTTGGGCTCTACCAGGGTGGCACCTCAGCTCATGGGTGATTCCAGCAGGAAATCTGCCATGGTTGTATGAGGTCACTCTTCCTGAGGGCTGGGAAATGTCTCCAAGGACCTCCATCCTGGCAGGAAGGGGTTAGTTTAGAGAAATCTGGGAGGGAGGCTGTGGCTGTGACCCATCAGCTGTGTCCCACAGGTGCGAGGCAGCAAATACACCTGTCTGCTGGCAGAGCAGAGCCGTGGGAAGAACTTTATCCTCTACAAGCCAAATATTGGGAAGCAAAGCCAGCCTGAGAGCCTGGACAGTCTGCAGAAGAAATACCGGCGGGTAGGTGGGACCTGCAGCCTCCAGTGTGGGAGCTGGGTGAGGTTGAAGGGCATTCATTGTAACCCTGTCACAGCTTCTGGTGGCTCTGTTGTGGATGGGCAGGGATGGTGGTAGCACTAGATGTCCTGACTCGCAGCCCTGGATCTCACATCTCTTCATCCTGGGCAGTGGAAAATTCCTAATGCTGAGTGTTCTGCTGCAGGTGCTGCCCGAGGAAGCCAAGGAGCACTGGGAGAGCAGCTACCACTTCTCCATGAAGAACTGTAACCACGCCGTGTGGTAAGGCAGCTGCAGCCCCAGCCTGCCACAGAATCTCAGGATGGTTTGGGTTGGAAGGGACCTTAAACGAAGCCCATCCAGTTCCATAGCAGGGATGGGCAGGGACACCTTCCACCAGGTTGCTTCATCCACCCTGGCCTTCAATACTTCGAGGAATGGGGCAGCCACACCTTCTCTGGACAGCCTGTGCCAGGCCCTCACCACCTTCACAGGGAGGCATTCCTTCCCAAAATCCAATTTAAATCTCCTCACTTTCAGCTTAAAGCCATGAAGCCACATCCTCCCTCCCTAGGCAGGACCCTGCACCCTGGGGTCCCTGACTGTGGCAGTGGGGGAGGCTGTGGGGAAGTGAATCCCACTCAGCTCCAGGAACCTGTGCTAATTGCAGTGGTTTTCTCCCATGGTCCCCGAAGGAACAAGGGCTGCAAGCTGATCCAGGAGGGGAAGGAATGCTTCCAGGGCATGCGCCTGAGGCACTATTACATGCTGTGCGGGGCCCTGCTGCGTGTGTGGAGCAGGATTGCCAGCGTCATAGCAGACATCACCAGCAGCAGCTACCTGCAGATCGTGCGCCTCAAGACCAAGGAGAAGAAGAAACAAGTCGGTGGGTGAAGTGCTGGGAAGGGGAGCAGAGCAGGGGGAAGGGGTCCAGCTGCCCAGCACCAAGATTCCCTTCCTAAAAGGGTTGTGTTCCAGCAGGTGGGGTGGAAGCACACACTGCTGAGGTGACCCTGTGCGAAGGAGGGGAGTTGGATGTGTTGGGGCGGAGGGGGTGAGCCAGGACCATCATCCTCCTGAGCACCCTCAGTGCTGCTGCGCTTCCCCTCTGTCCCCACAGTGCCCCATCCCTTCCCGGAGTGCTGTGGGCATGTTATGAACGGAGGGGAGAGCTTCAACAAGACCTGCCTCTGGCAGGTGTCTGGCAGTAGACAGCACCCCAAAAGCCACTCTCACTTGCAAGCTCTAAATAATGACTGATCATGCCATGACTTATTTATTTGAATAGGCCAAGGAAAACAGACATAAACAGATTTACTTATTACACAGGATAAACAAAAGAAACACTACTAGTAGATAAAGGTAGCTATCTTACAGCTGACAAAGAAATAGCATAAATTAGGAGTCAATGTCACGTACCAACGAATGATAGCAGTGTGCAGAAATCTCCTTAATTTCTCTCAATCCCCAGGGGAAGTAACTTGATGCCCATGTCTTGGTTGTTGAGGAGAGCTCCCCACACAGTCAGAGAGTGTATAAGAGATTTCTGATTTCATGAAAATCATAGTGGTCTTTTATAGTTGTAAAAATGCTTGTGTTCTGCAGTCACTATTTTCCTTTCTCGTACCAAGAAAGAATGCTTATTGCTGGCTTAAGGAGGTTTTTAAGCTGAGATAATTAATCACATGACAATTCCGGTCTGACTTAGCCGCACGTGATGGGGAGATAAGGTTTTGCTGTATCAGGGCGTGAAAGGTCCTGCCACAGGGGACTGATGTCTGTTCCTCCCCCAGGGATAAAAATCCCTGAGAGCTGCGTCCACAGGGTGCGGGAGGAGCTGAAACAGATGGACGAGGACGTGAAGCGGAAGCACAGCCGGCTGCACCAGGCTCCGGAGCAGAGCTCACCCTTCTCCCTGCCACTGCACATCCTGCCAGGGCCTGGGCTGCCCCTGCCCTCCCTGTGCCAGGACCCCATCCTGGACTTGACCTACAGCCCTCCCCGCAACAGCATTCCCGATATGGTGTTGAACCCGGAGACCAGAGCGTTCTGCTTCTCCTCGGAGCCCCCCCTGCGGCCCCAGCAGCAGCACAGATTGTCCTTTGGCTTTGGCCACGCTCCTGGCCTGCAGGGCAGTGCAGCCCCCAGCCCCTCGCTGCACGAGCCCCCTGCCTTGCCCCCCCTGCAGCAGCCACAGGAGGATTTTCTCCAGCAAGATGGGAATATCAATTACAGAGAGGTCCTGGAGGACCTCCTGCTGAGGCCCTCCCCTGAGAACCTGCTCCCCCCGGAGCGCCAGAGCGTGATCCAGTTCAGTGGGCCTTTCTGAATGCCAGCTGGGAACGGTGCTGTGGATCCGTGTCCTCTGGTGCAGAGGTGAGAGCTGAGGAGCCCTGACTTTTCTACTGGTTTGGACTAACCCTGCTCTGGTTTTGAGGGAAGAAAAAGCCTGGAGTTCCTTAAAGTGAATTTTATTTATATATAATATTCAGTCAGGCAAGTACAGGTTTGTATGGAACGTGCCCAGGGGGAGCTGAGCAGGTCTCACTGGGCTGAGGGGCTCTGCTGGGTCGAGTCCTGCTCACAGGTCAGTGCCCAAGTGGGATTGAGGGGAGACCTCTCTTCTGCCCACCCCCTGCAGACTACTGAGTGTCCAAGCCTTCCCCAGCCCTCCAGCCCAGCAGGGCCATGGCCAGGCTCTGGAATGACCCACTGACCCCTTGCTGGTCAGTTAGGGAAGGGTGGGGGCCCAGCCCCCAGCTTGGGCTGCCCCAGCACTGCTGTGGACCCTGAGGCTGTGCTGGCAGGCTGGGAGGAAGGGAAGGGAACGTTGTCCCAGGGAAGCTGGGAGATGCTGAGCTCAGGTGTCCTCTGGCAGGGCTGAGCAGGTGTAGTGAGAGATTGGAAACTGCCTGTGCTGCCCTTCCCGGGAAGGGACCTTGGGCTGCCTGAGCTCCGTGGGAGTGGCCACAACTGGCTGCAGCCCCGCGGTGACAGAGCTTGAGTCTGTCAGAGCTCAGCCATGCCAGGACCAGCAGGATTCCCCAGAGCAGAAGGGACACACATCCCCTGTCCTGCACTTTAACCTCACCAGGTCGCAGCGAGCAGACGTGCTTTGGCCAGTTTCCTGCTGTCACATGTTGTCCCTTCACCTGGACATCCCGCTGGTCCTGCCACTGTCCTTGGCTGGGCCTTGGACCCCAGTCCAGGGGTCTGGGCCAGGGCAGCCCAGCTGGGTTGTGCAGTGTCATTGTCACTGCCCAGGGTGTGCAGTCACTGTTCAGGATATGCAGTGTCACTGTCACCACCCGGGATTTGCAGTTTGGCTGCTCCTGCTGCAATTTCCCCCTCGGATACCAAAGAACAAAGGCCTCTTTGCAAAGCCCCACTCCCTGCTGCCTCCTCCCCAGGACAGAGGGCATTGAGGGGTTTCCTAAAAGTGGGACTGAGATGATTTCAGGAGAGAACCTGGAATCATCCCTGGCTGATCTGGCCCTTCCTCTGAGAGCCCCTGGGGAAGGGGGTCCTCTGTGCCCTAACAGAGCAGTCTTAAGGGGGATGGAGCTTCACAGTGCCTGGTGGTGCCACCTCCTCTGGGCAGACACTGTCATCCCCATGTCCTTCCAGGGCTTAGGGCCTGGCCCAGTGCCCTGTTCAGTGTTGGGAATTGCTCTGGATCCATGTCCGGAGCTTTATGTCTGGCTGTGGCAGGAGCTGACCCCCAACGCCCCCAGGTCACAGACCTGCTCTGCTGCCACACAAGTGGGCTCAGTTTGAGGCTACTCTGATCCCTCAATTTCATTCTGGGGGCCTGTCCTTACCCCCCTCCCCAGCTGGCACCCGCCTCTCAGCGCCAGGCCAGGCTCAGTCCCTGCAGCTGGGGGCACATTTCACCTCCTTACCTCAAAGTGATCACCAAAGATGGGAGAGCCCCCTGTGCCCCCCACAAAGCACTGCTGCTGCCTCGGGGGCTCCTGTTCTCCCCCCAGCTCTGCTCCTCTCCACCCCAGCAGCCTCCCCTGCGCTCAGGCAGAGCCAGGCTCCCCCTCTCCACACCCTCCCCTATTTAAAGCACTGCTCGCTTGGGGCTGAATTCTCAGCAATGAGGGAAAAGGACGCCGGGAAAACCCAGCTCGAAGAGGTTTAAACTCAGGAATAGCGAGGGGGAATTCCCTGCTGGGCACCCTCTGCTGTCACCGGAGCCTTACCTGGTGGCTTTGACCTTAACTTTAAAATATATGCAATCCTCCCTCCCTGGTCTCTGCAAAGACAGAGAGCACCTTCAAGGAATCTCTTTTCCTGCCCCAATCCCATGTTTTGTCAGGGTTAATAGTATGTAATGTTATCTTTTAACTAAATTATTCTGCAGTTGTCCTACTGATTGTATTTTTAATGAGTCCCTGTTCTCTTCCCTGACACCTTTGTGTTGGCACTTTTTAATCTGCTTGTTGTTTGCCTTTTGTTTCTATGTGTATTTATAATTAAGTTGTACATATGTAAAGAGATTTTTTTAGAATATGTGCCTTGGACTAATAATTCCTGAATTTTCTACTTGCCTCAGAAGGATAATTTTTCATTCTGCTCAGTAAAAATGGAACAGAAGCCACACGTGAGATTTCTGTAACTCCCAGCTCTGTGTCTGTCGATCTGTCCAACCTGGCCCAGGAGCCCAACTGGGACTTGGATCAGGAATCCCTGGGCCAGCATCCTGCTGGAAGCTGGACTTTGTATCTCTTGTGTCACCAACCCACTGGGTTTGAGGGCTGTCACAAGCCTCCCCCTCTCCCTGGGAGAAGCCACTGCTCGTGCAGAGGAGGATCCTGGCTGGATCCAGCCTGGGCACTGGCCTTTGATGACGCAGCTCCCTCCTGGCTTGGATGGAAAAACACAGATAAAGCAGCCTCTGTTCCAGCGTGTTCCCCCAGCAGCAGCTGCCGCAGCCCTGGGATACCTCATCCAGGCACTGCTGGCCCAGTAATCCTGGGGGAGGAGGGATGGGGTGATCTCCAGTGAGCGATCCCTAAATGTGAGCAGGCTCCTCCCAGCATCCCTGATGTGCTGGAGGCTCTACAGAGGTGTCAGACTTGGGAGACCCTGGAAATTTTCCTTGGGACAGACTCCCCAAGGGTGCTGTGGATGTGACCGGGAGACCCAGCACTTCCCAGGCCTTGGGAAGAGGTGCAGCAGCATTCCTGCACGGCAGAACCTGAACTGTCCCTGCCCAGGATAGGACACCAGCCCCCATGGGTTTGGCTGGGCACGGCTGTGCCCAGACGCTGCCCCGAGGAGGAGGAGGATGATCCTGCTCTCTGTGGTCAGACACATCCCTGGCTGCAGGGGATATTTTGCCATGTCCCAACATGCCTGGGTTCTGTTTTGCAGGAATTTCTCCTGCCCAGGGCTCGCACCACTGCTGGACCCATCCCCTCTGCTGCCCTGCCAGGAGGATTCCTGGAGACAGGAGGGATCCCAGAGGGGACAGGAGGGATCCCAGAGGGGACAGGAGGGATCCCAGAGGGGACAAACCTTCCCCAGCTCTGCCTTTGCCCAGGGAGCCCCTCAGGAGCACGGATCATGCTGGATTTGCAGTTCCTCCTCAGCACATAATGAGGATTATCCCTGCTTGGCTCAGGAGTTGCATAAGGTCTTGGCTTCCCAGCAAACTGAAGGTTCTCAGCAGGAGCAGCGCAGCAGCCCCGGCCCCATCCCCGCTCCATCCCACATGGAACACAGCAGCTCATTCCTAACGCCTTTATTGCAAGGGGATTCCAGTGACTGTGAGGGGGCTCGGGCTGCCCCTGCCCGCAGCGACCACGGCCCCCAGAGCCTCTGTCCAGCAGGTGCACGCCATGGGTCGGGGCTGCCCCACCAGCAGCTGGATTGGAGGCAGCCCGTCATGGGGCTGGAGGAGGCTCCATGGGCAGCGGGGTCGGGACGGGCAGGGGGACAGCAGAGCAGAACTACAGGTAGGCAGGCAGGTCCTTCTCGATCACCTGTGTGGGCAAGAGGGGAGCGTTGTACCCCAAGAACATCCCTGGCCTTCCCCTCCTCCTCAGCAGCAGCACTTACGTAAGGATCTTCCATCGGACTGTACCTCTTCACCACTTGACCTTCCCGGTTAATGAGGAACTGTGGGAGTGAAGCAACCCCCGGTGAGCGAGTCCAGGGCCCCCCAGGCAGCTGCTGGGGGTGTGGCAGCTCTAGCTCCCACAGACTCGCTTCCCCCTCGGCTGTGCTCTGGGCAGGGCAGGGGTTCCCAAGGGTCTCTAGACACAGGAACCCCTTGGGATGCTCCTGCCCTGCACCTGGGCTAAGGGCACAGAGCAGAGCCCAGTCTAAGGTTCCCTCCTGCCTCAGGGACCTCCCCCCACCCGCCCCAGCTCCCCAGAGGGAGGTGCAGCTCATAAGAGGCAACTATGTCCTACCTTGGTGAAGTTCCATTTTATTGCGCTAGGAGAGGAAAAACAGGAGTGAGTTTTGGGCAGAAAAAGCCCTTCCTCACCCCCAGCCGAGCCCTCCCTGCTGGCTGCAGGGCTGGGGGTCTCCAGGGCTCCTCCTCCCACACTCACTTGCCCAGGGTGCCTCTCCCTTTGGGCTGCTCCTTCATCCACTTCCATAGGGGGTGAGCATCATCCCCGTTGACGTCGATCTTGCTGTACATGTCGAACTTCACCCCGTAGTTCTCAGCAAATGCCTTGATCTGTGCGTTGTCCCCGGGCTCCTGAGGGGCCACACCAGGACCGTGAGGGTCCCCGCGCCATCCTGACACTCCCAGGGAGCCCGAGCCCCCACCCCACGTACCTGCTTCCCAAACTGGTTGCAGGGAAAGCCCAGGATGCGTAAACCCCTCTCAGCGTATCGGGCGTGCAAATCGACAAGCTGAGTGTAGTTTACCGCGGTTTTCCCTCATTTGGAGGCCACGTTGGTGATGATACAGACGTCGCCCCTGCAGAGAGGGTGGATGAGCTGCCCTTCCCCGCAGGGCCCGGGCAGAGTCCCCTCACCCGCCCGGGCGAGGCGTGAGGGTTACGCAAGGGCCGCCGTGGCTCAGCCTCGCCCGGCGCCGCGTTCCGCCACCCCGGGCCCCCGGCCCCTCCGTCCTACCGGTACTTCTCTAGGGACACGTCGTTGCCATCGATGTCGAGGGCGTGAAAGTCGTAGATGGCCTTGGCCGAGCGCCAGTCGTCCGCCTGGGCACACTGCGGGGCGGGCGCGTCACTGGGGAGCCCCGCGCCGGCCGCGCCACCTCCGCTCCCCTGTGGGACCCTGCGGAGCCTCCCCGCGGCCCCGCCAGGCCAGGCCCGAGGCCCCGCCGCCCGCCCGGGCA
>WBMY01008569.1:99692-111127 GCA_013397315.1 Donacobius atricapilla
CTAAACCCACCCCAGGATGACTCCAGGGGCAGAGCCCACCCCGTGGGGATGTGACTCAGCCCCTGCAGGGTGACCTTTGCTGGCCTCTTCCCTTTTTGGGTAGCCAGTTCCCCAATTGGAAAGGGTGGAGCGTTCTTTGTTTAGTGCTTGGGCACGTCGCTGTTCTGTGGCTGTGACCGCAGTGACGCCGTGTGGGATGAGCTGGGGGGGGTCACTGTGGCCCCATCTCCAAGGCCAACCCACTCCCCCCCCGGGAAGGACCCCTCCCTCCTCACCCACCCAGTCACTAAGCCCAGTTTGTGCAGAATTCCTCCTGCCGGGTTGGTTCCTCTGCCCCAACTCCCCTCCTTCCCCAGCCATGAGGCACCACCAGCACCTCCCTCACCTGTCTCAGGTAGAGCTTCAGGACGTTGCTGATGTCATGGGGGGAGGCCTGGGACAGCTCCACCAGCTCCTTCCCATTCTCAAAGGCCTGGCAAAGCTTCTCCACGCGGGTCTTGACACCGTTAACTCGGTAGATGCCCTGTGAAAGAGAGAAAAGTGGAGCTGAAGTGAGGGGAGGGGTTCCTCTTCATGTTTGTATGGAACAGTGAGCTTTGTGCTCCCACCCCGTCCTTTTGGAGTGGGAAATCCCTCTGGGAAGTTATTTTGGGATATCTCCTTCTGGCTCAGTCATTCCTGCTTCACAGGAAAGCAGGAGGCAGGAGAGGTGATTTTCCAAAGGCAGAGTTTGGGGTATCTGGGCCAGGCTCATCCCTGGCTTCCTGCCCTGTGGAAATCTGAAGTCGAGCCTGTTGGTTTTCCAGAGGATCCTTCCAAGGGCCTGTGGCTCAGCCAGCTGAAGAGGAGGAGAGGGGAGTGTCACTCACCTTTGTTTTCAGGGCCCGTTTCTCGATCTCTGAAATGCATTTCTTGATGATGAAGGGGATCCCATCTGGGCTGCCCTGAGATGCCTTTATGAAGTCCTGCCCAAAGAGCTGCAGCTTCCCTTGGAGCTTCTTGTGCCCACACTGGATGGCCAAGGTCTCCAGACACTTCTTGTGGCAGGCCAAGTAGCACTGGAAGAGAGAGGGGAACACGGAGAGGTTGGGGGCAGCCACAGAGATACCAGGCACTGCTCAGAGCATGGTGGGAGACAGGAAAAATGCCTTGGGGACGCTGTAGCACCAAGGGAAAGCACCGTTTTCCACCTGGAACCCTCCCCACAGGAGAAATGTCCTGCTGACTGTGGTCAGAGCTGGGTTCCACCGTCAGCTCTCCCAGCTCACCTCCTCACACTCTGCTCCCTGGAAGTACACGTAGCTGTTGCACTCCCGACATTTGGAAGGGGCACGGAGCTTCCTCAGCCGATGGGTCTGGGCAGCCTTGGACAAGCCAACGTTCCGGAAGGGCCCTGTGGGAGCTGCCAGCTCTGGGGTGATCCCATTGATGCCTGTGGAAAAGGAGATGTGAGGTCAGGCACAGCTTGAGCAGGACTGTCACTGCCACAGGTCTAAGCAGGGCTCATCCCTCAGGAAAGGCAGGACTGCTGGGGACACCATCAAGAATCTCCAGCAATTTTCCAGGGTTTGCCTGCAGAACTACTGAATTTAGGAAAAACAGCCTGCAGGGAGCTCTGCCATAGTGGGGGATGTGGCAGCAACACTGTCACCTCCCACCCTGTCACCTACTCTGCTCAAAGGGAGTGGTGGTCCCGTCCTTCTCCTCCAGCTCCTCACTGGAGGACGCGGTGCCGTTGGATGACAGCCGCTGGAGCTTGTGGCTGAATTCACCTGTCCAAGGAAAACCACAGACCAGTGAATCACCTGCAAAGCTGCTTCTCTTCTGAGAGCTCATCCCATCCAATCCCACCCCATCCCACCAGAGACTGGGCTCACGGTCATTTACAACAGTGTTCTCACAGGGCACGTAAAACAGGGGATGCTCCTAACTGGGAAGCTCTGGGTTTAGATTGGCTGTGCTGGGGGGGGCTCCTGGGCTGTTCCCATATCTACCTGCGTTGGAATCCAGGCTGCTGTCAGCATCAGCGACAGAGGTTGGCCAGGATTTATGGACCTGGTGTCCCCTCCCACCTGCAGAGAGAACACACAGTCCTTTGGGATTGCTGTCTGTGTTCAGGAGGGAATGACTGGAGAACAGCCTGGATGCCAGGAGAAACTGGGATGACTTTGGGAAGCGGCTGGTGGGGTTTGGTGCCTCCACTGACACCCAGCGAGGAAAGGGGAGATGGGAAGATGGGCAATGGTTCGTTAGGGAACAAAACGCCACAGATCTGATTTAGTGTCCTTCTAGAAATCCAGTTTGGGAGGCTCCCAGCCCATCCTGCTGCTGCCAGCAAAGTCCCTCATACGCTGGGGGTCCCACTCTGCTCCTGCCTGGGGGAACATGGGGCAGGTGATGCTGAATTCTGGGGCTCCAGACTCACCTCTTCGCTCGGCCCCTCCAGCCCCACTTGGCAACTCCTTGGCTCCTGCTGCTCCCTCCGAGCCAGTGGCCCCCTCTGCACTTGTGGAGAACTCACTGGCATTGAAGCTGCCCTTCCGTGTCCGAGTAAAGGGAGACCTGGAGGGGAACAGGGAGTGTGGATGGGAAGGAAACTTTATCCACGGCTGCCATCCACCAGTCTCGGGAATCACAGTTCCTTAAATAGTCAACAGCCTGCCTCATCCATTGAAGGATAAGGGGGCAATTCCCAACTGGTCCAGCCCCAGCGTTCCCAGCAGGAGCTGCCTTCAGGAATGATGAAAGCATCCTGGCCTCCTGCAGGAGAGCGTGGGTGGCAGGAGATAACGAAGGGAACACGGCTGAACTGGAGCATTACCCAGGAGTGAACCCTGTCCTCCCTTACCAGGCGTTGTGGGACACGTAGGGCTCGAAGTCATACTGGACGTCGGGCTCGTCGCCGCGCTGCAGCTGCCGGACGTGGGACGCGTACTGCTGGCCCGGGTCGTACAGCTTGCTGCTCTCACACAGAGTCTGGAAGTTCACGGGCAGCGGCGCCGTCTGCATGTGCATGAGCTGGTAGAAGGAGATGGTGGCCTAAAAGTGACGTGGGGAGGGACAGACGTGAACTTGGCGGGCTGGCACGTGAGGAGCTCCAGGTTAGGTGGGAAATCAGGAGCACAAAGCGGCGCTTTTCTGAGCGGGAGGGAGAGGGGGGCTCTGCATCCACACAGACGCCCTCTGGAATAGGGGCAGCTCTGCTGGAAGGCAGCTCTGAGCTCTCCGGTGCAGGGCACAGCCACCTCCTGCCCTGGGGACACTCCAGCCCAGCCCTACTCACCGACTTGATGATCTGGTCAGTCTGTTTGATCACTTCATGGATCTGCCGCAGGCAGTTCACCTTGGTGTCCTCCAGCTCCTGCTTCTGGGTGTTTGCATCAGCCACGCAGGTGCGATATGTGGCCATGGCCTCTTCTGCCTGGGAGTTGGGAGAGCAAGGGATGGGAACAGCTCGGAGGTGAGGAGAATAAGAACAGCCCCTTAGACCCTGCTTGTCCAGGCGTTCCTGAGGAGCAGTTCAGCCCATGTGGCTCAGGAGACAGCAGGAGCGAGGAGGCCCCTCCAGAGCTGTCGCCCTCTTACCTTGTTCTTGGCTTCCTCTTCCAGCCGCCTCTTCTTGTCCAGGGTTTTGGTGGTGATGCTGCTGGTCGTGTTTTGCTGCTCCTCCTCTGCTTTCATTGCCATGTACTTGGCCTTGTCGTGCTCCTCGCTGCGCTGCATGTATGTCTGCTTGGCCTTGCGCAGGTTCCCCTCCGCCTCTTGCTGCCGGGGGAGACAGGGTGAGGATGGAGCCCAGCAAGGGGATCACCGGCTTCTGCCGGGGTCCCTCAGTGCAGCAGAGGCACCCAACACTGCTGGAGAGGGGCAGGGTGCCCAGCGCCCTCAGAGGAGGTGTCACGAGTTGCTCCAGGCTGGGATTGGGAACACAAACCCAGTCACTCACCAGTTTCCTCTGCGCCCGGTGCCACTGCTCCTTGATGTCCTTCCTGCGTTTCTCATGCTCCAGGCGTCTCACAAGAAGTGGCTGCGTGGGGAGTGAGGGACAGCCCCATGATGACCCGAGCTGAGCATTCCAAGGCTTTGCATAGAAAAGTGTCCTGTGGTGGTCTCTGTTATTCCCAGGACAGGTCACAGGCACTGGTTTGTGCCAGGGATGAAAATCCACAGCCTGGGAAGTGCTGGATGCAGGTTCCCTTTGGACTGAGCTAAGGAAGAGCCACCTCTGCAACACCAGGACCTCCAGCCCCAGGAAGGACCTTTCATCCCCTCACCTGGAGGAAGGTTTGTTGCTGCAGGGTGTTGGCTGCCTGCACAACTGAGGTCCCATGCTCCACGTCCTGCTCCAGGGCCAGCAGATAGATGGACAGGAAAGGCATGTTGGTCTGGGGAGAGGGAAAACACATCTCCCTGAGCCTCAGCACCCAGCACGAGCCCAAGGAGATGCATCCTTCTGGGAGGAAGAGCCAGAGGCAAGGTAAGGCTGGTGACTGCTGGTAAAAGCCCCATCCTGAATTTCTCCAGGCAGAGCTCTGGAGAGCTGCCCCCCTGTCCTTCTGAGATGGGGCACATGGAATGGGTTCTCAAGGGCTGTTGGCTCCCAAGCCAGCCTGGCACTGGGGGCTTCAGGGGCTTGGGGACTTACCTCCTGACTCATGGTTTGCTTGCAGCTGTTTGCCATCTTCTGGAGCGCTCTGGCAAACTCCATCTCTGGAAGGAAAAGGTTGAAAGTGAAAAGACACATGAGACACGGGGATTTCCCTGGTGGAACCCAATCTCCTTTTGAAAAATTAATCAGGAACTTGAGGAGTGAGGTTCCCACTGCCCTGGCAGCATCAGCCTCCTCCAGGAGGGACCTCAACCTGTCCTGTGGCTCAGCCCTGCTTTAGAAGGGACCCATCTGCCGTCCCCCTACTCACCCAGCGTGGTCCTTTTCTCCATGTATCCGATCAGGTCCTTCATGTACTTGGAGATGGTTTTGGCGTACTGGAGGGCAGCGTCCATGCCCCCCTCACAGCGCTGCAGCATCACGTCCACTTCCTCGGCTGGGGGACGGGCTGTGGAGGGATGGACACCCTGTGAGCTTCCAGTGCAGACCCCCCCAGCTCTGTGCCAGCCCCAGTGCCACCAGCTCTGCTGCCTTCCCCCAGCTGAGGAGTCAGGTGTGGCTCAGCACGGCAGCAACGATGGGGAAGGTACTGGCTCCTGCACAGACCCCAAACCCTGCACCCAAATTCATCCTGCCTACCTGTGTCACAGCTGTCCATGCCCGAGGGCACTCCATCTCCTCCACGCCCAGGAATCCCCCCATAGAGGCTCTCCATAGTCTTTGGGAGTTGGGAGAGAAAAGGAACTGGTCAGCCAAGAGGATGGGGAGCAGCTGGAGGGGCTGGCAGATGGATGGAAGCCGGAGCTGCTGGAGCCTTTTGGCCGCTGCTGGAAGTCAGCTGTGCCCAGGCTGTGCCCAGGAGCTCATGGAACTGTCACTGGAGCAACCCCCTGCTCTGGGCTCACCCCAGAGCTGAGGGGAGCAGCCAGAGCCCTGTGTGATCCTGAGCCCCACGTGGTGGCAGCATCCAGGTATTCGGGCATCGCTCACCTGGTTCTGGTCGCTGGGTGGGATGGAGAGGATGGTGCTGCTGTCCACCTCCCCCATGAGGAACTCAGACACCCTGTGGGGAGAGGAGCATGGCTGGGCTCAGACAGGGACAGTGACACTGGCTGTCTCCAGGGGATGGCTGCCCAAACTCCCTTACGTGTTGCTGAAGGACACGGCGATGGTCTCCACGGCCTTGTCAAACTCCCGCTTGTCCGCCTCATTGTTGGATTCGTAGTGGAAACCTGGAGATGAGGAAATGTGGGAGCCCTGCTGCCACAAGCAGCTGTCCCTGTCTCAGCAGAAAGATGTGCCAGTTCATGCTGGTATCAGGGGGTGCTTTGGGACTGGGAAAGGGGCTGGGGTGAATCAAGGGAGCAGTGGGAAGGATCATCCCTACGGATGATGGATTTTTCCAGCACAGTAGTTTCCCCCCCCTTTTCCCCAGGACTGATGTTCCTGACAGCATCCCTTGGCTCGTGTTTCTGTTTATTCCCGTTACTCAGGGCTGCTGGAAAAGTGCTGCTGGACCTGTTCCACTGCCTGCCCTGCCTCATGGCTCCTCCAGACCCCTCTCCAAGCAGGATGAACTCCTCCCGGAGGGCTCTTACCCGCAGTCAAACAAGAAACCACCACCACCAGCAGGAACCGGGGCCAACTGCGCTTGGCAGGCTCCCACACCATGGGACACCAGCGCAGACCCTGCGTCAGTTCTTTGGGGTGGGGAGGGGTCTGCTCCAAGCCCACTCCCTCCCATCCCCGTGTAGGACCAGCCTCGTGGCAGCCCTCCTGCCATCCTGTCCCCCTGCGGTTGCTGCTGGCTGTCCAGGAAGCCGTGGGTGACTCAGAAGGTTGTGCTGTGCCTGTGGTAGGTGCAGCCACCCCCTCCCCGTGGGTGACAGAGGTGGGAGGTGGTGCCCAGCTGGGATCTGACCTCCCAGACCCCACTTCATAAACACGAGAGGCTGCCAGGAGCAGGATCTGATTATTTCAGTGTTTTTCCTGCGGCTGGGCCTGGAAACCCCCAGGCAGGATCTGTCATTTCTGAACACTACATCATCCTTAAAGCTGAACCACACCAAGAGGAAGACGATGCTTTCAGCCTCTCCATGGTGCAGCTCCACTCCCAGCAGCCCCTCAATGGGCCCCCCAGTTCCCCTCCATCCCACCGTGGGGCAGGAGGGGAGCAGGACAGAGCTCCCAGCCCCACTGTCTCACCCTTGACTTTGGAGATGAGGGTCCCAGCAGCTGTCAGGGTCTCCAGGGTGTTGAGCAGTGGGTACTTGGTGATGATCTGGCGCAGGATGCGCAGGGTTTCACCCAGGCACTCGTGGGCCCGCGGCCGCTGGGGCTGCTTGGGGTCTGCACGAGAGAGGGGCTGAGATGATGCATCCTTGTCCCACATCCGTGTCCTGTGTCCCTCCACTCTTTACCTCCCAACCACCTCCTGCCAGCCACATCCCAAGCAGGGACCTGCCATCTCCCAGACTATGCAGCAAATCCCCCTGACCTCAGGGCTTCCCAGGACTGGCATGGCCACATCCTGCTTGTCCAGCACCTCCCCACATCCTGGTGTCTGCTGCCCAGCCTGGTGGTGGCCGAGGGGCTGTCTGACCTTTGAGGCATTTTTTCCTCCGTAGTAACTTTTTCCCTTGAAAGCAGTTTGGGAATTTCCTCCATTTCCTTCCCTCCCTCCTGCCGGATGGACGCTCCCAGCTGGGAGGGATGGGTCTGGTCCAGCCTGGCTTGCTGCATCCCACAGGTTCCCCCCAGGACCCTCCCTTCTGGGGGCTCCAGTTGCCAGCCCAGGGGTCTGGCCAGGACCCCGCAGAGCATGACTAGGGCTAGGGACCGACAGCCTGGTTAGGAAGTGAGGAACCTCCCTCAGGGAAGCACTGGGATGGGAGATCTAGCCAGGAAAAGCCCCCCCTTCCCATCCCAGCCCTCAGCTCAGGGTTGGGAAGGGGTTTCTGCAAAACCAGGACTGACAACGTGATGTAATATGCCCCCAGACCACGGGATCGATGCATTCCCTGGGTCCCCATGGGCAAGCAGAGCTGCTTGTGAGCCTGCAGACCACCCAGCCCCTCCTGCTGGCCCCCCTGGTGGGCTGGGGGACCGTGCCCCGCACCTCGTGGGCATCGGGGGGCCCTGGCAGGCGGCTGGCACGGCCGCGCTGTAAACAGGAAAACGGGCGGATGAAAATAGCTCGTGGCAGGAAGCCGCGTTATCCTGGCTCCGAGCTCTGCTCACCCACCACCTCTGACTGCGGCTGCACGGTCCCCCGGGGGTCCTGCTGTCCTCTGGCCCAGGCAGAGACCCCCACCCACGGGTGGGTCTGTCCCAGGGGGCTGTGATGCAGGTGCTTGGCACGGGGTGGGCACTCACCGTCACGCAGCACCACATCCCGCAGCTTCTCCAGGGCATCGGCGAAACGGGAGACGTCCGCCAGCAGCTGGGCGATGTCCTCGCGGTTGATGAAGGGACCCTCCCCGGCCTCCATGGGGCTGTAGGACGTGGGGGTCTTGTGGCCCTTGGGCACGGCGCGGGGGGCCGCGGGCAGGGAGAAGCCGGCGGCGCTGGCATGGCGGCTCAGCGTGGTGGGGCGCTTCAGGGTGCCCGCGGCGCTGGGGCTGGTGCTGAGCTTGGCACTGGCTGGAGGAAGCTCCCCCACGCTGGAGCCCGGTGCCTCCAGGCAATCCTTGCGGGACAGGTCCTGGGGAGCAAGGGTGAGTGTGAGGGCACAGCCAGCATGGAAGGGAGGGAAGCACCCCAGGAGCCCCCAGGCCACGCATCCTGGGGAACAAGCTGTCGCCTTGGGGGGCTAGTGCCAGACCCTGCAGCTGTGTCGTGCCTCAGTTTCCCCAGGCAGGGATCCCCTTGGGAAGAGTGGGCAGGGTCTGGGCACTCGCCTGGCTGCCTCGACCAGTCCCTGCCAGCTCCTCTGGGTCCAGGTTTGTCGTGAGGGGCACACAGTGATGGTGTGGGTGACACTGCTCGTCCACCCCAGCACCGACCGTGATGGGGCTGCCCAGGGTTGGGCTGAGGACCCCAACACAGCAAAATGGCAACAGAACCTGGCCCGCATATCTCTTCCTCTTTTTCAGCTGCTCCCCTGCTGGGGGAGGAGGCAGAGACAGGGACACCTCCCAGGCTATTGCTGGGGCCTTTGCAGGTATTTTACAGATGGAGGAAGCCACAAATTTATAGGGGTAAAATTGCACCAAGGGCGAGGCTACCACGGACACTGTTCGGAGCTGTGCATGGCTTGAGAGCCACACGTCCAGCGAGAGTCCTTGGGCTGGGGAGGGGACCCTGCAGCCCTCCGGGCCCCCCCCAGCAGCTCCCACCAGTGACCAGCGAGCCCCGGCAGCCGGTGCGACGCGAACGCGCGGGGTCTGAGCATCCCCGGCCGGGCGCGGTCGGAAGTGGTTTTGGCACCGGGAGCGCCGAGAGCACGAGGCTCCCGCGGGCGAGGGCGAACGGGGGGAGCCCCTCCCCACGGGGGGCTAGACCACCACGGGGCTGCAAGGAGGCAGAAGGGCCTCCACCCCGAAACGCCTGGGGCCACCCCAGCCCCGTCTCGCTCCTCCCGGGTTGCAGCGGCCCCGGCGCCCCCCGTCCCTCCCTCCGGCGCCCCGGGGTGCCCCGGCCGTACCGTCAGCCTCACGGTGGGCGTGCGGGGCAGCGAGTCCAGGGAGCGCTGGGGCGGGTGGGCTCTGCCCGCCGCCGCCGAGGGGCTGTAGCTTTTCTTGCCCGCAGCCCGGCCAAGCATCCCGCTGGCCGCCACCCATAGGCCCCTCTCCCGGGGAGTCGGGACGGGGATGGGGATGGGTGTCCCCTGCTAAGGAGCCCCGGGTGGGCTCCGGGTCGCCGTCGGCAGCATCGTGCCAGCCCAGTTTCGCCCCACGCACCGGGACTGGGGCGCAGGCGCGGGGCGGGCAGTGCGGGGTGCGCCGGGGAGCCCCGGCCGGTGGCGTTTCCTGCTGGCCCCTCCGGCACCGGGGATGTCCGCACGTCAATAAATAAATATCTGGCAGAGCCGAGGCGCCGGGACTGGCCGAGCCTGCGGTCGCCCCGCTCCCATCCCGGTCCCCAGGGAGGTTTGTGAGTCTCTTTGCCCTTCCCAAACCCTCGGCTACAGCCCCCCCATTTCCTCCCTGTCCCTTCCTGCCCTCCCGCCACCGTCGGCGGTTGCTCCGTCCCCTTCATCTGAGTAAAATTTCCCCCCCTGCCCCAGCCCCGTGAGTAGGGTTTTGTCTCGTTTCCCTCCTCTTCACAGACCTCCTGGACGTATCCAGGGCCCCATTAGCACCCTGTGGCTCTACCCAGCAGTTCCGTGGGTGCTGTTGTCCCTACAACCCCCACCGTGCCCGGGGTGCGGGGGGGGGCACTCACCGGCAGGGTCTGTGGGACGGGGCTTCCCGCCCGGCTCTTCTTGGAGATGGAGGGGGTTTTAATCAGCTCCCGCTTCTTCCGGGAGAACATTGTTCCCGTGGGGCCGAGCCGCTGCCCTGAGCCCCTCGCTCGGCCCGGCCGCCGTGCCGGTTCCTCACGGCGCCGGTCACATTCGCGGGGCGCAGTGTCAGGAGGGCGCGTGTGACGCCGCCTCGTTTCCTCATCGGCTCCGCAGCCCGACCTGAAACAGGAAAAGCTGAACGCGCACCCAGGCGCGAGGCCGGGGCCAGGGGCACCCTTGGCTGCCCTGCGGGGTCACGGGGGGCGGCGGGAGCCCGGCACTCGTGGGGACGTTTGAGAGGGTTTCAGTGCTGCAGCCCAGGGTTTACAGAGGGGTGGGGGGCTGAGCCCTACTCTGTGGGACCGGTGCTGTCCCCCCGTGGGACGCCCCCGCCCTCGGGAGTTCAACCTGTTTGGGGGTGTCCGTCTGTCCGTCCAGGCAGGACAAGCTCCATCCCACTGGAGGCCCCAGGTGTGGGGGTGAGTGGGATGGGGGGCTCTGGGCTCCCACTCAGGGGATGCTCCCGCCTCTGCCCTTCCGTGGGCTCAGTGTCAGTGCGGGGACCGGCCCTCTGGGGCCACAGCCCTGTCCCCCACACCCCCCACAGTCCCACCCGTGACTCTCCCACCCACGGGGCATCGCGACCTCACTCACGGGAGTATCCGGGGGACGACGGATAAACCCCTGGTGAGGGTCGGGCCGGGCCGGGTGCTGCATAGGGACCCCCGGCCGCTGCCCACGGGCTGCTCGGGCCGGCTGCCAGCGCCGCGGGCGGTCGGGGGGTGATGGTGTCCCCCCGCTTCGTCCCGGGACCTCCCCCCGGGGCCGGGCCGGGCCGGGCCGTCTCGCGTGGAACTTATGCCAGCCCCGTGGGGACACGGGCACGGCGGTGGGCGGGCAAGGGGAGCGGGATGGGGTCGGGGGCGGGTGGAGGTCCGTGAGGTGCGGGGACGAGGGAAGGCGTACGCGTGCCCTGAGTGCGTGCGTGACCGTGCAGGTGCGCGTGAATGTGTGAGTGCGTGAGTGGGTGAATGTGTGGGTGCGTGTGCGTGTGCCAGGCAGCGCCCGTGGGTCGGGGCGTGCGTGTCTGTGTGTGCACAACGCGTGCCCGTGGGCCGGGGCGCCCACACCCGTGTACAGGGATGCACACGCGTGTGCCCGTCTGTGTGTGCGTGTGCCCGTGGGCGCTCGTGTGCCCTGTGCCCGTGTGCCCGGGACGGCTCCAGTCCTGGCCCCGGGCTCCCCCGACTCCCGGTGCCTCCCGGGGCCTCCCGGTGCTTCCCGGGTCCCAATGTCGGGGTTCGGGACCCTCCCCTCGATCCGGCCGCTCCTGCCCTTATTTGGACATTTCGCCCCATCAACTCAAGGCGGTGGGGCCCG
>WBMY01008569.1:111137-150242 GCA_013397315.1 Donacobius atricapilla
AAGGCGGGGGGGCCGGGCCCGAGCCCGCCCCCGCCCCGCCCGAGCCCGCTCCGGTACCGGCCCCGTTGCCCGCTCCCCGCTCCGGTACCGGCTCTGTTCCCCGCCATGAGCAGCTGCCAGTTCAACAAGGGCCCGTCCTACGGCCTCTCCGCCGAAGTCAGGAACCGGGTGAGCCGCGGCGGGGGCCGGGCGGTACCAGGACTACCGGACGGGGGTGAAAAGGGGGCCGGGGGATACCGGGGCCACCGGGCGCTGTGGCTGCCGGCGCTCCTGGAAGCCCGGGAGAGCCGAGCATCCCGGTGCTGCTGGGGCGTCCCGGTTGCATCGCGGGTTCTGGAGAGGCGGGGTTNAGCCGGCCAAGAGTGGAGAAGTTGGGGGATTCCGGTCAGATGGAAATCCGGGGCGTCCCGGGAGGATGCGGAACTTAAGGACCCGGTGTACCGAGGTCTCTGGGGGCTGGGGATACCGAAGCTGGGCTCCCAGCTGAGCCTGCCTGGAGGGTCCCAGGCTGGGGGTCTCCCGTGCGATGGTCGCTGCGGCTCCGGCTGCCCCTGGCAAATCCCGTCACACTCGGGGCTGGGGACGATCGCTTCGCTCCTCCGCGGCTCCGAACCAGCTCCACGAAGCTTCTCCACTTTCTGCTTCCCCGGAGCTCCCCATGGCTCTGCGGGATGCTCCGACCTGGCAGCGTCCCCGCGGCCGTCTGGGGATGTGGCTTTTGGCCCCGGTGACGCTCCCGCCGAAGCGCCGCGGGGCCGGAAGGGGAAAGAGGGACAGGAGCCTCCGGCTGAGCTGTTTGCACCCCTAGGAGGGATCTGGGTGCCGCGGGGTGCAGGCAGCTGCCGGCACCCTCCTCCCCCCTCGACAGCTCACGGGGGTCCTGCCGGGCCGGGGCGGGGGCGCAGGGGACACAGCAGCCCCGGGTGGTCGATGACTGTGCCCAGCCCCAGGCGAGCAGAGATTGAGCTGTGGTCACCCCGGGGCAGGTGACCGGTGGTTTGAGTGTGTTCTGCCCGGGGACACCTGGACGGGGCCAGGGCAGGCAGGAGAAGGGACGAGTGGTGACAGGCACGTGGCTGCGGTGGCCGTGGCAGCACGATGTGGTGGCCGTGGCCGGGCGCTCCTTACCTGGCCTCGCAGAGGATTTGCATTTCGTAACGGGGAGCGGACGGGCCCCGGCCTGCCTGGGGCTGGGCTGCCCCAGCTCAGTGGGTGACATGTGCCAGGGCCTCGCTGCCTCGTGCTTTTGGTGCTTCATGTTGATTCAGCAAGACATGAGCCAGCCCGACTACCACGGTGTGTCTGATGGAGGTGACATCACTGACTGGGAACCAGTTAAACCAGTGACACACTCCCAGTCTGTGCAAGCCCTTGCAGACTGGGCTGTGGTGGCATCTCTCTGGGGCTGGTCCACTGTGCAACCCCCATGCCCTGGGAAATCCTCAAGCTGGCCATGGGGAGGGAAGAGGAACTGGCTTTAGCTGCTCATGCTCCAGAAAGTCAGCCGGTGGGACTATATAATCCCACAGCCAGGACAGACGTGGTGTTGTGAGGGTGATCTGTGTCCTGCATTGGTCGAGCTTCCATTTGGGACTGGAGCGTCTCCCTACCACAAAGCGGGGCTGGACTGTGCCCATCCCTGTGTCCAGGATCCCTAGGGACTCATGGCCTCAGCGCATAGCAGGACCAGGAAGGGACAGGGTGGGCGAGACGTTGGTGGCTGCCCTGGGGTCACCCCCGGGTGCCAGCTGAGCATCAGAGGTGCTGGGCTGGGGCAGGACAGCACTGGGGGTTTCCAGGCCCTTCCCTCCCCAGGCCAGGAGAACTTTCCCTTCCCTTGGGGGCCGGGGCCAAGACGATGCTGCCGGAGATGCTGCTGGCCCTGGCAGCTGGTCTCCATTTGGGAGGAGGCGTCCACATTCCTGGCATAGCCGCGGTGACCAAGGAATCTGTGGCGGAGGTTGGGCCTCGGCGGGAGGAAAAGGGAGAGTATGGCGTGGCCAGGACCCCCGGGGCTCAGAGCTGAGCTCCCACGGCCTCCAGGGGACAGAGGGGGACAGATCCGGGGGGGCACTTCCCCCTAACCCCATGGGCAGTTCCCGCTCATACTTTTGGAGTGGTTCAGAAGCTGCTGCATCTGCTGGTGACATCATCCTCATGCTCCTGTTCCTGTTCCCATCCCAGGGAGGGGGGAACTGTCCCCATGAGGGGTTTGGGGTCCATGCTGGGGCCCTGCCTGAGCTCTCCCACCACTGCCCCCCCAGCTTGCCCAGAAGTATGACCCACAGAAGGAGGCCGAGCTGCGGACGTGGATTGAGAGCGTCACAGGAAAACAGATCGGTCCTGACTTCCAGAAGGGGCTGAAGGATGGGGTGATCCTCTGCGAGTGAGTCCCAGGACAATCCTGAGAATGTCCCCCAGTCCCTGCTCCAGCTCGGTGGAGATGGGGGACACCAAACGTCCAGGGGACCCTCACCAGCCCTTGTGATGGGAAGGGTGGGCTGGATCCTTGCCAGTGGGAGCTGCCATAGTCACCTGCAAGGTGTCTGGGCAGAGCCCTGAGGACAAACAGGGACCTGGGGGGGAAATTTGCCTCACATGGGAGAGGCCTGGGCTGGACCTTTCTATGCCCTGAAGCCCCTTGATGTTTATTCCTGCCACAGCCTCATGTCCCCCTCCCTCCCTCCAGGCTCATGAACAAGTTGCAGCCCAACTCGGTGAGGAAGATCAACCGCTCGGCTCAGAACTGGCACCAGGTAGGTGCAGCTCTGCTGCCACCCACCTGCTGTTCCTCTGCTGTCACCCGCCAGGGCTCACCCCTCTACCTCTCCACAGCTTGAGAACCTCTCCAACTTCATCAAGGCCATGGCCAGCTATGGCATGAACCCCGTGGACCTCTTTGAAGCCAATGACCTTTTTGAGAGTGGGAACCTGACGCAGGTGCAGGTGTCGCTGCTGGCACTGGCGGGAATGGTGAGCACGGGGGGGAAGAGCAGCTTGGGAGGGGCTGCAGCCCCACGGGGACCCCCAGTTTGGGGTGGTGCCTGTGGGACCCCACAGCTCCCCCTGCACATGGAGTGGGTGGGGGGTTTGGGACCCCTGTTCCTTCCTCACAGCCACTCCTGGCAGGCCAAGACGAAGGGGCTGCAGAGCGGAGTGGACATCGGCGTGAAGTACTCGGAGAAGCAGCAGAGGAATTTCGACGAGGCCAAGATGAAGGCTGGGCAGTGTGTGATCGGGCTGCAGGTGGGCTGCCCCACGGGGTCCCATGGGTGAGGGGCTGGGCAAAAGGTGCCCAGTTCTATCAAATTCTCAGCACCATCACAGCCCCAAGCATTGCTGGAGGGACCTGAGGCATGAGGTGCCTCAAGTGTCCTTGGGATCTGGGACCGTCATGGCTCTGTGTCCAGCACTCAATGGCTGGGAGCCTGCGATGGGTTAGGGAGCGCTAGCTGTGCCCCCCAGGTTGGAGGGGGACAGGGGGAGAAGGGGCCCATCTGGGGCAGCACACACTCCTCACCACATCCCTTTGTCAGATGGGCACAAACAAGTGTGCCAGCCAGTCCGGCATGACGGCCTATGGCACCCGGAGGCACCTCTATGACCCCAAAAATCAGATCCTGCCACCCATGGACCACTCCACCATCAGCCTCCAGATGGGCACCAACAAGTGTGCCAGTCAGGTGAGCCCCCACGCCGGGCTGGGGAGGGATGGGGGGACCACAGCTGAGCCCTGCTCCATCCTATCCTTCCTTCCAGGTGGGCATGACGGCTCCTGGCACCCGGAGGCACATCTATGATGCCAAGACGGGGACAGAAAAGTGTGACAACTCCTCCATGTCGCTGCAGATGGGCTCCAACCAAGGCGCCAACCAGAGCGGGCAGGTCTTTGGCCTCGGCCGCCAGATCTACGACCCCAAGTACTGCCCACAGGGCAGCCAGGGCGAGGTGGCCAACACTGCTGGTGACCAGAGCGGGGACCCCCCTGGGTACCACTACTACCGTGAGGAGGAGGAGAGCTACTGAGCGGGATGGCTCAGCCCCACCCGCACCATCTCATGTACAGCCCCACCGCCAGCCACATTCCAGCCTCCACTTCCATCATTCCCCCTCTTTTAAAACTCTTTTTTAACTTTGGAAATGAATCTATTTTTCTGAGCAAGGAAATAAAGACCCCGTTTCTAGAGAGGAACTCAGACGGTTCCCCCAGGAGCCCCAAGACCCTGGGGCAGCAGGAAGGAGGCAGATGTTCCAGCACCTGGGAGTGGACAGTGTCACCTCTAATGGCACCCAGCGGCCGCCACATACCCCTGTGATGTCCCTGGATCCCTCAGCAAGGAGCAGGAGTGGCCACCCATGCTGCCCCTGGTGCTGCTGCTCGTCCCTGTGCTGGCGGGACCCTCCTCAGCCCCGCGGAGGAGAGGGACTGGGGTCAGCAGGACACGGGGGAAGCACATCTGGGAGACACTGCGTGGCCTTGGGATTGTGAGTGTGCGTTTGAGAGTGAACGTGTGTGTGTGCTCTGGTGTGATCTCTAAATGCTGGAAATGCCCTTTTTGCAGAACTTGTAGGGACCAAGTTTTCAAGGCCACGGTGATGACTGCAGGGCTGGGCCGGGAGCTGGCGCACCTGGCACAGCCGGTACACCTGGCACACCCAGCACTGCAGCAACCTGATCGCCCAGGCTGGAGCCAAGGCTGACTCTAACAGCCGCATCCTCCACCAGGGCGGTGTCCGAGTGCAGCCGATGCCCATCGACGTCTCCCCTCCCGTGCGGTTTTTAATGCAGATGCTCTCAGACTGAAACCTTTTATTAAAAAAAAAAACAAAACAACAAACCCTTTCTACATAAACAGAAGCTGATCTCTGCTGCAGGCACCTTGTCAGGGCTCAGGCGGGTCTGTCTGTGCCTGGGGGGCTGCGAGCTGCTACAAACCTGGGTGAGACCCCCGGAGTGCCAGAGTGGTGGGGCGGGATGCTGCGTTTCCCGGGAACGGGCTGCGGCGTTAATGGATGTGCGTGGCTGATAGATGAGTGACTAACATGCCAACAGGACTGGACGTGCCTGTCCGGAAAGGGATCCACCTTTTTTGGGCGAAATGCTGCGTTTCGAAGAGCCGCGCTACTCCGTGGGGCTCTTAAGGGTGGGGTGGGCAAGGCAGNTCGTAGCCCTGAACTGTCCCCATGTCCCCTCTTGACTGTCCTCATCGTCCTTTCGAGTTGTCCCCATGGTCCCCCTGCGTTGTTCGTGTCTCCTCCGGGCTGTCCCCACGTCTTCCCGGCCCGTCCGCCTCCCGGTGACTCCGCATCCCGCCCCGAGAGGGGCTCCGTGCTGCCGAACCGGGGTGGGGGACGCGGGGTTGGAGGGCGCCGGGGCCCGCGGTTGGTCCGGCGCTTGCCGGGCTCGCGGGGTCCCCCGAGCTCCCGGTTGCAGCGATGCGGCGTGTTTGTCCACGTGAGATGAGTGAGCAGATTCCCACGCGAGTCCCCCGGGAGGATCCAGGGATTCTGTGGTTGTTTTGTCCTGAAAGGAGCCTCCGCCTCCGCGGGGCAGGGGTTCCCCCTGACTGGCAGCTCCCCAGCACCCTCCGGTTCCAGCGACTGGGGACACTCAGACACCTCTGTCACCCCCACCCCGGCAGCTGCTTCTTTCTCTCCGTGTCACCCCATCTGACCTCGGTGCATCCCCGGAGGAATCCTGCCCCCGGACCCACTCGTGTCCGGCCCCGCAGGCCGATTAGGCGGATTTCCTAATCCCGCTGCCCCGTGCCCGCTTATCCCGGCTGCGCCCGGGACCCGGCTTAGCCCCGGGCGCGGGCGGGCGGCGGCGAGCGCGGCACGGCGGGTGAGTGCTCGGCTCCCTCGGCGCCGGGGAAAAAAGGGGGGCAAGGTAGGGGCGGTGGTGTCCCAGGCTCGCGGTGCCCGGGGAGCCGCCCCGGAGCTCGGCTCTCCCGGGGCGCGGGCGGGTGCACCGGGCGGAACGCTGCGGGTTGGGTCGTGCCGCCAGGCTCGTCACTGAGCCGCCTTGGCAGAGCTTTGCTGCCGGGCCCCGGAGCTGCCGGCCCCGCTCCAGGGGTGGGTGAATTCCAGGAGCTGGCAGAGACGCGGCGGCTTCTCGCGGGTGTCGGAGTTCGTACCTGGAGCCCACTGCAGCGGAGCAATTCCGCTCCTGGGCTGATGAGAGCCCCACCCACGTCCCTCTCCCGGGGGAACTGAGGCACGGGCGGGTCTCAGCCTCTCCCGGGCTGCCCAGCTCGCCCGGAGCTACTCCTGGGGTGCCAGACTGCTCCCTGTGCCCGGGATGAGCGTGAATCGTGCTCCTGGCTCCTGGACAGAGCTCGTGCCCAATTCTGGTGCTTTTGATTTAGGAAAGAATGTGATTTGAGCCTTTAGCTCCGGAAAGAAGCTTTGCTGCAGGAATGCCGTCCAGCCCCTGCCGGCCCCGGAGCTCAGCCCTGTGCCCGGCACTGTGCCCAGGGTGTGATAAGCCCCGAAGCAGAAGGAAGTGAGAGCCCAGCCGTCGCCCTCAGCTTGGGGCTGCCCCTCCTGCTCTCACCCGCAGCCGGAACCGAGCGGGGCCCGCGACCCCCGTGATGGCCGTGGGCACCCAGCTGGGACTGCTGCTCTGGAAGAATTTCACCTACCGCCGGCGGCAGCGGGTGAGTGGGCGATTGAGATGGGGCTACCCAGGACCACTGGTTCCTGGCAAAGGGCAGGCAGAGCCCCGGACCCTGATGGGCACCGAGACCCCCACCAAGCTTGCATTTCCCCCAGATCCAGCTGGCTATCGAGATCCTGTGGCCTCTCTTCCTCTTCCTTATCTTGATCTCAGTGCGGCGATCCCACCCACCCTTCAAGCAGCATGAGTGTGAGTGTCCCCCGCAGGACCCCCCGAGACAGCTAAGACCCCTCTGTGTGCCTCTGTACGGGAGCCCTTCGGGGTGACACCGGGGGGACAAACCCGGGAGGTGGTCACAGGGTGGCGGCTCGCTGGCACCTCCTGCTCGGGTGTGTGTGGCGTCCCGGGGGTTCTGCACTGCCCCCTGAACCTGCCTCCCTCTCCCTCAGGCCACTTTCCCAACAAGGCGCTGCCCTCGGCGGGGACCCTGCCCTGGCTGCAGGGCATCATCTGCAACATGAACAACCCCTGCTTCCGGCACCCCACGGCGGGAGAGGCCCCTGGCGTGGTGGGCAACTTCGATGGTTCCATGTGAGCGGCGGGGCTGGGGAGCTGCGGGACAGAGCGCGGCTGGGCCGGGGTCTCATTGCCCACCCCACGTCCTCTCCCGCAGCCTCTCCCGCCTCCTGACCGAAGCCCGGCAGGTCCTGCTCCGCGGCCACGGGCAGCGGCTCCTGCGCAGCTTCGCCCGGCTCCTGCCCGCCCTGCGCCGGCTCCGGGACAGCGGGAATCAGCGGAGCGGTGAGCACCGGCGGCGGGGGGTGCCGGGGGAGCGAGACCCCTTGTCTGACCCCTGCTCCCCCAGCTCTGCCGGTGAGGGAATACTTGAGAGAGGACGAGACCTTCTCCCAGTTCCTGCGGACCAACACATCTCTGCCCCCGGCGCTGGTGGACGAGCTGATGGGGGCTCGGCTCAGCCCCCGCATCGTGAGTGTCGGCGCGGCGCCCGCTCCCGGCGCCCGCTCCCGGTGACCGCATCACGACTGCCCTCTCCTTCCAGTTCTCCCTGGCGAGCATTCGCCTCCCGCTAAAGGCCCTGGTCTGCAACGCCTCGGCCCTGGGGGGCTTCCTGGTGGGCGGCGATGCCGACTCCACCCAGAGCCTGCAGCAAGGACTCTGCGCACTGCCCAGCTCCCAGCTCCGTGCCATGGAGGGCTCCTTCCTCTCCCAGATGGACTTCCCACGACTCCTGGCGGTGAGCCCCCAGCGCGGTCGGGTGCTGGAAGGCACCGAGGCAGAGACCCCCTGACCCCCTTCTCATGTCACCTTGTAGGAACAGCTAAGCTCAGATTTGAGCGGAATCACTGGCACCGTGGAAGCTTTGGGCGGCTTCCTGCGGGATGCAGCATCCCTGATGGAGGAGGTACACTCCTTACTCCCTTGCCGTGTCCCTGGGTGCCCCTGTCCCCCACTGTGCCTCTCCGCTCTCACCCCACTCTCCCCAGGTCTCCTCCATGACCAGCCTGGCCGAGCTGCGTCAGGAGCTTGTGGGGCTGAGGACCCCCAACACCAGCACGGGTGCCTTCACAGCCCTGTCACGCATCGCCTGTGGACACCCTGAGGGCGGGGGGCTCAGGATCCCCTCCCTCAACTGGTATGAGGACAATGATGTCAAAGCCTTCCTGGACCGGAACAGCTCTGAGCAGAGACCCGTGGCCTCAGGCAGCACCAGTGAGTGGGAGGCTGTGGGAGGCTCAGCCAGGGGCTGTGGGGGGCAGCGGGGGCTGGTGGTGAGGGTTCAGCTCTGCGCCCCCAGGTCCCTTTTGCCGGGAGCTGCTCCGCAGCCTGGAGTCCAGCCCCCTGTCACAGATCTTCTGGCGGGGGATCAAGCCTCTCTTTGTGGGGAAGATCCTGTACACACCACCGGGGCCCGGCCCTGACAGTGTCATGGCTGAGGTGAGTGGGGGCTGCGGGGGGCCTGGAGGGGGTTTGGGGGCATCTCATCCCGGACCTGCCCCACCTCCCTCACACAGGTGAATCGAACCTTCCGGGACCTGGCGATGCTGGGGGAGTTGGGGGGTGCCTGGCAGGAGCTGGGACCCCGAATCTACACCCTCCTCAACAGCAGCCTGGAGATGAAGGTGCTCCAGGTGTGTGACTCCAGACTCTTCCCATGGGGAACAGGGTTGCTGTGGGGTGCAAGATGGGGTGTGCTGGGCTGCAGCTGGCCAGGAGCAGAGGACTGCATGGCCTCTCATGTCCTGGTGCTTTGCAGGACCTGCTGCTGGCCCCAAGCACAGCCCAGCTCCTGGATGGGTTCCTCAATGGCACCTCCTGGAAGCTGCCGGAGCTGGCCACATTCCTGGCAGGGCCAGCAGGGGGACCAGGCCTCACCTGGCACCAGGTGTATGCTGATGTGGACGCAGTCCTGAGGACGCTGTCACAGTTCATGGAGGTGCGTGTCACCCCACTGTGGGCGGGCTGGCCCCTTGCACCACCTGTGCCTGCTGAGCCCTACCTGCCCTCCCACAGTGTGTCTGCCTGGACAAGATCGAGGCAGTGGCCACTGAGGAGCAGCTGGTAGCCCGGGCCCTGGAGCTGCTGGAGGAGCAGCAGTTTTGGGCAGCAGTGGTCTTCCAGCCCCCCATCAACGCCACAGCCCCCGCACTGCCACCCCATGTCCGCTACAAGATCCGCATGGACATTGACGATGTCACGAGGACCAATAAGATCAAGGACAGGTTGGGGGATGCCCACCCTGTCTGTCTCCACGGCCAGCCAAGCAGCCTGTGCTCGTTGCCAGGAGGTCCCTGGTCCCAGCACCATGCTCTGCCCCCAGGTTTTGGGACCCAGGCCCTGCAGCTGACCCTTTCAGTGACTTGCGCTACGTCTGGGGGGGCTTCGTCTACATTCAGGACCTGGTGGAGCAGGCGGTGGTGCAGGTGCAGACTGGGGCTGCCCCACGGACTGGGGTCTACGTCCAGCAGATGCCCTACCCCTGCTACGTGGACGATGTGTAAGCGGGCAGGGGCAGCCCTGGACCATGGGACTGTTGAATGACATCCCTGCTGCCACAGGGGACACATCCAGGTGTCCTGCAGCGTCGCTGCACCGGGGAGGTGACACAGGGCTGGTCGTGCCCTGGTGTCCCTGCCCAACGGTGGCCCGGGAGTGTTGAGCTAAGGGCGGAATGGTTGGTGGTGTCTCCCCAGGTTCTTGAGGGTCCTGAACCGCTCGCTGCCTCTCTTCATGACGCTGGCCTGGATCTATTCAGTGGCCATGATCATCAAGGGGGTGGTGCACGAGAAGGAGACACGTCTCAAGGAGACCATGAAGACCATGGGGCTGAGCAGCGGGATCCTCTGGCTCAGCTGGTTCCTCAGCAGCTTCATCCCCTTCCTCCTCAGCTCTGCCCTCCTTGTCCTCATCCTGAAGGCAGGTTGCACGTCTCAGGGGACAGGGTGGGCGACACAGGAACATTAGGGCTGGGAGCCAGCATGGGGGGCTCCACAGGCTCCAACCTGCCTCCATCTGCAGCTGGGAAACATCCTGCCCTACAGCGACCCAGCAGTCATCTTCCTCTTCCTCGGCACATTCTCAGTGGCCACCATCAGCCAGTGCTTCCTCATCAGCACCTTCTTCCCCCGTGCCAACCTGGCCTCGGCGTGCGGTGGCATCATTTACTTCTCGCTCTACCTGCCCTACGTGCTGTGCGTGGCCTGGCGCGACTACATCACCTTCCCAATCCGTGTCCTTGTGGTGAGCGTCTGGAGCTGCTCCTCTGCAATGCCCCTGTCGCTCTGGAGCAGGGGCTTTGGGCTGCACCCTCCAGGCCAGTCTTTGCCCACGCTGCCATTCTCGCTGTCCTCAGAGCCTGCTGTCCCCCGTGGCCTTTGGCTTTGGCTGTGATTACTTCTCTCTCTATGAGGAGCAGGGGGTGGGCATCCAGTGGCACAATCTGGCTGCCAGCCCCGTGCCAGGAGACCCGTACAGCTTTGCTGCAGCCATGGGGCTGCTGCTGCTGGACGCTGTCCTCTATGGCCTGGCCACCTGGTACCTCGAGGGTGTCTTCCCAGGTGAGTGCAGCTCCCCTGACCTCCAGCTGCCACTCAGCCCCAGCCCCACTCTGCCCCTTCTGCTGCAGGTCAGTATGGAATCCCTAAGCCCTGGAATTTCCCCTTCCTGAAGAGCTACTGGTTTGGAGAGTCATCCTCATCTGGGCACTCCCCGTACCACGCTGCACCCCATACTGCACCCCAAAGTGAGTCCCTGCCCAACCTGGCTGAGGCCTCCAGCCCAGGCCTTGCAAGGGGTCCTGGCCAGGGATGTGACCCCTTGGTGGCTTCCAGTGCTGGTGGAGGAGCCACCTGCCGAACTCCAGCCCGGCGTCTCCATCCGCAACCTGGTGAAGGTTTACAGCAGCAGTGGCCGTGCGGCTGTCAACGGGCTGAGCCTGGACTTCTATGAGGGGCAGATCACGTCCTTCCTCGGCCACAATGGCGCTGGAAAGACCACCACCATGTGAGCCAGAGAGGGGCTGCATAGCCATGGCTGGGGACAGGAGCTGAGCCTGACCCTGTCCTCCCCTGGTCCCCACACAGGGTACCCTGGCTGCAAGCCCTGATGCTCCTGTGCTCCATTTTCCTCACCACTTCCAGGTCCATCCTGACAGGCCTCCTGCCCCCCACCTCAGGCACTGCCTATATCCTGGGCTGGGACATCCGCTCCGATATTGACAGCATCCGCAAATCCATGGGGATGTGTCCCCAGCACAACGTGCTCTTCGACATGTAGGCAGGGGTGAGGAGGTGTGGGGAGTGATGCAGAGCTGTCTCCCTCAATCCCTGTGCCCCTCACCTTGCCTTTCCCCCTGTTCCCGCAGCCTGACGGTGGAGGAGCACATCTGGTTCTACGGGCGGCTGAAGGGGCTCTCGGAGCAGCAGGTGCAGGAGGAGATGGAGCAGCTGCTCCAGGACACGGGGCTGCCGCAGAAGCGCCGGGAGCAGACCCGGAACCTCTCGGGTGTGTGAGGGGGTCAGGCTGGGTGCCTGAGCGGGGGTCGGTGGCTCCGAGCCCCCCCAGCACTCTCTCTCTGCAGGCGGGATGCAGCGGAAGCTCTCGGTGGCCATTGCCTTCGTGGGTGGCTCCCGGGTGGTCATCCTGGACGAGCCCACGGCCGGTGTGGACCCCTTCTCCCGCCGCAGCATCTGGGAGCTGCTGCTCAAGTACCGCAAAGGTCAGGGCTGGGGGCCCCCCGCTTTGCCCTCTGAGCCCCCCAGCCTGGGGCGAGCAGGGGGGATGTGCTGGTGGGGAGAACCGACAATGGGGGCGTCCGCCAAGGGGGTCTGGGGTCAAGCCGTTCCTGGTCCCCAGGCCGCACCATCATCCTGTCCACCCACTACATGGACGAGGCAGAGCTGTTGGGGGACCGCACCGCCATCATCTCACAGGGCCGGCTCTGCTGCTGCGGGTCCCCCCTCTTCCTCAAGGCCAGGCTTGGCACCGGGTACCACCTCACCCTGGTGAAGCGGGAGAGGAGCGGGACAGGCGGCAACGCTGGCACTGTCCCCGGCGTCACCAAAAAGGTGGGTACCTCGGCCCTGATGATCATCCCCCAAAGGGCAGCCCGTGTCTCCATCCCGGGTACTGGGGGCCACTGGGGGGTAGGTCGTGCTGTGGGGTGCCAGGCTCCAGCCACCCTTTCCTGCAGGACGGCAGCGACTCAGAGCACAGCAGTGACACGGGCCTGGGCAGTGAGCGGGGCAGTGACGCCAGTGCTGTGGGTGAGCGTTTTGTCCTCTCGCAGTGTCACCCCCAGCTGCTCCCCACACATCCCCCCTCAGCCAGGGAGGCTGGGAGTGCACAGCCCTTCATCCGGCCCCTCTCCTCCTTTCACTGGAGGTGCAGAAGGGAATCTCCGTCTCCTCCATCTCCCCTGGGGTCCCTCAGGCTGGGATGCTGGGCACATGGAGCTGTGGCCTGCTGCACTGGCCAGCAGCTCCTACCCCAGCATTCCAACCCTCCCCATCCCTCCAGATGTGGCCCAGCTGTCGGCACTGATCCAGAAGCTGGTCCCTGGCTCCCGGCTGGTGGAGGACATCGGGCACGAGGTGCTCTTTGTCCTGCCCTACAGTGGGGCCAGGGACGGGGCCTTTGGGGAGCTGTTCCGTGAGCTGGATGCACACCTGGGGGAACTGGGGGTCTCCAGCTACGGCATCTCTGACACCACCCTGGAAGAGGTACCCAGGGGGGCTGGAGTCAAGGGGCTCCCAGGGGTGCCTGGGACCAGAGGGTTTCCCTCACTGGGCTGTGGGTGCTGGTATGTGCTTAACACCAGTCCTCCCACACCCCCAGATCTTCTTGAAGGTGGCCGAGGACACAGCGCTGGACACTGACACCACAGGTAAAACCCCTCAGTCCTGGCTGGAGCTGAGCTTTGGGGTACAGGGGGGGCTGGGGAGGTGCTCAGCAGTCCAGAGCTGAGGGGTGGGGTGTCCCCAGCACCCTGTATGTCCCTGACAGGGCTGGGGTCCCTGCTGGGAGCACCTGTGGATGCAGAGAGGTGTCAGGGCCTGTGGCCTTGGTCCTGCCCTGACATGTTGTCCTCATTTTGTCAGGCACCATGAAAGGAGCAGTCCCTGGCGAGACAGGGGATGGGGATGTGGCTGATGGAGAGATGGGTAAGGATGGGGGAGGTGGGACCCCTGAGCTGCTGCTGAGTGCCCTCCACCTCCGGCCCCTGGGCTGGGGCGATGGCAGATGTCCATCTGGGCAGCTGTCCATCTGAGCAGGCATCCCTTCGGGTGTGTGTTCCTTCAAGCAGGGGGATACTCAGGGACTTTTGTGCAGCATAGCTACCTCCCACTTTTGGGGAGTCCCCAGGGCAAAGATCTGGGGTCAGGAGGGATTTGGGGGAGCCTAGCTCTGTGCAGGATGGGATATGAAACCCCACGGGGCATATCCAGCATATCCTAGAGGGAGAACTGACGTGGGGACAACCATGGGAGTCTGGGGGGGCTGTGAGGTTTGGGGCACCAGCTCTGCCCTGCTGGGCGCTGATCCCCGCGCGGCTGTAACCCCTCTCTCCTCTCCTTTACATTGAGCCAAAGGAGCCCGGCGAGGTAGGAGCTGGGGGCTGTTTGGGGGGGCTGGGGGCTCCTGCACGCAGCATGCCATCCCTGCTGGGGTGGGGGATGCCCCTGCCATCCCGCTGTCCGCCCGTGCCCCACCTGCCGCGAGTCCCTTGCCAGACCCCTCTCTGCCCCGGCAGCGGAGGAGCCCCGGGAGACGGACCTGCTGCAGGGGGCGGCGGGGCAGGCCTGCGGCAGGGTGAGGGGCTGGGCGCTCACCTGCCGCCAGCTCCGCGCTCTCTTCACCAAGAGGATGCTCCACGCTCGGCGCAGCACCCGCGGCTTCTTCGCGCAGGTGGGGCCGCGGGGAGGGGATGGGGCAGGGCACAGGGCAGGGTGGGGCAGGGCCGACCCTGATCGCCCCCGGCCTCCTCAGATCGTCCTCCCCGCCGTCTTCGTCTGCATCGCGCTGCTCTTCAGCCTGATCGTGCCGCCCTTCGGGAAGTACCCGCCGCTGCAGCTCCAGCCCTGGATGTACGGGCGGCAGTTCACCTTTTTCAGGTGCGGCCCCAGCCCTCTGCCCGCCGTGCCCCTCGTCCCCCACTGCCACCAGCTCACTCCTGTGTCTCCCGGCAGCAACGACGCCCCGGGAGACCCCGACACAGCCCGGCTGCTGGACGCGCTCCTGGCTGAGCCCGGCTTCGGCACCAAGTGCATGAAGGAAGAGGGGAAGGAGTGAGTGTCCATGGGATGGGGGCCGGAGGGGACAACCGGGGCTGGGCCCCACCTCAGTGCCCACCTGCACACGGAGCAGCTCTGCCACCTGGTGTGATGCTGTGGGACCCTAAAATCCCCCTGGTGGGTCCCAGTGCTCCTGGCTCACACCAGGCTGGCAACGGGAGTCTCTCTCTCTCTCCCTGGGTGCCCAGGACAGGGCTGTGCCCACCAGCTTCCCATCCCGATGGCTTCTCGGCCCCCTCAGCGCCCCCGTCCCTGCTGGAAGTGCTGCGGCGTGGGAACTGGACACGGGCCAAGCCGTCCCCCCCGTGTCAGTGCAGTGGGCCAGGGGCACACAGGATGCTGCCTGAGTGTCCTGAGGGGGCCGGGGGGCTCCCACCACCCCAGGTAACCCCTAGTCCAGCAGGGGCAGCCCCAGGGCTCCGTCACTGCTGGCCATGGGGCAAGTGATACTCCAGGGATGCCGCAGGGCTGGGTGTTCATCCAGCTCATCCATCCATCCCGCAGGTGCAGAGGGGCACAGGGGACATCCTTCAGAACCTGACAGGCAGAAACATCTCTGACTACCTGGTGAAGACCTATCCCCAGATCATCCGTCAGGAGTGAGTGCTGGTGCTGGGAATACAGGGAATACTGCAGGGGCACTGTGGGGATGCCAAGGGAACCCCTCAGGGACACCTGGGGGAAGGGGACACTGCTGGGGACACGTGGCTGAGTCATCAGGTGCTCCACTAATGTCCCCTCGGGGGGTTTCTCTCTCCTCTGTCTCTCCCCACCTCATTTCTTTCAGGCTGAGGAACAAGAAGTGGGTGAATGAGCAGAGGTGAGCTGGGCTGGGGCTGGGGCCTGGCACAGACAGGGATGGAGTGAGACAGGAGAGCTCTCTCTGGGGAGAGTCTGAGTGGTCCCTGGGCAGAGGCATCAACCCGGTGCCTTCAGCCCTCTGCTGTGTGTCCCTTACTCTGGCATCTGGGTAAATGGAGGATTGAGTTTGCACAAGGGTGGCAGTGGGGAATGGCAGTGGGTGGCAGGTTTTGTTGGATTGTGGAATTGTAGAATCTCCTGGGGTGGAAGGGACCCATGTGGATCCTCAAGCCCAGTTCCTGGTACGCTGGCAGTGGGAGTCTCTCCAACAAGTTTGGGGGCCCCGTTTCTCCTGCAGGTACGGCGGCTTCTCCCTGGGTGCCGGCAGCTCACAGGCCCTGCCGTCAGCAGCAGAGGTGGATCAGGCGGTGCTGGAGCTCCGGGTGCTGCTCAACATCACCCCGGTACAGCTGGACTCAGCCCCTGGCTCAGCTCTGGTGTCCCAGTGCAGGGAGACCCCTCCTCACCCTGTGTTCCTGCACCCAGGGCAGCCCCTCGGATCGGCTCCTGGCCAACCTCAGCCGCTTCATCGAGGGTTTGGATGCCCGCAGGAATATCAAGGTGTGCCCAGGGCTGGGGGTCCCTCAGGGGTGAGAGCTGGGGGGCAGCAGGGGTGTGACAGTGGTGTCTCCTCGAGGGGTGGAGCAGCCCAAGAAGAACAGAGTGGCTGGGGCTGGAAGAGAGCAGGAGCCCAGTGGGGAGTGGGGGATGCTCCTGGTGGGACTGGGTGCTGCAGGCAGAGCCAGGAGCGCTGCCATGTTGGGCAGCTCTGAGCTACCTGGCCCTCCCCATGCTGCAGGTCTGGTTCAACAACAAGGGCTGGCACGCCATGGTCTCCTTCCTCAACGTGGCCAGCAATGGGCTGCTGCGAGCCCGGCTGCCCCCCGGCACTGACCCCACGCGCTTCGGCATCACGGCCACCAACCACCCCCTCAACCTCACCAAAGAGCAGCTCTCCGAGGCCGCCCTGTGAGTGCTGGGGAGGGGGGTCCCTCAGCCCCCTCTGGCTCCTGCTGAGCTCTCCCCTCCTCTCCAGGATGGCCACCTCTGTGGACGTGCTGGTCTCCATCTGTGTGATCTTCGCCATGTCCTTCATCCCAGCCAGCTTCGTTGTCTTCCTCATTGAGGAGCGGGTCAGCAAGGCCAAGCACCTTCAGTTCGTCAGTGGGATGAAGCCCATCACCTACTGGCTGGGCAACTTTGCCTGGGACATGGTGGGGATGGGGATGGGGATGGGGACAAGACCAGTTCCAAGGGGTCTGGTCCCACTCCTGACCCCTTTTCCTGGCTTTTCCATCCCCACAGTGCAATTACCTGGTTCCCGCGCTGCTGGTCATCCTCATCTTCCTCTGCTTCCAGCAGGAATCCTACGTGTCCTCGGCCAACCTGCCCTCACTGGTGCTGCTGCTGCTGCTCTACGGGTGATGGGGCAGCAGAGCCCAGCAGGGGCGAGTGGGTTGTGGGGCTGGGGGCAGCTGGGGTGAAGGGGTTGTGGTGCTTGGGAGGGTGGGTGCTGTCTCAAGCCCCCCAGGTCGGGAAGTACACCTCAGCCAGCCCCTGCCTCTCCCTCCTGCAGATGGTCCATCACCCCCCTGATGTATCCAGCCTCCTTCCTCTTCAGCATCCCCAGCACTGCCTACGTGGCCCTGACCTGCATCAACCTCTTCATCGGCATCAACGGCAGCGTGGCCACTTTTGTGCTGGAGCTCTTTGTGGACCAGGTGAGCCTTGGGATGCCCTGGGCCCCCCATTCCTTCCCTGCAGGGCCAGTGCCAGCTCTTCCCCCTCGTCTCCTTGCTGCCCCATCAGAACCTCAATGACATCAACCGCGTCCTGAAGAAGGTTTTCCTCATCTTCCCCCACTTCTGCTTGGGCCGAGGCCTCATTGACATGGTGAAGAACCAGGCAATGGCTGATGCCTTTGAGAGGTTTGGTGAGTCGGGGGGTGTCAGGGCTGCTCACCCTCCCCATAGCCCAGCAGAGGGGTCCCTTATTCCTACAGCCCCTCTTGCTGCTTGCAGGGGACAAGCGCTTCGTGTCCCCCCTCTCCTGGGACCTGGCAGGGAAGAACATGTTCGCCATGGCCATAGAGGGCATTGTCTTCTTCCTCTTCACCCTCCTGCTGCAGTACCACCGTGTCTTCCTGCGCCTGGGGTGAGTGTTAGCCGGGGGTACAGAATCACTAGGTTGGAAGAGACCTTTAAGATCAAGTCCAACCCATGCCCTAACACCACCTCAACTAAACCATGGTCACATCCGGTCTTTTTAAAACACATTCAGGGATGGTGACTCCACCACCTCCCCGGATAGGTGATTCCAGTACTTTATCACCCCTTCAGTAAAAAACTTTTTCCTAATATCCAACCTAAATCTCCCTTGGTGTCCTCTCATTCTGTCAGTTGTTGCCTGGAANTGGGAGTGTGACGCAGTTCGTCACACACACACAAACATACACTCACACTTTGATCAGAAGGCATGAACAAGAACTAAGTTTATTTAAAAGAATCGGACTCCATTATATAGTATTTTTACAAAGGCCAGAGACTGGGGGAGAAGGTTGACACCACTCCCCATCCCATTGGTCAAGACAACTGTCTGTCAGCTGTCCATATCTGTAAGAACAAGAATGAAAACTTTCCTTGAAACTACAATAACATTAGCCAGTGTTTACAGACCAGAGCATGAGAAAGAACCTAAAACATGAAACTGTGAAACAGAAGAGAAGGCTGAAAAATCAGGGCGACAGGAGTGCTCAAAGGGATGGATAGCCTTGGATGTGCCCTTGCCACTGTTTTCACAGGCCACAAGCTCTGGAGCTGCCCTCACTGGGGGATGAGGACCAGGATGTGGCCAGGGAGCGGGCGAGGGTGGGCAGCATCCCTCCGCACGGCTACCTCCTGCTGCTGAAGGACCTGACCAAGGTGGGTGCATGGAGCTGGACCCTGCTGTGAGCTCCAGCCCACCCAGAGCCCCTGGCCCCCCGGCAGTGACCGGAGGGAGCACCCAGTGCCACCTCTTCACCATTCAGGTGTACCGGCGCAGGAAGGCTCCGGCCGTGGACCGGCTCTGCGTGGCCATCCCCCCTGGGGAGGTGAGGGACAGATGGACAGACAGACAGCTCCGTGGGCAGGGCCAGGGCTGCCAGTGACCCTGCGCTGTCCCCACAGTGCTTTGGTCTCCTGGGGGTGAATGGTGCTGGGAAAACATCCACCTTCAAGATGCTGACCGGGGACACAGAGGTGACGCTGGGAGAGGCCTGGCTGAAGGGGCACAGGTGGGTGAATGCAGGGACTCCACAGCTCAGATCCCTCTCCATGTCCCCACTGCACCTCTGCCATCATCTCTGTCCCCACCCTGTGCTCTTCCTGGCCCTTTGCCCTGCAGCCTGTTTCATCCTCATCCCTGCAACTGCTTGTCCCTATTCCTACAGTACCCCTGGCACATGTCCCCATCCCATAGCATGCTTACCTTCCCCTGTCCCGTGCTCACCTGTCCCCATCCTGTGCTCACCTGTCCCCATCCTGCAGTGTGCTCACCGACCTCCAGTCTGTCCACCAGCACATGGGTTACTGTCCCCAGTTTGATGCCATCACGGACCTGCTGACAGGGCGGGAGCACCTGGAGTTCTACAGCCGCCTGCGCGGGGTCCCGGAGGAGGAGACCCCCAGGGTAGGGCCTGTACCTTGTCCTCCCCAGCCCATAGGGAGTGCCCACCCTCACCCTCACCCCCTCTGTGCTCAGCAGGTGGCTCAGTGGGGCATCACTGCTCTGGGGCTGGGCCCTCACGCAGACCGGCCGGCGGGCAAGTACAGCGGGGGCAACAAGCGCAAGCTCTCCACGGCCATCGCCCTCCTCGGCTGCCCCCCTGTCGTCTTCCTGGTGAGGAGGGCGTTGGGAGGCCCCACGGCAGCACTAGGGTCCTGCCCAGGCTGACTCTGGGCTGGGACCATTGCAGGATGAGCCCACAACGGGGATGGATCCACAAGCCCGGAGGTTCCTGTGGGAGCGCATCCTCGGTGTTATCCGGGACGGCCGGTCCGTGGTGCTCACGTCCCACAGGTGAGTCCCCACCCAGGGCCTGCAGCCCCCACAAAAGGGGGTTCTGGAACCCCCCGGACAGGAGTGTCCCTCTGCCCTGGGGGGGGGCTCACACGTGCCCCCCCCCAGCATGGAGGAGTGTGAGGCGCTCTGCACCAGGATGGCCATCATGGTCAATGGCCGGTTCCGCTGCCTGGGCAGCGTCCAGCACCTCAAGAACAGGTACCAGCTTGGGGCCTAAGGGGGTCTCCGGAGAGGGGTGGCCATGGCCAGTCCTCACAGCAGTGTCCCCTCTCCCCGCAGGTTTGGGGACGGGTACACGGTGGTGGTGCGGGCGGGGGGCCCTGGCCCAACCGCGGTGCGGACTCTGCTGCAGCAGCACTTCCCTGGCATTGTGCTGCGGGAGCAGCACGGGGGGCTGCTGCAGTATCACCTGCCTGCCCGTGTCACCTCCCTGGCCACCGTCTTCAGCCTTCTGGCCGCCAACCGTGGCCCCTGCCACATAGAGGACTACTCCGTGTCCCAGACCACACTGGACCAGGTGACAGGGGAAGCAGGTGTGAGGGCATGGTGTCCCTGTCCCATGGTGCTGTCTCTCACCATGCCGTTCCTGCAGGTCTTCGTGCACTTTGCCCAGGAGCAGAGCGATGGAGATGCCGAGGAGGTCACAGCCCCAGGACAGGATATGGCCCCCAGCCCCGGGAGGAGGCTGAGCACATTCCTGGAGGACAACAGCTACCAGGAGAGCGCTGTCTGAGTGGGCCATAGCGTCCCATGGATCCCCACTGACCCCTCCCTGGTTGTCACTGCAGCATGAGCCAGGGTCACAGGGCTTTGGGGTACTGCAGACCCCCAGAGCTGCACAGAAGAGGCCTGGGTACATCCTGCCCACTGGCATGGTGTCACCATCCCGGGGGACAGTGGGTGTTTGGGGGGCTCAGAGTGCCAGGACAGGGCTGGCCGCAGCTCCCTGTGGTGGGGTTGATGTGCTGCAGGGGGCTGAGCAGGATGGGGGGGTCTGGGGCTGGCCTTGGGACCCCGTTGCTCCCCACCGAAGCCGAGCTTGCTGTAACAGAGAAATTCAATAAAAACCCATGGTACTGCCGGGGGGCTCGATTGCCCTCACCAGAAGGCGACTGCAGTGAGGGACAGGGCGAGGGCAGAGCAGGACAGGGGCAGCAGCGCGGCCCTGACGCAGGGGAACATCAACCCACAGGGCCGCGGGGGGCCGGAACACCCCGTGCCGCGTCTCGGGGGGTCAAAAGGGTGATCCAGGTGAGGGGCTTTGAGACCGTGTCGAGAAAAAAATATGGAACGCTTCACGAATTTGCGTGTCATCCTTGCGCAGGGGCCATGCTAATCTTCTCTGTATCGTTCCAATTTTAGTATATGTGCTGCCGAAGCGAGCACGAATCATCTGTTATCCGCGAGGGTATTTAAGCCTCCCTTAGTTGACAAATTTAATGTCACTGCGAGAAAGATTTTTGCCGGCTCCCACACTCTTCTTCACACTGTTAATCTTTCAAGCGACGCGTGCAGATTTTTGCTCGTCAACCTTACTCTTTGCTGAAATTTTTCGCCTTTTCGAGGCCGAACGGCCGCCCGGAGGTGCCGGCTGCGCGCGGTGCACGACGGTATATCTCCTCATTTGCATGGAGGCGGGGCAGGGCTGGAGCGTGCCCGCCGCCGTCCCGTCGTGCCCCGGGCGCGCGTGCGCGCGCACGCGCGTGAGCCGCCGTGGCCGGCGGAGGAAANCTGACCCGTTGGGCCTGACCCGCCGCCGCCCCGAGGCGTCTGCGCCGGGCAGGGGCCGGGGAGGGGGACGGAGGCAGTGCCGGCCCCGCCGTAGCGCCCGCCCGGCCCCAGCCCGGCCCGAGGAGGAGCAGGAGCCTTTTCGGGCCCAGCCCTCACCAGCCCCGCCGTCAGGATGTCCGAGAACCAGCCGACCGCCAACAACCACCACCCGGCCAACAACGCCGGGGCCGCCGGCGGCAACAACCGGGGCGTCCGCAACCCCAACCTCAACCAGAACCCCCTGATCAACGTGCGCGACCGCCTCTTCCACGCGCTGTTCTTCAAGATGGCAGTGACCTACGCGCGCCTCTTCCCTCCCTCCTTCCGCCGCGTCTTCGAGTTCTTCGTTCTTCTCAAGGTGAGGGGAAGCTCCTCCTGCCAGCCCGCGGCCGGGCTGAGGGCAGGAATTTCATTAGAAACACAAAAAGTCGTACTGGCGGCGGTGGCAGGCTGTGTTTGGACCACGCACACCGAGCTGTCCCCGGAGTTCCCGTGGGCCCCTCCTGTGAGACATGGTGGTCCTGGTGTTCCCTGCAGTCTGGAGCTCTTCCAGATCTGTAAATCAAAAAGAAATTGCTGAGCCAAGTAGCTGGGCAGCCAGGCAGGTGCGAGGCAGGAGAAGCTTCAGTTTCTGTTTCCTAGCAATTGCACTTTTTGGATACATTTCCCACATGATCTACTGGATTGTTGGAGTTTTTCTGGAGTCTTTTCTGGAAGCAGCTAAGGCACAGCCACATTCTAACCCTGTTTCTTTCAGTAGTGCCCAGAATGTGTCACTGTGCTCTGGGGTGACCCCACCTGCCTGCTGGGTGATGGGGACCCTCCCAGAGGGCCCTGTCAGTGTCCAGGGGTGACTGCCCTTAGGTAAAATTCTGCTCCACAGCTTCCAGGATGGGAAATTAGGGAAAGGGGAAGGGCTTTGTTCGCCAGGTAACAGCAGCACACTCCTCTAGGTTTCTACAGTTCAGCGAGAAAACATTCAGCACAGCTTGTCTCATGGTGCAGATATTCTTTCTACCCTCAGGAGATGTTTGGGTTTTTCCCATCCCTGTTCCCTCTCCCAGTTGTATGAAAACATCCTGGCAAACCAGCTGGGACAGGGCTAGTGCTAACGGTGCAGTGGTCAGGCAGAGCTGGGAGCAGTTTATGTTGCTTCTGCCTCTGGTCACAGCTCCTCCCGGAGAAGTAAAAACTTCCTCAGGGCTCTGTGGAGAGCAGCGTGTAGGTCAGCAGCCTGCTCCCAGCTCTCCTTCAGCTGCTGGCAGGACGGAGGTGGGAGCCCCCATTTCCATCCCGAGCCCTGGAATTGCCCCTGGCATTTCTGTGGCTCCTGCAACCAGGGAGGTGTCTCTGCTTTACCTTCCCTCACATTTGCCCGTGCAGCTCCTCTGCAGAGTGATGTTTACCAGGCTGTTTGTTCGTCACAAATAGGTCAGGACGGCGGGGCTGATGAGGACAGAGCAGCGCAGGGAGGGTGGGAAGGGAGGTCTGAGCTCAGCAGTGCCGCTCGCTGTGCCAGCTGTGCCCTGAGCTCTGGACTTTGGACGTCCCTCTTCACTCCAGGGAACAAGTTTTTTTAGTCCACCCTGCTTTTCTTTGGTTTATGGCTGTTCCTGGGATGGAGGCAGGGCGGGGAGCTGTGGTGTTTTGTGCACTTGGCCTCAGGGGCCAGCTCAACCTCCCCCAGACAGGACCTGTTCTTTGGGACAACAGATCTGATGTGGGTTTGGGTCATCCTGCCCAGGGGTGGCAAAGATTGCTTAGAGATTGCTTTATTCTGCCTTTACAAAGCTAGACAGGCTTCTCTGGGTTTCAGCAGGATACTCTTTGTGCTGAGGAGGGAAGGGCTGGAAAGCATGGATGTGTTTCCATTTCCTTCAGTGTGCCTCGTGGCCTCATCCCACACTGGTGCTGTGTGTGGTCAGTTTTGGGGATGCTGTTGGATGCAGGACCTGTGCTTTCAGCAGGCTGTCACTGTCAGCTCTCGTGAGCAGGAGCAGCTGGTTCCCGATGCCTTTGGTGCGTTCCCTGCTGGACCTGCCAAGCTCTGGCCGCTGCGCTGTCAATGCAGAGAAGCATCAAAGCTCTTATCCACTTGCCAGTCCACTCGCCCAAATTATTCTGGTGTTTCACGGGCAGAGAAGAGCTGGTGGTAACCAGGGGGTCTGACAGCCTTGTCTCCTGCCCTTTAGGCTCTCTTTGTGCTCTTCATCCTGGCCTACATCCACATCGCCTTCTCCCGCTCTCCCATCAACTGCCTGGAGCACGTGCGGGATAAGTGGCCCCGCGATGGCATCTTGCGGGTGGAAATCCAGCGCAACTCCAGCCGGGCCCCCATCTTCCTGCAGTTCTGCGGGGTTGAGAAGTTCCCAGGAATGGTGGTTGAGTCCACGACTGAGGAAGAGGGGGAGGAAGAGGAAGAAATGACTGTGGATATGTTTGAAAACAGCTCCATCAAGGTAAGGACGTGTACATGTTCCTGTGTACGCTGCAGAGGGGAGCCTGGTGATGGGCTGGGGAGAAGTCTTGGTTGGAAGTGAAGTCCCTGTGTGATCCCCTGGTCTCCTGGAAACAAAGCCTCTTCCTAGGCTGCTCCTGAGTCCCCATTTTGGCCTCTGATGGTTTAACACAGAAAGGAAAGGCAGAGAAAATGTCCTTTCGGGGGGCGGGAGGCCTTTGTGCGGATAGAGAGAGCATGGCGGGTGAGAGGTGACGAGGCTGCTGATGTGGCTTTCCCTACTCTGGTTTTCCAACAGTTTGAGCTGGATATCGAGCCCAAGGTGTTCCTCAAGCCGACCCGGGTGAGCAGCACTGAGCTGCCCCACAACGACAGCCAGGAGTTCTCATTTAGTGACGCAGCCACTAAAGGTATGCAGCCTCTGCGGGAGACTGTGTCCGAGTTTGAGATGCTAGCCCGAGCAGGTAATCACACCTTCACTGCTACCTGTGCTCCTCTTTCCTCTCCTCCCATCATCATCCTCCCCACACATCCCATCCTGGCTCCTTGGGGCACCTGCACAGTGACCTTAAATGTCTTCCCGATGTGTTTACCTGGGGATAATCCTGTCAGTACTAACAGCAGACCCACAGCAAGCTCTGCCCCGAGACTGGGGGGAGGCTGGGTTAGAAAATTTGCCAGGCTAAGAGGCTTCAGATCAACCACAGGTGAACGAAGGCTCTTGGCCTGGCAGGTTCCTGTGGCGATTGGTGCCAGGTATCTCAGATGAGCCTGAACCCCCTGTTCTGATCCATTCACTGTCCCCTGCAATCCACAGGGATCTCCTGACAGCGACATTCCTTCTCGCATGAGCAGGGTTTGGGCTGTGTTCTGGGTGCTGAGCCAACACCAGCACTTGGAGCAGCCAATTTGTTACAATTAATTAATCCCAAAAGCCACCCGGCGGGTTTTGGTGGATTGCGATAGAGCACTGCTGTTCCACTTGGATGTTCCCTGGCCTTATCCCACCCTTTTCCTGCCGGACCTAAGCTGCTCAGGCCTTGTAAACTCCAGGAGGAGATTTAGCAGCTTTGTGTTATTTAAAATGGAATTCCAGTGTGGAAAAACTTCTGTTTCTAGTGGTTAAGGTAGGAAATCTACTAAGAAATATTTATCTTAAAACAGCGATGTGGACTTGGATTCTTTGTTTTCCTCCACAAAATTTGCAAGAAGTTGACCTCTTTCACCACACCATTGTCCCTGGGAAGGCTGGAATTCTTTGCTCTGCAGACACACTGGGGTTGTGTCTGGGAGCAGGATGAGACTAGACACTGTCCTGTTCCTTGGTCTTGCAGTGGATTTGCTTGATGTTCATCCAGAGCTCATTAGTCCTGAATTAAAGGTCCAGAGAGCAGTAAATGTTTGTGGTGCAGGACCTTTATTGCTGGTGCCTGGATTCTGAGAAGAGTCACGTTGTGCTGGGCTGGGGCGCTGGTGGGAAGTCCCTTGTTTTGCTGAATGCCTGGTTGGAAACAATCCAGAAAAGGAGAGGAAGAGAACAGGCTGTTTCCCAGATTAGTTACAAAATTCACATCTTTAACTCAGTCCCAGATACCTGATTTCATTCGGTTTTTTCCAGGTTTTCTGTCTAATCAGTGCACCAAATTTTATGTTTAGTCAAAATATTTTACCATGAAAAAATATTTTATTATACAAAGGAAGTAATTGTTGATATTTAAACCCTTGATTTCCTTTTGAGCTTAAAACTGTTTATAATGGAAACAAAAGACAAATCCAACAGCCCAGCCTGTGTTTGCTGCCCAATAAAGGGATCAGGGGATCTCTGTCAGTGCTGGGTCAGGTGTGTCTCTGTTCACTTCTTGTGTCCCTTTAACTGTCGCTGTGGTGCCAGGAGCTGCCTGACAGCTGCCTCCCCCCTCCTGGAGATACACCCTGGCAGTCTGAAAGAGCAGGGATTAAATTGCTTGGCTCTGGCTTAGCGGGAGGTTTTGTCCTCTCAGAGATGATGTAGCAAAAAAGCATCTCTTTGGAACCTTTCTTGGAAAAAAGAAAAAAACAAACCAAGGAAACTTCAGGCACCACCAGTTTTTGGGAAGGTTATAATTGCTGCTGCCTTCAGTTCTGACACATAATTGCAGCAGTGACCTCAGTCCCCTGGGAAGTGCAGGGCTCTTGCCTCTGTAACTTTTACTTGATGTTCAGCAGGTGTAAAGTGGATTTTCCTGCTGGTTCCCAAACAGCATGGGAAGCAGAAGTTGAATAGAGCAAGAACAAGTGGCTCTGGGCTCGCCAGGCAAAGATGTGGGCAGGTTCTGGGCAGAGCTTGGAACTGCTGCCCTGAGGCTTTCCCAGAAGTCTCACATTAAGGACTAATGTCAAGGGAATGGGCTGTAATTCCAAAGAGTTTGTATTGATTTATGTTTAATTAGTTGAGGGAAGCCTGGAGCCCACGTTTGCAACCAGTTCCCTTTTCAAGAACATGATGGGAGGAAGGAGAGGGAGCCCAGAGGGGCTGTTTCTTTGTGCTGGCGGTTTGCAGATGTGGGTGTTGAGTGTCCTTGTGTCTCTCTCCCAGTGTGGCCACAGGAAGAGTACATTGTGGAATACTCTCTGGAATACGGCTTCCTGCGCCTGTCCCAGAGCACACGGCAGCGCCTCAGCATCCCCGTCATGGTGGTGACCCTGGGTGAGTGGGAGGCAGCCTGGGCAGGGCAGGGGGCTCAGGGGTGGGTTCCTGTGGGGCAGAGACCTCCACACCATCTCTGAGAACTCTTGCTGAAGCTCACTGTGCTCCCTTCCCACGCGGGAGAGCTGCTGTGTGCAGCCTGCCTGCCTTTAGTAGGTCACAGCTTTTCAGGAGGAGCTTTCTGAAATGGTGGAGCCTGGTTCAGTGAGCCCTGATGTCATGCCCAACACAGTTTCCCCACACGGAGCAGAGAAGAGCTCTCTCCCTGGCTGAAGGCACTGAAGCTCTGGGCTCAGTGTGGAGCAACCGGGTTAGAGCCTAGTGGCCGGAGCAACTGTGCAGATGCTGGGGACAGTGCTCACAGATCTGTCACACTGTGTGTGCTGCTGTGCCCCTGTGAGCACCAGCAGGTCATTTCCCTCAACAGTGTTCTCTTCTCCTGGCATTTGCTCCATTAAAAAGCCTGTCCAGGTCAGGAGCACAGCCTCAGACCTTCTCGTGCCTGTGAACCTCAGTATCTGTTAGCGCAGCAATCAGAGAGGAGCTTGTCACTTCCTCCCACTCAAACTGAAGCAGAGCTGGGTGGGGGTTAAGCAGCTTTCCTGTGCAGTAATGGGCTGTCAGGGCGAACCCTGGAGATAGGCCAAGCCTAGAGGGCAAATTCCCTTTGTGTCTGTGCCAGCACAGAGTGTGACATCTCTGAGAATCCTTAAGGCCCGACTGCCATTTGCACTTTAGTGTGGCTGGATCTGTCGAGGGGTGAGATTTTCTCTCCCAGTCCTCCCGAGTTTGGTTTCACTGCCCCAGGTCCACATGCAGATGCAGCTCTGCTTGCACAAGTATCCCTCACCTTGTGCCTTTGTGGCTCCAGGTGTGAACAGTGTGAAAGGGTTTTTGTGTTCTCTCTAGATCCTACCAGGGATCAGTGCTTTGGGGACAGGTTCAGCCGCCTGCTGCTGGATGAGTTCCTGGGCTACGATGATATCCTGATGTCGAGTGTCAAAGCTTTAGCTGAAAACGAGGAAAACAAAGGTGAGGCCTGGGGGAGTCTCAGCAGCAGCTGCTTGGAGCAGTGGGTGTTTGTTCTGTGGATGCCTGACTATCATCTTCTGACTGTTGATTAATCTGTAATGCAGGGAGCAGCTCCCTGTGTTACTGTCAAGGACAAAATGAGAGAGGCAGGAGGGGAGAGGTGTCTGGAAACGTGATTTCCTCCCGCCTCACTGCCCTGCATGACAATGAGTGCTGCCCTGAGGATTTGCTCCAAATCCTGTTTCTTTAGCAGGCACTGAAGCTTGGTTCTTAGTCTGTGGCTTAATCACACTGAGCTTGTGTTTGTGCTTCTTCTCCAGGTTTCCTTCGCAATGTGGTGTCTGGGGAGCATTATCGCTTTGTCAGCATGTGGATGGCCAGGACATCCTACCTGGCAGCCTTCGTCATCATGGTCATCTTCGTAAGTCACTGTGAGCTGGGCAGTGCCTGGTCTCAGCCTGGTGCTGGGCAGTGAGTGGTTGATGTTACAGCAGAGCTCTCATCTGCTTTTGAACTTTAGTTGGTGGAGGATGAGACCTTACTCTGAGGCATGTTTTTGTTCGTTTGGGTTTTTTTTTTTAAGGTTCCTGGAGTCCACCAGTGAAATGAACAGAAGAGCTGACCTAAAATGCAGCGTTGTTTTTGTTGTCAAAGGAGAGCTGCTGTTAATTTCTAAGTGTCCTTGAAGCACTCCAGCTGTCAGTACAGATTGCAGACATTTGTCCTCTGAGACTTTTAAGAACAGCCCAGACTGATTTATCGGGAGTGATCAAGATAAACCAAGTGCTGATGTGTGAGACGAGGTGTTCTCAGATACACATCAGACAAGATCCCAAGCTGTAACTACCCCGTGTTTGTTGTCTTGGGTGGATGTGGGTGTCTGTCTCTTTGTGTGTGGCTGTCCCACCCATGGGACAGGTCTGTGCACAATCACACTGTGGGCACTGAGGAGGAACGGAGGGCAGGAAGGTGCTGGGAGCTGTCGGAGGAGCGGGATGGAGGACAGGAGAATCCCTTCTTCCAGCGCAAACATTCAGGATTGGTCCCTTTACAAACAAATCCCTTACTGTCTGTTCCCCTGCAGCAGCACAGAGATTAATTGCTGTTTTTGAAGCTCTAATTACTCTTTGGGAAATGACTCTGCACAGCTCCTGCTAATGAATGTGGGATGTGCAAGCCCAGGCTCGCCTGGGCCTCTGCCGCACTGCAATTCCAAGCGACTCCCTGCACCCCTGGGGCTCTAATCTGCCTCCCCTTCTCTGTCCTGTTCCAGACTCTCTCTGTCTCGATGCTGCTGCGCTACTCACACCATCAGATCTTTGTCTTCATTGGTAAGGACTGGCTGAGGGCTTTGGGTTGTGCTGGGCACTGTGCCTGCTCCAGCACAGGGTGTTGTAGAGTCACAGCTGGTTTGGGTTGGAAGGACCTTGAGGATCATTAGTTTCAATTTAGAAGGGTCCTGCCTGTAGGTGCCCAGGGAATACAGAATCCTGCTCCCAGTCACTGCACTTGCCAGAGCTGTTCCCTGTCCTGAGAAGTATTGGCTGGGGACAGACAATGTAGCTGCACTGAGCAGGCAGAACTGTGGGGTGGGGGGTTCTGTGGCCCTCCATCCTCTCTGTACCATAATGTGTTTTCCCTCTTGCAGTTGACCTGTTACAGATGCTGGAGATGAACATGACCATTGCGTTCCCCGCTGCTCCGCTCCTCACTGTCATCCTGGCTCTGGTCGGTAAGGACTTGCCTCACTGCTTGTGTCTGCAGCACGTCCCTCTGGGATCTGTGGGAAGTCTAATTCCCTGTTCCAAGCTGGCCACGGCAGGTGGTTCCTGTGGCTGCTCATCACAAGGCAGAAGGCTCTGGAATTTGATGGCACAGTGAGCTCCATTGTCCTGGGTCCCCTAGAAAAGCAGCAGTTTGTTGGGAAATCCCAGAATTCAAAGCTTTGTCCCTGGAGCTCATTGCAGACTGGCACTCTGTGGCCACGTTGCATTTGTACAATTTTAATTTAAAAAGCAGCAAAATTTCCCGAAATCTCTGCTGCGGGATGCAGCTGATCCATGGGACGTGGCAGGCAGAACATTCTTGGCCATAGCTGCTGCCATAAGCAGAGCCCAGTTACCTGCCCTGGGCAGGTGCAGTCACAGCCCTGCTCTGAGGTGACAGAGGACCCCTTCCCATGCCCTGCCACCTGCTGATGTCCCCTGTATCACCAGGTATGGAGGCCATAATGTCTGAGTTCTTCAATGACACCACAACCGCATTCTACATCATCCTCATCGTGTGGCTGGCAGACCAGTACGACGCGATCTGCTGCCACACCAACACCAGCAAGAGGCACTGGCTCAGGTAAGGGCTGGCTGTGGCCACATTCCCTCTGCCTGCCCTCCCCCAGCTGCTCTGAGTCCTTCCCACCACCCCCAGGCACAACGGCCTCCACTCCTGGGGGTATTATCTATGTGCCTGCTTGAGAGCTGTCCCACTTGTCACAGGGTCCAAAGTGCAGTTTCTCCACTCTGGGTTTGGACCTGGATCTTGGAATCACCTTGATCTTCCCCAGCCTCTTGTTTTATCCTGTTCATAGATAGGCAACTCTAATTATCTGTTAATGAGCCTGTGTCACCCCATGCGAAGTGCCCCAGCTCAGGCTGATGTTAGGAGGAGAAAGGAGCTCACATTTTTCCTGATTTTTCTTGCCGCCTTATCCAGATTCTTCTACTTGTACCACTTTGCCTTCTATGCCTACCACTACCGCTTCAATGGACAGTACAGCAGCCTGGCACTTGTCACCTCCTGGCTCTTCATCCAGGTGAGTCCCTGCAGGGCTGCTGCACCTTGGGGGACTTGGTCAAACTTCCTCTCAAGCTGGGCTGGAGGAGGGATCCTTATTTCTGTAAGAGATGGAATTCAGCCTGATTTGGAAATGGAGCAGCAGAACAAGGCTGTGGAAGAGGAGATGTTTGGATTGCTGCCTCCAGTCCAGCCATAGGACTGACAATAACCTGATGCCACATGAGTGTTGGGAAGGATTTCTGTCTTGTCCTTCTGGAATAAATCCTGGGAAGGGTCTGCCTTGCAGAGGAGCTGTTCAGGTCTGTGCAGTGAGGATGCTGGCAGGACCAGCACCACACTGATGTCTGATATCCTGGATCACGCATACCTGTTGGGTGTCTTTAGTTGTTCACCTGCTGCAGGGTGGGGACAGGGAATAGAGGATGGGCCAGAGGAATGCTGTCATCCTTCTTATCCCAGTCTTTGAAAGTGAAGAGGGGCTGTACTCTGTTGCCTGTCTTCAGAGAAAAACTATAAAGCAGCTTGCAGTAGTCATAGTGGAAGGGATAAATCTTTCCAAACTTGCTGCTGACCTGGGTGTCAGAGCAGCTGGATTCTTCAGAAGTTTGGTTTTCTCAGGATCTGGTGGCCCAGGGTGACGCCTTTCCCTTTCCTCCACCAGCACTCGATGATTTACTTCTTCCACCACTATGAGCTGCCGGCCATCCTGCAGCAGATCCGGATCCAGGAGATGCTGCTGCAGAACCAGCAGGTCGAGCAGGGCACCCAGACCACGCTGCAGGACAACCTCAACAACAACACCACGGCTGCCCCAGTCGAGGCCGGGGGCCGCCGAGCCCCGCTGGCCACCGGGCCCCCCGGGGAGGGCAGCGGTNTCCGTGGGCAGTGACCTGAACTGGGTGGCCGAGACGGCCGCGATTGTGACAGAGGCCTCCTTCCTGTCTGACCTGAGCACGACCCTCTTGGAGCCCGTGGTGCATGAAACTATGGCCAACGGGACCCCTCAGGAGGCGGCCACCGCCTCTGGGTTGGTGGCCCGCATCAGGGTCAGCAGCGACCACCCGGAGACGGCCGTGGGCTCCATCACCATCGAGGTCACCTCAACGTCCGTGGTGGCCGCAGCAGATGCTCCCCCCGCTGCTGGGGCTGCACACCTTGCCCCCCTGCAGGAGGGGGCAATCCCCAACCCCACCTTTCCCAAGCAGACTGAGGCTCTCGAGTGCTCAGACAGCCGAGCAAAACCCAGTGGCAAAAACTGCATGGGCAGCAGCAGCATGGCAGCGCCCCTGCCAGCTTTGGGAGGGGACAGTGACCAGGACAGAGGTTTGGAGGACCGGGGGGAGAGCAACCTTTGCCCAGCACCAGCAGAGAGAACGCCCAGTTCAGAGCCAAGCTCCAGGAACCTGTCCTGAGCCCCATTGCTGTCACTCTGGACTGCTGGGAAGGCACTTGGATTTTGTTTGTTACTATTTCTCACTTCACCATCATCCTTAACCCATGGATCCCTCTGAGCAGAGCTGGAGCAGCTGGGACAGAGCAGGGCTGCAGTGACCTCCCTCCCCTAGGAAAGGCATTGGGGGGCTGTGGGAAGGATGGTGGGGTTTGGTCTCCTGGCCCACACAGCTCCAGGACTCCTTTGAGGCCACAGGTGAGCCAGCCACCTGTTCCCACCTGCCCTGCTCCTTCCCTGCCGTTTCCTTGTCCTTGTCCCCAGTCCCCAGCTTTGCCCCTGCAGCTGTGTTTGCAGTCCAGGTGCTGATCCCAGGTGGGACCTGACCTCGGACAGGCCCCAGGCATGGCAGCTTTGTGGTTAGAGTGGCTAGAACAGGCAGAGAGAGTGTCCAGCCCCTGTGGGAGAGCCACAGAGACAAATCCTGGTCACCTTTCCTGCTCCCGAGGGGAGGAGGAGCTTTTACCTTCCCCAGGCACAAAGTCTGCCCAGGCCAGGGTACAACCAAAGCAGAAAGCTGCAGTTCAGCCGCCTTTTTTCTGTCCCTAAACTTCCCTTGGTGGGTGGGTTGGGAAGTGGAAGGTGCTGTGTCCTGGTGGGAGCTGTCATCCCAGGAGCCATCAGTGATGCATGGAGTGCTGCAGTGGGTGTCTGGAGAGGTGTGGGGCGAGGGCAGCAGCTCTGTCCTGCACAGCTCTGCTCTGGGTAAGGCAGCTGCTTTCCAGTGCCTTGTCCCTCCCATGGGACACGTCTGTGTTTAGGATCAGCCCCATCCCAGAGGAGAGAGTGGCTCCTCATGCCTGGACTGTTGCATGAGCTGGTTTAGCAAAAAACCAAAATACTAAAGCCAAGACATTTCATCTGGTTTTCCCATGTTTCCCTGGCAGTGGAGGTGAGGCTGGCAGAGCCTGACCCCTCTACCAAGAGGGGGCTGCCTGTGGACCCCCGCAGAGGGGCCAGACCCGTGCCAGGATGTGCTAGAAGGAAGGTTTGTGCAGGGAGGTGGAGCAGAGGGAGGCAGGATGAAGCTCTGGGAGGGCCATGGTGAGGCAGGGCAGGGACATGTGGGCGCTTTGCTCTTGGGGACAGCTGGGTCCCTGCACACATGTCCCCGAGTTCAGTGTTGTCCCCTTACAGCTGAGCAGTATCTGGAGTCCATCTCTCTCAGAGGGCTCTGTGCGTTTCAGTGTTACCTTGTCAACACGGGGGGGCTCAGAGCCCCCTCTTCACCCCTCTGCCTTTCCCACCTGCGTGCCCCCTTTTTGTTTTTCCTTTTTATCTGGAGCAGCCGTGGGGCTGCTCCAGGGCNGACCAGCAGGTCAAATCTTGCTGCTGCCAGCACTCCTGAGAAGGGGCCTTGTGGCCAAGCGGCTCCCAGCCTCTGGAGTGCCGGGAATGACCGTAGGCTTTTCAGAGGAGTGGGTGGGAGGGGAAGGGGGGACACCAAACCAAATGATTTGATGAATGAAGAGTAGAGTTCATTCTATTTAATTAATGTACAAAATGTGTTTGTATATAATAATAAATATTATCTCTTAACAGCTCCTGCAGCGCTGCCCCGTGCCCTGCCCACGGCTGTGCTGGGCTGACGTGCGGGAGTCCTGGGGGTGCAGCCAGGTGAATACTCAGTCCTGGGGGTGTCTCCTCCTGCCGACCTGGGGTGTCACCGTCTGTCCCCTTGCAGAGTGCAGGGGCGGTGGCAGGGCAGAGGGCCGAGCACCAACCCTGTCCCGGCTGTGCTCGGTGGTGCTGGGCAGCCTCCGTGCCCGGGGCGGGGCTGCAGGGCTCCCGCTCCTTCCACAGCCGCCTGCAGTGGGGTGGGCAGCTATTCCTTATCCTCGGGGGCGGGCAGAGCCCTGAGCCGCCGCCTGTCCCGCTCCCCGTGCAGCGTCTCCATCTCTCACCCTCTGCCCGAGGAAGGCTCCGGTTCTGCTTTGCGGTGGCTCTGGGATCAGCCCGGTTTCGCCGCCCCGGAGCTGCGTCTCCAGAGGGAGGTTCGGGTCTTGGCCTGTCCTGCCCCATCCGTGTGGGAGCTTCCTCTGCCTCCTCCTCCTAATCACGGCCGTCCTGTGGCGGGGCTGAGCTGGGCCTGCCGAGAAGGAGGGGAAGGGTTACTGTCAGCCAGTCCTGGCTGCGTTTGGGGAAGAGGAGAAGCAGACTTCGTCTTCTTTCTCATCTTTATTTATGTGGTGTGAAAACAGAGCGGGGGCGTGGGGCTGAGCTTTGTCCAGGCACTGCGGGGACTTCTCACTCCAGCTCAACTCCCTAGAAAGAACCTCCCGGCCCTTCAAACCCTCACTGCCAGCAGAAGGGATGGGGGAAGAGACAAAGGCCCCGGAGGTGGAGCAGCCCCAGGATATTCCCCCTATCTTTTTTCCTTCTTCTCCCTCTCAGTCAGAGGAGTGGGTGGCCTGCCCCGCTCTGCCCCACCCGGCAGAGCAGCCTGTCCTGGGCTGGTTTGGGGGTCCCTGCCCCCCACCTCACCTCTCCTCTCGGTCTTCCTCGGTGGCCAGTGGGGCAGGCAGTGGCCGGCCGCCCTTGGTGGTGCCCAGCACGGACACCAGCTCGCTCTTCCTCAGCAGCGCTGCACGCAGCTGCTCCCGCATCTCCTGGATCTTCTCCTCCAGCTCCCGGAGCTCGTTTTCACCGGCTGCTCCGTCCAGGGGCTGCGGTGGCCGCCCGTTTCCGGGGTGCCACGGGGACCCCTCGGCCTCGGGGCGGGCTTTGTCCAGCTGGAAGCGCACCCGCCGCGCCTCCTTCCGCAGGGCGCTCCAGGGCTGTGCTGCCGCCGGTGCCGACCTCGGCTGGGGCTCACACCTGTGTGGGGAGGGCTGAATTGGGATCTGCCTGCTGTGGGGTCCCTCTGCAGCCCCCCAGAATTCCGGCTGTCCGCAGGGATGAGGAGGAGGGCAGGGCAGGCTCCCAGGCCCAGCTGTACCTCTGCTCCAACTTCAGCTGCTGGCTCTTCCGCTCCTCCGTGCCCATATTCAGAGCCCGATGGATTTTCTGTGGGGAACACGATAAGAGTTGAGTTGGGGGGTGATGGTCTGGAGGTTAACAGGGATTAATTATTGGAGGATGATGGTCTGGAGGTGATGGTTCAGGGGTTAAACGGGGATTGGTGGTCCAGGGCTGGAGAAGAGCAGAGGTGGTACAGTTTAAGAGGGAGCAGTGCCACAGGGCTAAGGGTCTTTGGGGCACTGTGTGAGCCCCTTCTCCTGGCCCCACCTGGCTCGTGTGCAGCCAGTAGTTGAATTTCTTCTTGCGCCGGATGCGGGGCAGGACGAGGCGATAGAAGACGTGCTCGCCCAGCGAGGTGAGGAGGGAGCCGCTCAGCCCGATGCACAGCAGCACAAACAGCCCCGAGAAGTGGTAGATGCCCATCTGCAGGGTCTGCGGGCAGCAGGGGGTGTGAGCTGGGCTGCGGGGGGTGTCAGACCCCAGAGCCCCCCCAGCCGAGGGGCTGCCGCACCTCAGTGACGGCAAAGACGCGTTTGCCGCAGGGCACCATCTTGTACCACTTGTCGTGCAGGAGGTCGATGAACCCCGAGGACTTGTAGCGGCTGATGAACTCGGAGACATTGGAGGTCAGTGGTGAGTTCTGGGGGAGGCCGATGCCGTAGCCTGGCCCCGGTGAGGGGGAGAGAGAGGGGCAGTGCTGGGACAGGGGGTACAGCCCCAGTGCAGGGCAGGACCCCAGCCCGATCACACACACACAGCAGAACCCTCTTCCCACCACAGCCCCCTCAAACCTTCGATGGCGAAGGGTTTGCCCACAGTGAGCAGTTTGCAGTCGGAGTCAATGGAGACCTCATAATCCAGCAGTGACTTGTCCATGATGAAGGCGTTGAGCTTGGCGGGCTCTGTCCTGTACCAGCATGGGGGGATGCTCAGGAAGGGGCTGCTCCCCCCTTACCTAGCATCTCCCCAGCCTGACACCCCTCCCAGAGGTGAGGGGCTTGTGTGTGTGGAGTGGGGGTGCACAGGCTCCAGGGCTGGGGCAAAAGATGCCCTGGGAGGGGTAAAAGGTGGGGGGGATGCCCTCATGCTCTCCCTGTCCCTCACTTGAGCATGGTGACGCCATCGGGGGTGGTGGGGACGTTGTAGCGCCGCATGTACTCGTGCATCTCAGGGAAGCTCTTCTTGATGTACTCCTCAGCACTGCTCTCCCACACTGTGCCGAAGCGGAAGCCCTGTGAGGGGTGATGGAGCTGGAAGGAGGCACCAGAGCATCAGCACCCCTGGCCCCAGGAGTGTGTCCCCTGAGGGTGTCTGGGCAGCCCTAGAGCTGCAGCAGCTCTTGGGGGTGTCTGGGAAAGAGCTTCCCCAAGAGCAGCCTCAGTGTGAACTCAACCCATTTCCCCCTGCCCTGGAGCTGAGGCTGGGATTAAACACACAAAGCTTTCTGCGGGTCTCAGAGACTCGCACTCTTAGGAGGGGCCAAGATACAGAACTGGGGCTGGAGAGAAGGAGGAAGTGTGGAAGGAAGGACAGGACCCCCCTCAGCCTCTTCCCTGGCCTTCAGCCCTCTCCCAGCCCATCTGAAGCAGCTGGACACTCACCCACCTTTGGATCATGGATGCCTGAGAGCTCCTCGAAGGTCTTGTCCCCCACCATGACAGCTGCCAGGTTGGCTGTGTAACTGGAGAGCACCAGGAGGCAGAAGATGGCCCAGAGGTTCATGAGGAAGCGGCCGGTGCAGCACTTGGGCGTCTTGCTGGAGACAGTGCGCCCAAAGAGGATGGCGTAGCAGAGGTTGAGGGCTGAGGAGTAGGAGAAGATCTTCATGCGGTTGCGGCCGTGGGGGGTCATTCCATAGGGACTCTTCCACTCGTAGAGGGTGAGGAAGAGTGCGGTCATGTGCAGCGCCACGAAGATGCCCACCCACATGGTCCAGTGCAGGGGCCACATGAAAGCCCCGATGGGCGATGCTGTGTCCTTGGTCCTCACCAGGATGCCCAGGCTGGTGGAGAAGAAGGGGCTGGTGAAGTCAATGACTTTGCTCCGCACTGAGTTGATGCTGAAGGAGGTGACAGCCATGTGGGCCGTGCCACTGAGCAGGTCCCCCACCAGTCCTGTCCAGCGCCCATTCTTCCAGGCCCCGTATTTCCCATCACCCACGATGTAGAGCTCGAAATCAAAGGCCATGTCCTCGGCCAGCTTCTCCAGCAGGTCAATGCAGTATCCATAGCAGCATTTCTTGTACGCCCGTGGCACTGAGCCGTTGCCATTGCCAATCTTCTCAAAGAGGGCATCCAGCACAGCCGAGTCGTTTGTGCCGGGATCCAGGCAGAGCTGCCCAGCTGGGCAGTTCCCTTCCTCATCCACCTCCCTGGTGAAGACAAAGGGGTGCTCCACCAACGTCACCACCCGCAGCCGTGTGCGGGCTCCCTCAGCTGCCTCGCTGGGGCTCTTGCGCTGCCTCTGGCTCTGCCACACGCCTTCTTCCAGCTCCAGCTTGCCGTGGCTCCAGATGCCCACTGTCATCCAGGTGGGGACCCCCTGCAAGTCTCTACGCAGACTCCAGACACGGAACTGCTGCTCCGGCCTCACCAATGCTGTGTTCTCCACTCGCACCAGCCCTGTCTGGCCGTGGAAGGATGTGTTGGCCAGGAACCTGCCAAGGAAAGGGTTTCACTCCTCCAGTGTTCCAGGTAAGCTGGGACCAAGGGATGAGGCTGGGAGCTGGGAGCTGGAAGCAGGACGTGCCCAACCCAGGCAGGGACAAGGTCAAGGAGGAGCAGCAGGATCCAGCCCTGCTGCGGTGCCCTGCAGCTCGCGGTGCTGCTAGGGCCAAGTGTTATTAATATTTATAGAGTGACCATGCTCGGGCAGTGTTAAGGAGATCTGAAGTGACATGTCCCCCCTAGTGCAGCACTAACCGTGTCCTGAGGGGCTGAGCCCCATGGTGGTGGCTGCACACACTGCGGACAGCACTGCACCGAGCCCGGGGGTCCCCTAGCTCTGCCTTTACCCCATCCTGGGTCTGGGGCAGAACCCTCCCATACACCCCAATACTACAGAGCCAGGATGGGGGAAAAGAGGAGCCCCCAGCACCCCCTTACCGGGCAAGGAGGAGCCCTGGGGTCTCGCCGCCTGCCCGGTGCCTCTCATTGCAGTTGCCCGTGGTCTGCAGCTCCGCGGGGTTGGGGCGGCTGCGGGCAGCGTGCGCAATGGCCTGGGATACCAGTCCCACCATGTCCTGCACGAAGAGCTCCAGCGGTGGCCGGCTGACCTCCCCAAAGGCCAGCAGCCCTGGGGGCAGGCCCTCAGTCTGCAGCTCACTGGCGCTGAGTGGGAAGCCCAGCATCCAGTGGAATTCCTGCGGTGGCAGCCCCAACTCCTCAGCTGCCTGGAAGACGAGTCGAGCACGGTGCAGGTCACAGCCCAGCATCAGCACTGGGCTGGAGAGGGTCCTGACACGGTCCCCGTGCTGCCGCAGGTAGCGGGTGGCCCTGGCCTCATCCAGGTAGCCCAGGTCCAGGACAGTGCGGAGGAAGAGATGGGAACGTTGGACCCAGAGGTCGAGGAAGCCATCGATGTCCCAGGGGTGGCAGAGCACCAGACTGGTCTCCTGCCAGTTGTTGGCCTGCAGGACACTCACCAGCACATCCACCAGTGTCTCTGGTGAGCTCTGCCGGTCCATGTGGAAGTGGAAGGGGCTCTGCCAACACACAAGGGTCGTGGCTGTGCCCCCACCCGCAGGAACGGCCCAGAGGCAGCGCCAGATATGGGCCCACCTGCCCTGAGGTCATCCCACACTCCCTGTCCATCCCCTGCCCAGTGAGATCCTGTCTGGGATCCACTGCCGAGACATATCCCAGAGCCTTTCCGGAGACAGAATGGAGTGGGGATTGGGGCTGACGGCTGCAGAGCTTCCAGAGGAGCCAGGGAACTTACCTTGGAGTGAAAGCTGGAATTGGGTCTGGGATAGAGCCAGGCAAGGGGCCAGGACAGAGCTGAGATGGGAGCTGGGATAGAGCCAGGATAGGGCTGGAATGAGGGCCAAGAGGGGGCTGGAATAGAGCTGTGATGGGAGACAGAGCCAGGATGGTGCACAGGATGAGGCTGGGGTAGAGGCAGGAGGGAAGTGAGAATGAGGATGGGGCCGGGGTGGGAGAGAAGACAGAACGAGAACAGAGCCGGGATGGAGCCCAGAGGCAGTCGGGATGCAGCAAGGATGAGTGGTTGGAATTCGGAATTGGAGCTGGAATCGGAGCCGGGATCGGTATCGGAGGCAGGTCAGAGCCGGGAGGAGGACTCGGAATAAAGCCGGTATGGAGTCGAGACGGGGATCAGGATAGAGCTGGTATGGATCCGGGACGGGGATCAGGACAGGAGCACGGACGGAGCCGGGACGGGAGCAAGGACGGAGCCGGCGAGCAGGGACGGGAGCGGGGACGGGAGCTGCGTCCCCGTGCAGTGCCGGCGCTGCGGGTCTCACCTGTGCTCGGAAAGGCAGCGGCCAGCGGGTGTCCAGGACGCTGACGAAGGGGACCTGGAGGGCGGCGGCGAAGAAGTCGAGCTGGAGCAGTTCCCGGCGGGAGCGGGGCAGCGCCAGGA
>WBMY01008574.1:0-31939 GCA_013397315.1 Donacobius atricapilla
ACACACATATATACATGTATATACAAAAATAGATATATATACACACACACACACATATATATATATATTTAAAACAGTCAGTGCTGAAGATAAGATCTGCCCCAATAAAGTGCCAGTAAAGCAGCACTAATGCGAGCTCTGCAGCCTGGAGCAACCCACAGCGCACATTCCTGCTGACAAAAACCTCCCCAAATCCACTTCACAACCCAGCCAGCTCCAAATCACCCAGCTGAGGGCTGATGTCACCTCGGGGCACCGCATCTGCCTGGCACCCACAGCACTGGGGGCAGAAAATAGCAGCGGCAAGGGCTGCAAGAGCAAGGAAATCTCACATCTGCTCGCCCCTCTTCACCTCACCTGCTCGCTCCCAGAGGGTCAGGCCCCATTCACAGGGGCTATTTATATTCGTGCAGATTGGCAATTATTAAACATAAGTGCTTTGCTATTAGAGCTCTTCCCTCTTTTGGGTTTATGCGTGAGGCCGAGCTGGTTCAAAGTGATTTGTGGCAAAGCTACAGCCAAGGGGATGCTCTGAACCAAGCTGAAGTTTGGGGATGGAAAATGTTCCTGCTGTGTTAACAACAACGTCATCGGAAAGGAAAGTTTGCATCTTTTTTCTTCTTTTACATCTTCAGGAGCTTTTAGGTTTTCTAGCAGCGCTGAAGCAGCCCGGCGTTGCCCCATTTAACAAATAAATGGGTTTTATAAGGACGCGAGGAGCATCCAATGGCTCCGGGGAGCTCAAACCCTCCTCAAAAAAGCCCCTCCTCAAAACCTTCCCCCAGGCACTTCCTGAGCGCTGATGAGTGAACTCTCCCTGCATCCCGGGAAGGGTGAAGGTTGTGCCCAGAGAGATGAATCAGCCCAGAAAAAAAATCCCTGGTGCTCAGGCAGCGAGCCAGGCGTGCTGCGGGCTCTCCCAAAGGGAATGGTGACAAAAAGGCTGCTCAGGTGGAGGGCAGCCTTCTCCAGCCGTGCGCAGGACCTCCCTGCCATGGCAGCAGCTGTGGCAGCTCTGGGTGGACGCCAGTCTGAGGGTCGGCACCTCACCCCTGGCCCTCTCATAAGCCAAAAGGTTTGGGTTTCCTTCCACTGCTGCCCTCTGGGACCTCCTTCTTGAAGGCAAAAGCGTCTCCCCTCTTGGCTCAGGTCCCACCCAGCTGAAGCTGTGGGAGCTTGTGAGTTGTGTAAAACATCTGGGAGTGTGGAAGGGAGGGAGCAGTGGAGGAGCTGCACTCAGCCCTTCCAGAGGGAAGCCAGCCCTGCTGCCCAATTCAGGACAGGAGGACAAACCCGGGCCATGGCACAGGCCAGTCTGTGTGTCTGTCCATCCTGCCGGGTCAGCCCCTCCTGCTCCGGGCTCCCCAGTCACCTCCAGATCATTTTCTCTGTGGTTTTGCCCCCTGACTTGGGATTTTTTTTTCCTTGGCTGCCTTTCCTAGATTTTGATTCTCGCAAAGGACTTTCCTCTTCTTTCCAACACAGAAGAGAGAAAGTTGATGCAGAGCCGGGAGTGGGGCTGTATTTAACCCCACAGCCTTTCCCAGGCATTGGGAAACCACAAATCCACGTCCCCCGAGGCAGGGTGATGCAGCAGGGACCCCATTTGCAGCAGAGAGGTGACACTGCCACGCTGGTGCTGACCCGGTCTGAGGGCAGGGCGAGACCTGCCTTCCTAAAACCCAGCTGAATCCTGCTCCCCACCAAAGCCTGACTTCGAGTTTTCGTTCTGCACAGATAATCTGAGCCCTCTCCTGAATTTCAGGCACTTCAGGGTGTGACAAATCTCCTCCAAGTGCACTCAGGTCTGACTTAAAAAAAGTCGGGTCTCATTGATCTCCACAGTGTCTGGTGCCTTCTCCAGGCTGCCAATAAATGGGACACTTGATGCTGAACAGGGAGACCTCCCTCCTGTCCCTCTTCCCTCTTTTCCAACAGAGATTTGCGTCCACATTCTAGCCCAAACACCAGAAAATTCCCCGTCCTCCCAGACTATCAGCATATCATGTGGAAGATTGATTTTGACAAGTCACCAGTCTCTCCAGTTGTTTCTGCTGGAGACCATCTGGTAAAGGCAAAAAGCTCTCTAATTTTTTTCCCCTTTTCTTCCCCCTGAAAACGAATATAAACTCTGCACGTTTGCCATGTCTAAGGCAGCCTTGCAGCTGAAACCCCTCTCTCCTGACACGGTCCCACCCCTCACTGGCTCACTCTCCACTTGCCCGTTTGCCAAAAGTGCAGAGCATCCCCCTGCTCTGCATCCCCGACTCCTCCTTGGAAAGCCAAGTGTGAGGAGACAAAAAACCCACTCAACAGAACCACTGCGAAACACTGAGAGCGAGAACAAAATGTTTTGTCAGCCCTCACCAGCCACCACAGGACAAAATGCAACAAAACAGAATTTGCATTTCTGTCTGGAGCAGCCCTCTGGCTCTCACACCTCTCGCTGCTGGTACAGCAGCCAGGGGTTGGAACCAGAATATTTTTGAAGCGCTGTAAGAACGGGGGAAATGCACCTCCACACCCAAAATTCACAACCCAGGCGGCTTTCCCTGTCCATGGTCCCACCTGCCTCCTGATGCTGAGTGTCTGGTAAAAATCCCTCTTTTTAGATAACACCCTGGTGGGTCTGCCTTTACAGCCCAGCACAATTCCTGGCTGGTTGTCCGGAGTTTCCCCATCGGAGACGGACCCCTGGATTTGGGGAGGATGTGCTAATGATGGATGTGCTAATGAATGCCCCTGCTGATGTGCTGGTGAGCTGGAGTAAAACACAGTTTGAAACAGCTTTAAATATTTTCTCTAGCACGTTTTTCCCCCTCAGTTACTGTTTTCCCCTCCTATTTTACACTTCTGCCTTTTAATGCCCTAAATAAGAGCTCCCAAAACATTATTATTGCTGATCATGTGTCCTCCCTGAAAACTTTCAGCGTTATGGAGAGGCAGAGAGGCTTTCAGAGCTACCCAGACACAGGGTTGGGCAACTGGTTCTCCTGAATGAAGTCAGTCATGCATTTATACAAGCATAAACGGGATAAATCATACACCCAGTGATACACTCAGGATGTGTGGCAAGGCCTTTGTTAAACACATGTTATTGCAAAAGGATCTTTGTGCTGGATGCAGGAACTGGGCTGGAGGATCCCAGTGAGTACCTTGTCTTTTGGCCAAAACCAGGGATTGTTTAGTTTAAAGCATGTTGGTGTCACTTCACAGATTCTCAGTCAATGACAGGGGGAAAGAGATCCAGGCACAGCTGAAGTGGGTGTCCCGTGAGCTCAGATTTCACTGATTTTCCCCACTGATCACATTCCCAGCATTTGCACTCGGACTGATGAAGAATCAGATCCGAGTTGTTTTATTCTTTTCCACCACAAACCTACTTCGAGGCTGGAACAGAGCAAAGCTCTGAAGAAAAGCACAAATTACACCAGATGGGCAGATCTGGCTAATTCAAGGAGCTTGAAGTCTGAAGGCACGTGGAATCCACCAACTGCTTCAAATTATCCACATCTCATGTTCCAGACACACACTGGGGGGAAAAAAAAGTGTCTAATTTGTAGCTCTTCAGGCCAAATTATCTTAATTACTCCCCTAAAACCAACACAGAAGAGCCTAAAAGGGATTATTGCACATTTACACCACCAACATTAACACTTTCATCCCAACTTTTCAAAGCTGGCCCTGGCAGGAGGGCAGGTGAGCGTGGCTGGATGAACTGCAGCAAAAGAGATCTGCCCAATTCCCTCTTCAGCATGCATGAGGAGAGGCGAAAGTTTATAACAGCAATTAGAAACCACATGGCTGCAGCAGTTTTATGGCGCTGAACTTGTTGATCAGCCACTCGCTCACAATTTTTTTTTTTCTTTCTCCCAAGGACGTACCAATAAAAATGATCACAATAAATTGTATGAAAGAAACCCAAACCAGCCAAGCTCTTCTGAGCCATCACGGGTCCCAGGTTACGATTGCAGAGCTACTTTTGCTTTAAAAATCAGCACCAAATCCCAGGTTTAAGCTGAGAAACGAACCAGGGATTTTCTCCAGCGCTGAGGCAGTTCAGTATTAGTCACCTTGCAGATCCGTGCTGATAAAGGAGCATGTGAATCTTTTTAACCCACCAGCGTGAACCAGATCCCAGGAACATTAACAACAACAGGACAATAAAAGAGTTGGAAAGGGAGCAGTTACAGGATTGCACCCAGCCTGTGCCGGGTGCTGCCCCAGAGCTTTAGGGGTTTGTGCTTATTGATGGCAACCCAAGAGCATCACCCATGGCCTGATCCACCCCTCGCAGGGTGAACTTCAGCAGCCCTGTCACCTCATCCTCTGCAGGACCTGGCCCCAGAGGAGCTCCTCATGCCAACAATCTTTAAAGAAATGGGAATTTTGCCAAGGGCTTCGGTGGAAGCAAGAGTTGGAGCAGCTCCAGCAGCTGATGAGAATGCTGTCCCCTTCTCCTTTCCCCAGCTCCAGCCCTGGACACGTGGGCTATTTTGGATCTTCCCTAAAGCAAGCTCTGTAGAATTCCAAGAACTGATTTGCCTGGTCATTTTTTTTAGTACTTTAATCCATTTTCCCAACCTGTTCATCTTCTAAGAAAGTCGTTGGTGATGCAGGTGGGTGGGTGGCTCGTGGTGACAGCCAAAAAAAAAAAATAAAGCAATTTAATCCATTTGTTTCATTTCTTGTGGGACAAGGGGAGAAGAAAGGGGTGAAGAAAAGGGAGACAAGTGATGGGCTGACACATCTGGGTTAACTTCCACTCTCTGAGGCTCAGCTTGGCTAGGCTGACTCTGATTTAAGACCAGGCTGGATGATGCTCTGAACAACTGGTCCACTGAAATCTGTCCTGTCCACAGGGCTTTGGAACCAGATGATATTTGTTTCCAACCATTCTACAATTCTGCGGTGGGTCTGTGACCACAGCCACTGCCACCAGCCCAGCAGAGCAAACACGGGGGACTTGCAACCAGGAACTGATGGAACAGCCCCGTTCTGGTGGGCAACCTCAGCCAGCCCTGCTGGGGAGGCGGAGAGAAAACCACTCCGGGAGAAGGTTACAAGCGAGAGGGAAACAGCCACAGCCAGCACCAAATCTGCCCCCAGTCCCAGCCTGCTAAATCAGAGCCAGCCTGGCTGCAAATCAAACATCGTGAGGAACAGAGCTGCGAGAACAAAGCTCCAGCGAACCCAGAGAGCAACTGCAGACTCCCTGAACGGTCTGGGCTGGAAGGGACCTTAAAGATGCTCCAGTTCCACGGCGTGCCGCGGGCAGGGACACCTTTCCCTGGAGCGGGCGGCTCAGAGGAGCCGTGCCCCGTGCCCGCCGGCGCGGAGGAGCAGCTCTGCCCTCACGTGTGGCTCTGTGTGCCGCGGACACAGCTCCAGGAGAAGCGAACCCCCCGGGCTCAGCCTGCCCCGAGCCAGCCGGCTCTGCCCCCATCACGCAGCGGGCAGCCCGGGCACATCCCCGGCTCCCGGCCCCGGCTCGGGAGCGCTGGGGAGCGGCGCTTCGCCCGACTGGGGAGACCCCATCGCAGAGCCCCCTCGGGGAACCGCATCCCGTTATCCCCGGGCTGGGCGAGAGCATTGCGAGGGCTCATCGAGCTCCCGGACAGAAACCGAAAGCCAGCAAGACCTGGATGCCAGCGAAACCAGGAGCCGGCTGTGGAATAAAACCGATAAAATCCCGAAGGGAATCCCTCCCGCTCGAAGGAGGAATCTTTCTCTCGCTCGCCGAGGGGACGCACACCTGAACCTAAAGGCAAATCGCCACGTGTGGCTCCTTCCCACATGGCCAGGGGACAGGGAAAGGAGCAGATCCACCTGCTCCCAAAGTTGCCCGAAGTTTGCCCGCGGCATCCCGCGCTCCGCGGCGCTCGCTCACTCACCGCGGCCAGGAGGCAGCCGAGCAGCGGCACGGCTCCGCGCAGCGCCGAGCGCCGCATCCTGCCCCAGCTCCGCACCGTGCCCGGCCTCCGCGTCCTGCCCCAGCTCCGCGATCNCTTCCGCCTCGCTTTCCTCTCTTTCCTCTTCTTTCGCCTGTGTTTCCTTCTTACCCTTTCTTTCTCCTTTCCTTCCTCTTTCGCTTCTCGTCCTCCTCTTCCCTCCTTTCCATTTTACCCTCTATCTTTTACCATTCTCTCCTTTCTTTTTTATTTCCTATTTCTTCTTTTTGCCCCTCTTCCTCCTCTCTTCCCTTTTTCTCCCCTGCTCCCTACGCTTCCTTTTCACTATTTCCCCCTTTCCTTTCTTTTCCCTTTTTACTTAGTCTTCCTTTTCATCTTTCTTTTTCTTGCCCCCTTTTTGTCCCTTTTTTCTTTCTCTTTCCCACTTTCCCCTTGTTCTCTATTTTTACCTATTTACCCCTTCCCCACTCTTTATATTTCTTCATTCCTTTTCCCATTTTTATCCCTTTTCATAGCTTTTCCTTCCTTCTCCTTCCCCCTTCCCCCTTTTTTTTTTTTTTTCTTTTCCTTTTCCCTCCTTCTTTTGTTTCTTAATTTCTCACCNCCGAGTCGCGTGGCCTCCGCGAGCTCCGTGTCCTCCCCGAGCTCCGCGTCCTGCCCGAGCTCCGCGTCCTGCCCGAGCTCCGCGTCCTGCCCCAGCTCCGCGTCCGGCTCCGCGCCGCTCCGCTCCGGCTGCCGGCGCATCCAGCGGCAGCGGGCACGGCAGCGGGGAGGAGGAAGGCACAGGAGGAGGNTTTTCTCCCCTGCTCCCTACGCTTCCTTTTCACTATTTCCCCCTTTCCTTTCTCTTCCCTTTTTACTTCGTCTTCCTTTTCATCTTTTCTTTTTCTTGCCCCCTTTTTGTCCCTTTTTTTCTTTCTCTTTCCCACTTTCCCCTTGTTCTCTATTTTTACCTATTTACCCCTTCCCCACTCTTTATATTTCTTCATTCCTTTTCCCATTTTTATCCCTTTTCATAGCTTTTCCTTCCTTCTCCTTCCCCCTTCCCCCTTTTTTTTTTTTTTTCTTTTCCTTTTCCCTCCTTCTTTTGTTTCTTAATTTCTCACCTTTCCACTTATGGGAATGTGACCCAGCACTGCTGGGAATGAAGAGAAATTATTGGTTGGGGCATCTGGCTTCCTCTGACAGAGCTGGCTAAATGGGCCAAAAATCCCAACCCAATTCAGTAATCTGAATGTATATTTTCCCCAGAAAAAGGCAGAACAATTCCATGCTGTAGGCCACTGACGTGGAATTTCTGGATTTCTCAGCTCAGAAGAACAGCTCAAGATCAGGCTGACCTTCATTTTTCAATTAAAAAAAAGTGGAAAACTTCCCCCTTTCCAGCACACTGGGCAGCATTTAATTTAATATTAAGGGAAATGCTCCTTTCAACTCAATACAAGCCTCAGTCTAAGCTTGCTTTAGTATAGAAAGCCAAACAAGCCCTATAAATAAAGGTAAAAAGAAAAATAATACCCTCCTCACTGTTTCTTTCTCCCCAGCCCCTCTAGATTTTCAAGCTCCAACAGATGGACAGTTTTGTTGTCTTGTAAACCACCTGCTGAAGAAAGAAAAGGAAATCCTCATACTTGGGAGGCCTGGGAGACAGCTCCCTAATTCCAGGCTCTTCAGTTTACTGACACAAGCAAGAAGGATGCCATTTTTAGGGAAAAGGCTTGAAGGTTAAAAATGCAAAGTCACATCCAGTCTTTAGCTCTTGCTAGCAAATCACTAAACCATCCACTTTTTGAATATTACCTGCAAAGGATGAGAGAAAAACAGTTTAGTGTTTTTCCCCCCACTTTTATGTGAATTTATTGGTATTGAAAATACTTCTCCTTTTTTTTTTTCTTTTTTTTTTTGCATTTGATATGAAAAATCCCAATCCTCTCCCTTGTTTCTCATCATAGGCCTGATGATGGCCTATAATTGCCAGTGTAAAAAGAGGGACAAGATGTTAATTACCTCAATTAGTTGTGCAGAGGTTTGAACACCCAGCAAAGCTATAAAAAGCTCAGTTTGGATCCTGAAATGGCATGGGCAGAGTTGATCAGCTGCTCATTACATCCCCCCACTAATTACAGCCACTCTGGGTTTCCTTATTTCAGTTATTAATGCAGCCTGAATGCTTTCAAGTAGCCTGTTAAGGAAAAAATTTGGGGGGAAGGAGGAGGGAAGTGAGGTATTGGCAGGTGTTGCTTTTTGGGTTCTTTGCAGACAGTAAATCTGAAGGATTTGGGATTTTACAGGAGAAGTCTGAAGCATGTTTTACCCTGTGGACTGTGCTGGACTGAGGTCCAGCTCATCGAGTGTCCTGTGGAATTGCTGTGTAAAGCCCCCAGATCCCCTCAAAACCCCCCCAAATCCACCTGAATCTACCCAGGACCCCCAAAATCCACCCAGGACCCCCAGAATCCACCCAAAATCTACCCAGGGACCCCCAAAATCCCCCCAGATCCACCCAGGAACCCCAAATTCCCACCAAATCAACCCAAGAATTTGGCAGAAAATAACCCTCTTGTGATCCTGCTGGCCCCCAGGGATCAGAAGGGCTGCGTGCAGCTAGGTTTAATTCTGGATTAAAACCAATTCAGCTCTCAAGCCTGGTCCTGTTCAACAAGAACTTCCACAGATTCACAAATAGTTTGTTTTCAACACCATAAATCTGGCTGCATTCAATGAAGGAGGAGAGACATGATCCATTGACTGATCCTGAGCAAACAGAGCTGTTTTCTCTCTCTTTCTTTTTCTTTCTTTCCTTCTTTCCCTTCTATTCTTTCTTTTAATTTCATCCAGACTCCTCCTCTCCTGTAATTTTTGGCCTTGCCAAAGGGGTGGAACAATTCCGTGTCATAGGTGGGGTTTTGTTGTCTGCAATCTACATGTTGTGTCTTCATTTGCATCCTTAGGGGTGGGGAAGTTAATATGCAAATGAGTATTCATGAAGGGCTTGGCTACTTTCAGTTTGAAATGGCAGTGAATACAGCAGGTAAAATAAACACTGTGGTCCTCCTCCACCCTTGTGTGCCTCACTGGAACAACATCAGGCTGTGGACCTCTGCCTCCCTCCAGACATCATCCTGTTGTCGTGCCTTGCTCAGGCCAGGAGCAAGACAAAAGAGGGGCAAGTTTGAGTTTTTCTCATCAATTCTTTACCAAATTCACGTAACTCTCTAAAAAAATCTGATTATTTCTTACAAGGCAGCGAGTGAACTCCACAGCTTCAAGAGAAGCCTGCTTGCTGATTTGAGCCCACCTCCTGCTGATTTCATCCCATGCCCCCAAATCTTACCCTGCCAGGATCAGTGAAATCACATTCCCTTCTCCACGTGGCCAAAGGCTTTGTGTCAGTGCTGGTTGAAAAACCCCAAACTCCCTGGAACCCCATGCTTGGAGCCTGTGCCATGCCTTTGGTAATGTTTTTTTGCCCTCTTCTTACCCCTGTCTATCCTCTTTAAAACTAGAGTGAGAGCCTGAAGAATTCAAAACGTTGATGCGCCGTGGTTTTATGGCGTGGCCTAGAGCTGGTCATGGTTTAAACCCTCATTTTTGCCTTGGGCAGGTGGGAGCAGGAGAATTCCCAGGTATTAAGCTGAATTACTCATGTATTACCACTCCAAGAGGGATTTCCCCTAAAGCATGGTTCTGTTTTGAGCTGCTGCAGTTCAGCTTCCATTTCTCCCTGCTGGTGGGAGCTTGGCGCTCGCCTCGCTGTGATTCCGTCCAGCCCCTCCCTGCAAAAGTCTTGCCTGAGCTTTGGGGCTGTGAGGGGAGGCTGGAGGGTGGCAGCTGCTCGGTGTTGAACAGGCTCGCAGCTATTAAGTTGATGTTGCAGCCTAGAAGGTGATTTTTTCCCTGATCTCAGTCGTGAACAATTCCAGAAAGCCTTGATCGGATTCCTCCTTGTATCAGCACAGTTACCTCATGATCACTGTCTTGGGCTGGTGCGTCTTCCCTGTGCCTGCCTTTCTTCATCACTGTTATTTAACCCTCTTCCTCAAAGGTAAGTAACATTTGTGCTGTGGCACCCTTCACAAAATGCCTTATCTCTCTGAAAGCTGCTTGGGGAAATGTCCTACAAATGTAAGAAATTTTGGGGGACATTAATGGCAGAGGTAAATAAAAGCAACCACTGTTGTTTCCTGCCTATGGTTTTTTTTTTTTTTTCCTCTGTGCCTCTGGCAATCAGAAATACAAAGACTAACAGCAGTGGTGTCTAGAAGGACAATATTTGAGGGCTGATTCATGCAGCAGTTTGCTGAAGGCTGGATTTGCTGTTCTGTGCCCTTGGGGTTACGTTCCCCATTTAGCTTCCTCTCCAAAGCCAACACAATGCTTCTGTTCTGCTTTCCGCTGCGTGACTTCATTTGAATACGGTAATAGCATCACATCCCATAAACAAGCCACAAAATAAATTCCCGCACATTATTTGCACTGGGGATTAGAGGCAGGCAAACACTGGCTGGGGTGTTTTGCAAACAGGACAGGTCCCATCCACCTACAGGACTTCATTATTTGTAAAGTGAAGCACAAACTGTTGGTGCTTTCCTGTGGTTTAAGGCCCCTTATTTCTTGGGTGGAAACACAAGGGTGGCCCTAGGGAAAATCTAAAATGAGTTAACCAGAACCCAGCAGGGCTGAAAGCTCAGACTTTCTTCCCTTTCTCTCCCCAGCTGTCCCCAAAAGTTTTCCAGTGAAGTTCTCCCGGAAATCTCCGCCTGCTTAATGACCGAAGGTGTGAGGGCAGCAGAGGTGGATGTGTCAGTGCAGAACACGAAATAGCTGAAGAGCAGGAGTGGGATATTTCAATTAAAAGGATCTACCTGATACAAGCAGGCTAAAATCTTTTCCTTGATCTCAGGGGCAAGAGAAAATTATCCAGTTCCTGATGCTCACCTCACTCTGTAAGCTAAAGATAACAATAATTACCTACCCAACTCCCAAGAGAGCTGAGGATTAATTGCTTCATAGTACTCAACATTTATTTTCACACAATCAAAACCACTGGGAGCAGAAAAAAATAAGCTCTGCAATTACTATTACATATCCACAGGGGACTACACCCTCACAAAATGCTTGGATAAAACATTTTCCTTAAACATATTTTTTTTAAAAAAATTATATTCGTACTTGTGTTTGGGAAGAAAAAGAGAAAATCTTCGGGCTCAGGAAGAACAAACTAAATTAAAAAAAAAAAAAAAACAAACAAAAAAACCAAACCAAAACTATGCAAACAAACTAACGAGCAAGGACTTTCTCCAAACTGGGGATGGCAGGGATGGAATGAACTCAGGTGAGTGGAAAGCCATGCATTATTAAAGCAGAGCTATTTACGCTGGTAACTCTGTAAAACTGCTCCAGGGCACAGCACCTGCCAAAGGCACAGGGGAAGCCGGGCTCCCCTCCTTCCTTTCTCCTTGGGGCTGTGCAGAGCCAAGGAGGACGCAGGAGGTGGCCAGGGCAGGGTTGTGAGGGCAGAAAATCCCTCAGCACAGTTCTCAGAGCGGCTGCAACCACAGTTCTTAAAGTAAGAGTCCCCAGCAGAGGCAGGTTCTGTCCCAGGTCGTGGCCACCATGAAGAAACATTTTACCCTCGCTGCTGGGAGATTTTTGTCTCCTCTAAGGCTCACCGAGAGTCGTTTGGCAGCAGAAGGCACAAGAAGCAGGGAAAGCAGCGCGGTGATTGACACGGGAGATTACACGAGCTAAATAAAAGCTTGTGCTAAAACATGCTCTAGAGAGGGAGATAAAGCCTGCACCTTATCATTAGAGGATGTGGCACACCTGATGCTTTTGTGGAGGAGGCAGGAAAGGGAACAATTTACACAGCCTGGCCGAAAGCATCACGGAGCTGCTCTGCACAGAGAGGTTTGGCTGCTGGCGTCCACAGAGCAAGCCCCAGTTTCTTCTGACTGGGTGATGAGAATCTCTGTTTTTAAGCTGTTTTTAAGACCTGTGCAGCTGGAAAGAGGAATTTCTAGAATCCCACTAATTTTTGTGATAAATGTTGAGAGGCTTGGTGTGAACTGACAAGTGCAATAAAGAGTGAATAAAAAATTCAGAGCTCTTCCCAAGGTGTCTGCTTGGACTTGCTGGTGGCACTCAGGGACACGGTTTGTTGGTGTACTTGGTAGTGCTGGGTTAATGGTTGGACTCAATCTCAGAGGTCTTTGCCAAGCTAAAAATCGCAAGATTCTGTAAATCTATTGTTCTCCGAGATCTGATCTTTTATCCACCTTTGGCTTCACTGTGGAGAAAATCCTCCTGGACCTCCGAGACTGGATGTGCCTGAATTTGCTGAAACCAGTCTGGAGAAGCCCAAACTGCTACATTCATTCCAGGAAGGATCAAAGAGGAAAGGCCACGTTTCAGAAGTCAGCACGTTCATTGAATTCGTGCTGTTAAGGAGGATCTGCCTGGTCCATCCAGGTCTGTGCTCTGCGGCTGCTGGAATCTTGAGGGATGCAAAGAGCTCAGGGGACTGTGGCTCTGATCTGTGGAGAACCAGATGCTGGGAAGAAGGTGGAATCACAGGGAAAATGCCCAGCAAAGCATTTCTGGCCACACTGTGGAGCAGGATCCTGTTTTTTCACACCTGATGAGTTGCTACTTTCTTTTTTCTAAGCCAAATGAAAGGTGCAGCTGAGATCCAAAGCACTGGACACAACCAGGACACACTTTGGGATTTATCTGTCACAAGAGCTCCTGGGAGTTTTTCTCTTTGATTTTCCACTCCTCTTCTGAACTGAGCAGCAAGCTCAGGCTGCCTCCTTTCCTCTCTTGCCTGCAGAGAAGGAGACCTTTCAGCTCGGCTGACAACAGCCTTGGTCTGTTCAGCTCTGGCCAAGCCAGTCGCTCTCACACAGGGCTGGGCAGCCCTGCCCCATGCCTGGACCATGCCAGATTATCCCAGCGCTGCTGAGGTTCCTGCAGGCATCAGTCAGGAAAACAACACAAAAATCACAGGGCCAGGGCTCAGACATGATGATGGAGAAGAGGGAGAAGGGAATAAACCCCCCTCTTTCCCCCAGACTGAGGGATTTTTTTTACAGCTTGGTAGGAAAACGCCTGAGCCTGAAACTTGCTGGTTGTCTATCACACATCTCTGAAATCTGGTTGTTTCCACAGGAAAAAGATTAAGTCAGAGGCTCTGTGTGTGGTTGGTGTGAAGGTATCTGCCTGTTTGAGCGCTCCCCTGGGAGCTCATTCTCTCACACCCAAGCAAACCAATGCCACTGTAAAGAATCAATTTCTGCCTCTGCCTGCTTTTGCTTTTGGCAGTCGGTGAGCACTCCTTGTAAGATTATTGATTTTCCTCCTGTTTGTTTAGCTGGGATATCCCTTGTTTCCAGCTCAAACCCGCTCTTCAAAATCCTCCTAGCACAAAGCAACGAGAGCAGCCCTGCTTTTCCCTTTCCACTCAGCTATAATCTCTCAGAGAGAAAGAATCCAACCAGGAATTAGGGCTGGGAGCTCTTCCTCCAGCCCTCCTTATTATGAATCAGATTTAAAGCCAGCCTTTCTGGCTGCTGCGGTTCATTTCTCTTGGTTGGGCTGATGAATATCCCAGGGTTTGTGCTGCTCATTTGATTCCCTTGCCTGATGCATTCCTTACGTATCTGCTGCCTCCAGGATAGATCTGTGCAAGCAAATTAAGCATCCTCACTATATGTCAGCAAAACATTACATCCACTAATGGAGAGAAGTGTTATGTTCTAGGTCCTTTCAACACACATGAAAAATAAAACTGTTTCTTGAGGGGAATAAGAAATGACAGCACCTTCTCCTGAATTAACGCTGTCTGTGAAGAATTTGTCTCACATAAAAGTAATTTTCCAGATAATTTTGATGTGTTTTCTTTTTTTTTTTTTCCTTTTTTCCCTGAAAATTCTTCTTCCTTTGTGAGCAAAAGAGAGCTTCATGCCCACAGTCTGCCAGACTGGCAGTACAAAACAGGGAAACCCTCTCCTAATCCAGACTAAATCGTGTTAGATTTACCCGGATTGACAAGGACTGATTTTCCATGCCTCCCACCAATTCCTGACCGTGCAAATGACAACGACATATTGATGTCCCAAAATGTCCCCTTCTCTTTCTCTGTATCAAGAGGTGGATGAGTGAAGGAGCTGACGTGTGTGGCATTATTCTGATACCTGTGAATTGCCAGCCTTTCTGGGAAGTTTGGCACTGGATTTTTCAAGGAAAAAAGAGATTTTTAAACTGTGGGTGTTGTAGTCATCTAGAAAAAAAAAAAATCAAGCATATAAAGACACGCTTCCCACGGAGAGCTAAACACAATCCAAGGGGATGACATAACATAGGGAATAACTGAGGGAAGTGAAGCATCAGGCTCCAGAGCTTTTGTTTTAAGATAATTGAATTTATTGAGCTTTCCTGATGTGCAGGCTCTGTGCCGGTGCCTCCTGTGTTACCTGGTGCCTGTGAAAGGGATTTCAGAGAGAGGTGAGTGACCTTTCTGAAGGACAGGAGAGTTTGGGACTGGATTTTTGCCTCCAAAGTGCTGCCTTGAACTCGCTCCTCGTGCATCAAAGGCTTGGCACAGCCCCAGTGAAGTTCACCGGGGCTCAGCGAAGCTTTATTTGTTTTAAATGAAAATATGACCCTTGGCATTTGTAACATTCATCTTCTCCCTGAGCGCTGCCTTATCTCTCTATTTACACTCAGCCCTCTGTGTTTTTACAGCGTTTTCTCCTCTGTGCTCACCCCTTGGCTGTCTATCCCTTCGGAACAGGGAGGCTTTTCACGTTTGTGCCACTGCCCTCGGGCACTTTTTATGGCTTAGCCTCTGTAAATATTCTTCAGGTTGTCTCCATAATGTTAATAGGACCCTGATTAGGTAAAAAAAAAGGATTTTTTTAAATGGTGAAACTGACTGAAAATCCCAGGTTTTGTCTCTTGATGTTGTTTATGGGAAAGTGAACAGTTTGTGGAGGAGGAGGAGCATTTTGAAAGTTTCATTTTGATTTTTATTTTCTTCTTTTAGTGTGTGTTAATAAATCCATCTTTTCAACCTTTAAGTTGGGCCTGCTTGCTTTTCTCCTAATCCTATCTCACAGCAGAGTTTTAGTAAACACTAAAACCATCACAACCCTTCTAATGAAAATCACGGATTTTTAAAGCTTTATTTTCCTCACTTTCTCAACAGCGGATGACTAGAGAAGCCTTGGAGATGAACGGAATAGAAAGGCTTGAACGTGATCCGTGTTTTGTGATAGATCTCTGCAAGCAAATTAAGCATCCTCACTTCAGCAAAACGTTTCATTAACTAATGGAGAGAAATGTTGCGTTCTAGGTCCTTTCAACACGGATGAACTTCGGCTGGGGATGGCAAAGAGCAGCCAGTGCTGCCCCGCAGCTCCACGCAGGCTGAGGGCGGCATCTGAGCGCTGGGTTATCTCCAGTCGGCCTGGGAGCCCGGCTGTGTGCGGCTGGCACAGGGAAAAAGGTTCCGGTGCCAGCTCGGAGGGCAGCACCGAGCACTCGTGGATGTGCTTGTGGGTTTTTTCCCTCTCAAGCAGACAAATTTTTTTTTTGGAGGCAGGCGAGGCATTTTTAAAGCGTGACCCCCACTAAGGTCCTGTCGCCTTCAGGCACTCCCAGCAGGATTCCCAGGAGAAACCAGGGGTGGTGGAGGTGTGAAACATTGCTAGGAGCAGCTGGGCTGGAAAACTTGGAGTGTCTGTCCCCTCTTGAATGGGAATGGTTCTCGGAGGGGGGATTTAGGCAGCTGTGCCGCATCTCCCTCCGTCTGGGGAGGTGAGTGGGTTGGACTGGCTCCGCAGTGAGTCATCCCCATCTTGTTTAACCACAGCTTCACCAGTTTTCATTTGTTTATTTGTGTGTTCCAGGCATAGCTGATCGATGATGGGGCCCTGGAGTCTCACTGCACCGAGGCTCCACACTTCCCACCAAAGTTTTCCAGCAGAGAGGGTGGAGACCACAGGACAACGCATCCGGCACGCAGATGCAGTTTGCAAAACTAGAGATGTTCTGCTTTTGCCATTTATCCATGCTCAGGTGGAACCAGGGCTTTCTGTTACAGTGAATATCAGGGATGACTACAAAATATAAGCCTGCAATAAAGTCCAAGATGAAATTCAGTCTATTTACAAGTGAGAAAATAAAAATTAAAATTTTAAACAATGCCAAGCTAACAAGGAATCTCTGAATTGGGATATATAATCAGCTAAGGCTTCACTTTAGAAAATTATCCACAGTCAAGGAAAAAAATTGCTACGGACTTGGTCTAGATTTCAGTTTATTCAAATCCTGTTGAAGTTGGGGATGTTATAGTGTCTAAATTTCAGTTTACTCAAGTCTATTGAAGTTGGGGAAGTTATAGTGCCTAAATTTCAGTTTACTCAAATCCTCTTGAATGTGGGGAGTTATAGTTAGTGTTAAATCTCTGTTGAAACTGTTCCCTCTTTGGGGACCTATCCAGGGCTTTCCTGAGCTGGGTCAATAGTATTCCAGTGCACATAATTAGGGTTGTGTGTTAGAGCAGCCATTTGGACCCAGAGTCAAACATCACATTAAGAATAAGCAGGGTGAGTTTCACTGCAAGGCAGTCTCAGTGCCACCCACCACGCTGAATTCCAGGGAAATTAATCCCAGTGGAGATCTTTTGGGGTGGCCAAGATAACAAAACTCGGCACTGCCCAACACACCACCTGTGCCTTTCATGCTGTTCAAGGCTTCTCTATTCCTGGACAGCAAAAGAGCCCTGCAATAAACCAGTATTTACATGTGCTTCTTCAGCTGTGGCCCCAAAAGCAAACACACTCCCTGTCAAGAGCCAGGCTGTAAATAGTGGTGTGTTATCACAGTGCACCCCAGTTTGCATCTTCAGATAATATTCTGATTTTACTGGAGCCATCAATTCCTCTGCACATAAAATGAGAGCACTGCTCCCTTATACAACCTCTTTGTTGGGCTTTCTGGGTGGGATTTGTTTGCTTAAACACAGGCAGAAGACAACGTTGTTTGAGATTCTCCCTCACAGCCCCGTGAGCGTGGCAAACACGGGGCAGGATCTGCAAGGTCTGCAACACATCTGTGCTTTACAGGGTGGGAAGATGCGGGTGCCATGTCAAAAGTGATCTTTCAAATTGTGGTTGTGGACCACTGTTGCCCTGATTTTTTCAGCCTCCCTTCTGTTTCACAGTTTTTCATAGTTTGGGTTGTTCTCGCGCTCAAGTGTGTAAACACTAGCAATGGTTATCATAAATTCAAGTAGAGTTTTCATTCCTGTTCTTAGAGATATGGACAGCTGATGGACAGTTGTCTTGACCAATGGGATGGGGAGAGGCGTCAACCTTCTCCCCCAATCCCTGGCCTTTGTAGAAATACTATAAAATGGAGTCAAATCTTTTTAAGTAAATAGTTCATGCCTTCTCACCAAAGCGTGTGTGTGTGTGTGTGTATGTCTGTGTGATGAACAGTGTCATCCCACCATGTTACAGGTGTTAATTTGTCTCCTCAGGTTTTTAGCAATCATTGGGAGTTTAATCACTTCCTGCCATGGAAAGACGGAGAGAATCCTGATAAGAACATCTGAAAGATGTCAGAAAAAAACCCCTTCAAAAGTAGCATTTCTGTCCTTCAGCAGCAACAGAGCTCAGGGCCAGGTGTAGAAGCCCAGACTGTAAATGTCTGGGCGACAGATTTCACGGGGACTCAGGGTTTTCTTGTACCCAGCTGTGATCAGGTCAGCAGAAAAGCCATGTGGGACCCACTTGTCCTGGCCCCTTTCTCCTTGGCAGTGCTCTGATCTGGGAGAGGTCGGAGCTGGTGATGTCTCCTGAGATGTGCCCTGTGGATTCTGTCAGATGCCAGGTCCCCCCAGGCATTAAAATCAGGTAATGACTGGAAATCTTGATGCTGGAATGCTCCCAGGCATTGGGCTGTTGAGTTTCAGAGACAATCTGAGAACCAGGACCCTGAAATCAAAGCTGGTGCAGCTCTTCAGCTCTTTTGGAGCTTGACACTTCTGTTTTCCCTTCAGTTTGCTTCGATTTTGGGTTATTTGTTCAAGCTGTAAAACCTTTTAAGGGCAATGGTTATACAAACAATAACAACCTGAGCTGAAATTATTTGCTTGGACTGAATTCTGTTTTGAGTTGGAAACAGGAGCAGTGACCTGTGGGCTCCTGCAGAGAGTGGTTATCAGTGTGAGATCCAATGCTACTTTGATTTTGGTACATAATTAAAAATGATAAACTTGCCTAAAAGTTTAACCCTTTATATTCTGTTCATCTCCAAAGCTTATCAAGACTTCTCTATTCATCCACTGCTTATAAGGTGGATGCCTTTAAAAACCCATAATTTTCATTAGAAGGATTAAAAAAAAAATCCTTTCCTTTCCTAGTCAGGGTTCAATTAACAGCTACATTATGGAGACAACCTGAAGAATATTTACAGAGGCTAAGCCATAAAACCTTTACATGCTCTGTACCCATGATCCCCTTCAGATATATCTCATATCAGTGATAGCATTTGCATAGATATGCTGGGAGAGCTTGAGGCAGCTTTTCAGGCACGTCCTCTGCACGTGCTTCAATGAGTTCTGTGTGGCAAAATATTTTGAATATCCCAGAATTACTTCCAGATCTGTTGTTCGACATGGTCACAACGCTCGGGGCTTGATTTCTGGCTGAAAAAAAATATTCATGTGGCACATCTGGGAGCACCAGGAGTGTGATGGCCAGGGAACCCTGCCAGGCTGGGGCTCCAGCAGTGCAGGAAAGCTGCAAATCCTTTGGATTTGCACAGAAGGTGGTTTGAGGAAGGCTCTGTCTGGAGCTGAAGGGAAGCTAAGCCATCCTGAGGGCACAGTCAGCATTCCAATGCTGGCTCTAATCAGCTCGCTATTTATATCCCCAGGCCATTGCTCATGAGGGTGTCACATCAGGAGCTGCATCAGCAGACAAAGAAGATTGATTGTGGCAGAGGTACCAGGGAAGGCTCACACCAGCAGCATGAGAAAGGAATCCAAAGCCGGGCCCAGCCTCCAAACCTGGCCAGAGCTGAGGGAACACAGATTGCCGGCTCAGGAGAGGACGTGTTTCACACAGTGAGCTGAATCTGCTCGTGGAGGATGAGCCTGTTTTGGCCTGAGCATGTGAGACCATGGCTCTTCCTTGGCTGCCAAGCGCCTCCAAGTTTTGTCTGTCCTCAGAAGTGCAGGGTTGTGTAGTGTCTCCAGAGATAACCTGGGAGGCTGTGAGTAGGTCAGGCCTCTAGAATGGCATGAGAACATGAGGGCAGCATGCAGCTCCTGGCAATTAATTAATTAATAGACTAATTGTCTCATTAACTTGGGCACATCACCACATGATGATGTGATCCGTTTTCTTCTTATACCATTTCTTGTCTGCCAATGTTTTAGGTATCTCCAGTTGGGTTTGAGGTGTATTTTTTTGCCATTTCAAAGAGATCACAGAATACTGGAATGGTCTGGGATGGAGGAGACCTTAAAGATCATCTCATTCCAACCTTCCATGGGCAGGGACACCTTCCACTGTCCCAGGCTGCTCTAAACACCGTCCAGCCTGGCCTTGGACACTTCCAGGGATCCATGGGCAGCCACAGCTGCTCTGGGCACCCTGTGCCAGGGCCTGTCCACCCTCACAGGGAAGAATTTCTTTCTAACACCCAGTGCTGGATGCAGTAGAGAAGAGGGGAAAATCTCCTCCATCAACTTGCTGGTCACTTTTTTTTGTTTTTGCTGTAAGCCAGAATTCAGTCTGTGAATACTGAATTTTCTTAAGGGCTGCTCTCAAAACACTCTGATAAATGCCTTGTGTCTGTGGGGCCATCTTCAAATCCGCACTGCCATGGTGTGTCCTCTTACAGTGAACCTTCAGCCTGAAATACCTCTGGGTGTTGATACATCCAAAGCCAAGGATCCTGTAACTGCGCAGAACCACTTCCTACATGGGTAACTGGAAATTTATGAGGCGCCACTAATCATATTTAATTCACATCATTCCCCAGTGAAGCCTATAGAACCACAAGGGGGTTGAATCTCGCTCAGATGTAGTCCAGAAATGGAATGAATTTCAAAAATATAGCCACTTTTTCATCAAAACCCCTATAAAATCAATCTTCCACTTCAGAATATAGCCCTAAGGCTTTAGGCTGACTGAAATTACTAAAATGCAAAAAGAATCTTTAATTACATGCTCATTTGAGAGGAGGAATGGAAGACTGTGTCTCTGGATTCATGTTTCAGACTAATTTAGTAGTCTTTGTGTTGAACATTCTCCTCTGATGGTGGACTTGAAAAACACATCCAATGTGGAAATTTGCCTTGTGAAGAGCCTCCATTTCAATTACAGCTGCCTGAGTAAAACTGAAATAATATGTTACTATTCTGGATGAAATCATGATCTCCCTGGCCCTTTGAGCTGTCTGTGACAGTGACAAGCCTGTGACAGACCTTACCAGTCAGGAAAGAGTGATGGAAGACACACACTGGGCTGTCCCATGGAGAGGGGCAGCTCTTCATGTGATGGACACGGTCTCAGGTCGGATTTTCAACGTCACAGGAAATTTTAGAACCATGCCTTATGATTCCAGCATAAAATGGGACGGATCTGGTTTGGTTGCCAGCAGAAGGAGGCTCAAGGCTGTCAGCTCTGGGATAATTTAATCACATAGGTGCTTTCTTCCTAATCCCCATTTCTTGGTTGTTTTATCTCTGGGAGCAGAGAATGTAAATCTTTCCCCCCCAAAAAAATTTTCAGTATTTTTAAACCATAATATTTAACTCTGCATGTGCTTTTTAAATCTTGACCAGCTTCAGTTTTTTGCAGGAATTGGGTACCTTGGCGGTGTGGCAAAGGAGTCCCTTGAATCAGCTCATATTTCAGTGATTTTCACAGATTTTAGGGGCAGATGGGATCATTAGCTCGCTCACCCTGATCTTTTACACAGCTTGTGGGATGGGATCCACCTCACAGTTATTTAAGGAATGAAGTTAGAGATAAAATACCTGTGCCACAATGAGCTGTCTTCCCTCTGCTCCTTTTGCAGTCAATGGAGAAGGATAATTTCTTTTACAGGGTAATTCACTCCTCCCTGTGATAGATTTGGATGTATAAATTAGTGAGGCCGTGTCCTTCTCACAGTGAGCTCATCATCCAACCTTTGGCTGAGGGATGTCAGCAGTTTGTGCCTAAAAATGTCAAGAAATGGAGAATCCACTCTTTTTTTTTCTCTTGTGCTACCGATTTATCGCCCTTGGCATCAGAAACCAAACTCCAAAAGGTGTGGCTGGCTGGATTGATATTGGTTATAAAGGAAGCTTGTGTAAGCAGCCCAGGGGGAGAATCACAGCCTGCACTATGATGGATCCACCTCCATTCCCTGTTACTGGCTGCCTCATGCCCCAAAAGACTGAGACCTCCAGAATAAGGTGAAAGCAATGACTGCTGACAGGGAAAAAGGTTTCTGCAAGGGGCAGAGGGAGGGAGGAGGTGGATGTGGAGGGATGTGAGAGATGAAGAGAAAAATGAGTGTGGGGAAAAGGTTTGTTCAGAGAAATCAGGCTGTGGTGAGCTGACCTCAGCTAGACACCAGGTTCCACCAAAGCCACTCCATCATCCCCCTCCTCAGCTGGACAGGTGAGAGGAAATACAAAGAAAGGCTTTTGGGTCGGCGCAAGGACAGGGAGAGATCTCTCAGCCGTTGCTGTCAAGGGCAAAGCAGGCTTGACTTAGGAAAAAAGAATAATTGAATGTATTACCAATAAAACCAGAGCAGGATAAGGAGAAATGGAAACCAATTCATAAAACACCTTCCTCCTACCCCTCCCTTCTTCCTGGGCTCAACCTGACTCCTGAATTCTCTGGGGCTGGCTGGAATTGCCTCCTTTGGACATGGGGGAAGCTTCTCACAGAAGCCACCCCTGAAGTCCCCTGCTGCCAGAACCTGACCTCCCAAACCCAAAACATAGAAACACTCTGGTACTAAAACAAGAAGACTGATAAGAGTGAATGATGACAAATTTAAAATCAGTAAAATCAAGCTTGTTTAATTACAGACACAATAAATAATCTGAATAATTAATTACGCTGAGATAAACTCAGAGGCAAATGTATGTGTTGGAAGGGTAGTGCTTCTCTGAGGTGGCATTTGGGGATGGGCATGTTCCACTGAAAACCAGTGGATAATAGGAGACACCTGCGGCAGTGTCAAACAGAACAAACAACTCCCGCCTCAGAGTAAAACTGGTGAAAATGACAGGGCACAGACCATGGGAAAGGTAGAAGGATCTGTACCTTCTCTGGATGCTTCTTCTGAAAAATGCAATATTGGTCAGTGCTTGAGCCAGACTTGCTGTGAAGCTGATATTCTTCTCTGCCACATTACAGCACCTGTGGAGATATTTTTATGGTACTTTTTTTTGACTTGAAAATAATTACATGAAAGGGAATAGCCAGGGAAAAGGTAAAGAATATACTTTCATGTCCTGATATACATTAATTCAGACACCATATCTAATCCTCTTCATTGACTGCACAGTTAAATGGAAATAGAAACCCTAAACTCTGAGTCATGGGCTTTTCTCTCTTGATCAAAAAATCTGTGGGATTTGTAACTCGGATGCTGAGTACCTATAAGAATTAGTCTGGTTAGATCCTTTAAGGATTTGTCTGAAATAATCCAAGTAGTTTGTAAAGGCTCATGTAGTTATGTCCTGGTCCCTCGCCCTGATCATTGGTCCAAGCTGACTTTTTGGATATGGAATGAGATATAATCAACATTCATGAGGGTCAGGATGGCCTGCAGATAAGTCATCCCTCTGCTGTCCAGCACTGCTGGGGTCACTCCTGGCACCCTGTAGACATTCCTGCTCTCCCCATCCCTTCTAGCCCAAGGAGGATGTGAAGAAAATAAAAGTGATTGGGAAAAGGGCTACCAAAATTACCAGGGGCGCAGCACAGCACCCTGACCCCGCTCAGCAGGGCAGCTGCCAGCCAGGAAATTCCCAGTTTGTACTGACCCATGGGATTTTCCCACACCCACCTGCACAGCTTTGTACTTTGTCACAGGGACACACCCTCAGGGAATTAAAAGGGAAGAAAAAAAAAAAAAACAAATAAGAAAGCAAGAGGTTGGCGTTACATTCCAGATCAGCTCGTGGTGGTTGTGTGGTTATGCTGAGTTACGTGAGTCATATCCAGCACCCTGAGAGTGTGGAATGATGAACTCTGCCCAGGTTAAAGGAATGTTTCTCAGGCCTGGGCTTGGCTGGCATGGAGAAGGAACAGATTAAATCCCATTTTGAGGTTCCTTCCAGGCTTGTTTGTGTGATGCTGCATCCTGAGCACTTGTCTTGGCACTTTTGATTTAGCCTGGGCGTACAGCAGTGATGCTCCCGCTGTCACAGCATGCACTATTGATTTATCACGCTAAAGTGAGTACAACTGAAACATGAAGATTCATTAAGAGAGACCATTTACGCCTCTGGACTCGATATGTTTTCAAAATGATGCTCTACAACCTCATTAGTGTCTCGTTCTCATTCATGGATTCACCTGTCGAGCGACAAGAAAAGAAACAACAGGAGCAGAAAATTGATCCTCGGCACTGATGTCTGATTCCTTGGGAATTCAGCGTTTGCCTCGTCATTCCGGGATGCCAGGGGGATTCAATAAGTGTAGTGAAGCTCTAAAGTAGAAATATTGATGGCTCAAACACTGAGGAAAGAGGTTAAAAGGTACAGGATTACTTCAGTCCCTGTCTTAAAAGTACAGCAGCTGCCTTTGTGTTGCTCCTCATATGCTCTGACTCAGATAAAAAAGAACCTATTCTGATTATTTGTAACAGTGTTTTGGTCTCTTATGATCCCTTGAATAACTCCCCATGAATTTTCCAAAAGGTAGTCACAAAGAGATTTTCTTATTCCTTTTTAAGGAATGTATTTTCTTCGGGACATATGAGTAATCCTCTCTGATGTTGTCTGCCTTAGATCTCTTTTAGCGCTGAAAACTACGAAAAGGTAAATTAAATGTATCCATTTAGCTGCTTTTAATTGGCAGCCAACGTCAATGGCTCCAGTGAGAAACTTTGGACTGGATTTACCCAAAGGGAATAGTTAAAAGATTTATGGCAGGAGAAGAGATTTTTATTAAAATGCCTTTTTTTTACTATTTTTCCTGGACAGTGCTTGTCTGAAGTTGATAATTCCCATGTCCACAGCCGAATCTCTCTCTTCCCTGTTACATGATCTCCCTGGAATGTGCTCTAGGCACACTCTCCCCAAGACTGAGGTTTTAATGGTTTCAGAACAATGTTCAGATGGGATTAAAGGTGTTGGGAGCAGAGAGGCCCGTGGGGGCTCTGCTCCCAAACCATCAGGAGCTGACTCCCCTGCAGGGTTGGGCCGCACAAACTCCCTGGATGTGAACAGGAATCCTCACGGGAGGGTTGGTGCAGCAGCCGTGACAGCGGTGAAGATAAATTTGGAACATGAGGATGGGATTCAGTCGCAGCTCCAGACACCAACGTCTGCCTTGGCCTCCCCTGGGACACGTTGGGCTGTGGCTGGATTCATCCTGAAATCTGCCAGCTGAGTCACACTGGGTAATGTCACCTCTCCTCTGGCAGGAGGGATTTATCCCGGTGCTGGTTGCAGGGAAAGAGCGACTGGGAGATGTAGTTATGCTATTTGGGAGTGAGGGGTTTCCCTTGGAGGGAGCTGGGGGGCTTTCAGCAGAGTTTGGGAAGGTGGGCAGTGCAGGGCTGTGTCTGCAGAGAGCTTCTGCTGTAGAGAACTGGGAGCTGCAGGACAGATCCGGGATAAAATCGATGCAAGGGCTGTGGGATAGATGCAATAATTGCAGGATGTCACCTCGTAGGGTGCCTGTGGTTTTCCAGGTGTGCAAGGAACCAGCAGCAGCCCTTCCATCTGTCCTGCCCACTCCAGATCCAGGGCCAGCTCTGTCCCTGATGCCTTGGTGGCACTTATGGACTGCACAGAGGGCTCTGTGTGCACATGCCCGAGGCAGAAAAGGCTGAAGATCAGCTCCTGACCTTCACCCTGAAATGATTTGAGAGGGCTCGACTCCCGAACTTCACCCTGCTGTGATTTATGAAAGCTCAGCTCCTGAACTTCACCCTGGAGTGATTTATGAGAGCTCATACACTCATTTCCCCCAGCTCTGCTGGGAGGATAATCCCAGAGGAGTGACAGAGCTGGGAGCCTGGCTGGCAGCTGCCTGAGCCTCAGGGTGGTGTTTGGCTGAACTCAGCTTTTCCCATCTGCAGGATGGTGCTGATAATCCTCATCCCTGCAGAGAATTTTGTGCTGTTCTCCAGAGGAAAGCACAAGGTGGGAGGTTTTGGTGTTGATTGCCCAGTGAGCAGACGCGTTTTTGTCCATCAGAGATGCTGTTTGAAGGCTGCGCCAGCTGCCCTCTTGGGAAGAAGGACAATGCCTCTCAGTGTCATCTTTAGAAAGAAAAGACTCCAAAAAGGGTGGAAGGAGGCACTACCAGCGGGAGAAATTCACATTCTCAACCAGTGAAAGAGAAAAAATGTGCTTAACAGCTATTTGAAGACATACAGATAATACAGTGTCATTGTAGGACACGAAAAATGAATGACTCCAAATTCTTTTTCAGAAGGTGAAAGAAGGGTTTATTGTCTGATTTTTACTACCTTTTATGAGGCGTTTCAATACAGACTTAACATGATTGGTGAATAGAAATGACACCTCTCTAATCCCATTGGTTAAACGAGAGAAACAGAACTAGAAAGGCAAAAGATTCTTTTGAAAATGAATCGGTTGTTTATCAATATTGTTTTGAGAAGAAGCTTTCTCGAGATACTCTTCCCTTGGGAAAAGGTCAGCAGCTGCTAGCAGGCTAAAATCTCTCAGACACTGAAATATCAGGCCCACAAATATAGCGACAAACAGAACCAGGGTACCCGGCAGGGAGTCAGTTGTTCTTTATTAGATCCAGGGTGTTCTCATCTGGAATGGGAATTGAACAAGCTCCAAAAAGACCCAGGCAATGTAATTGCAGGGACACAGTATCAGTGGGCTTTAATAATTGAGCTGGCCATGGAAAGGGCTGCCCTGGAGGAGGAAGCTCAGGGCTGAGCTGAAGATATTTAGCAGATAGGCAGGATTATTGTAATCCTTATCCAAAATAGCAAGTATTTCATTCTGCTCTAACCAAACCAGAGGCACAAGTAGAGTGGCCACCCTGGAGGTGTAAATGGAAGGAATATTATGTTAATGGAGAGAGAAGAGGTGAGAAAAGCTTGAGAACTGCTGGATTAGAGGTTCTGCATGACAGGAGAGAACTATTTTTTTATCTGCTGAAAAGCCTAAAGCCCCTGAGGTTCACTGGGATGGCTACAGCTGGTCTGTAAGCTGCACAGATAAAATTTGCTGTAACAGAACTCTAACTCAACCAGCTCAGAAGTAAAGAAGTTCTTGGATAAGACAAGGATAGGTTGGATTTCTACTTAAACAGGGGACCCCAGCCAGTCTCATTTAATCCTGAATTTAGATTCAGGATTAAGGTGGTGTTAAGACCTTGATTAAGCAGGCGTGTAAGAGTGGGAATTTTAAACCCCCTATAAAAGAGGGCAAACATCAATAACTCTTAGCTGTTGTCACACGACCTTCGGTGTGTTCAGTCCTGTGCCTGCCTCCAAAACTGTGACCCCAACATAAGAGTTCACCCTGGTAGATCATTCATCCAGACAGCAAACCAGAGGATAGAACCCTGCAATGGTTTGGGTTGGAAGGGATCTATTTCCATCCCCCTGCCATGGGCAGGGTCACCTTCCACTATCCCAGGCTGCTCCAGGGATCCAGGGGCAACCCCAGCTGCTCTGGGCACCCTGTGCCAGGGCCTCACTCCCCTCACAGGGAAGAATTCCTTCCCAATATCCCACCTAACCCTGCATCCTTCTTGGGATTTTTATGGGGCTCTGTTCAAAGTCAACTGTCTGGACCCATAAAATCTAAAGAAGATGTGTGGGCTGGTCCCGAAGGGCTGTAAGGAACACCGATCAAAATTAATCACTTAATGCTGAAAACATTAATGTTTAACTTCTGGGATGAGATTCTTGGTTTTTAGGGAGTCAGAGAATCCCCACTTAAATTCTGTGGAACTCATACAGGATGATGAGTGCCTGGAGCAAGTTTACACTCAGTCCTCTCCTTTTAGAGCTGTAGCTTTTTGGCTGGGATGGTGCTTCAAGCTGTACATTTTTTAATCACTTTAGTTTTAATATTTTGAAATGTAGTGATGCTGGACACAAGCTAATCACGTATTTTTTTTACCTAACACTGAGCATAACCCATAGCAGACCTTAATGCCAGTCAGTAGAAGGCTGGAATCAAATTTAGAGGCAGAGCGAATTTTTTTTTATTTGCCTCCTGAAACGCCTCAGGTGAAAGAAATCATCTCCTGAGAAGCCTTGGAAGCTCAAAGCACATTTGGATACTGTGGATGATGAGAGATTTGTCATCTCTCTCCAGCTCACACTGGTGTTCTTAGTCCAGCAAGCCCAGCCATGGTCATTAACATGCAAAACACACATGATCCTTAATTATGAAGTGATATTTTTGGATTACCATGCCCAGCTAGGAAAAGTCTGCATTTGCTGCAAAGAAATCTGTGGAGGGCATCAACCCCGTGAGGGGAGAAAATGGAACATTGTGAAAGCTTTGCTGCAGCACAGCTGCTTTTCCCATCACATTTTACTTGTTTGAGAAAGTTTGCGATCCCAAAATATACAGGGCAGGGAGGAATCACGTAAACACGAATCTGGGATAGCAGGAAAAACATGGCTTAGTGCTCTGAGGGCAGAAAACCTGGAAAATGGAACACTGGTTAATGGTTATCTTCTGTGAAGGGATCACAGGGTGAGGTTAAAAGGCTGAAGGTTTTATCGTGCTTTTTAATGATGCCTGCAGTTTGAGATCCAGGTTTTTGGATTGGTCTCAAGTCTGCTATCAATAAATGAGTTTGGAAAGCGAGCTGTGAAATCTCATTATTCAAACTGGCTTCTCTCAGCTGCAAAAACCTTAACCCATGTCAGGATCCAGCCCTTGGAGGAAGTCAAAATACTCTGCTGGTGTTTAATCCAACCCACTTTCATTTTTTACATTTTCTGTATTTTCTGAGGCTGGCACCAGCTGTTGGGACAAACAGACAAGATGGGCAGGTTTGGGTTATTTTTTCCCCACAGCTGTTCAATCAGATTCTCATTTAGCAGCTCAATTCTGTGGATAATCTCAATGTAATTAGAAGGTTTAGGTAAAATTCAGAAATGCACTTAAAATTTTGGTAATTATTATTCTATAATCAGTACTGGTTAGAAGCACATAATTATGCTTCGTGTAGTACAAACTCATTATGGGATATAATTCTGGCCTATGCTGTTTGCAATAGAGCTAAAAATTTTCTCTGTGCACAAACTCTGTTTCACAATGAATTTTTTTTTTAAAATTTGTCAGTTAAAGGACTGAGGATGTTCCTATACAATTCACAATTTTAAAAAATTAAGAAGCTGATACCTTTGAATGGTCTTATAATGTTGCATTGTTGGTTTTGAACAGGATGTTTTTAAAAAATTATTCTTCACAAAAGAGAATAATTATGATGAAGGTTAATTAGGATGAATGAATCGGTTGCCACAAAATCGTTTCCGCTCTTTTTAATTCATTAAGAAATTAAAGTTTTGGGAGCTGACCCAAATAATTTCTTTTCTATATTTCTGGTGGGACTTTTCTGGCACTGCAAAGAAAGCAAGATTTAGTTTATAAGTTGTGAAAAACAGAGATTGAAAGAACAAGAGATCTGACACGAAAACTCCCAGTAGCTTGAGGGAGAAGACAGAATTCCACGGGTTTCCAGCCTTATGTTCCACCACCGGCTCATCCTCCCTCCTTAAGACCTCTTGCACTCTCTAGCAATTAAATCTGTGGCTTGAAAACAGATATCTTTCAATTAATAGAATTAATTTTTTATTAATATTTTCCTCCCATTATTATTTATTTAGTTCTTAGGCATTGCTCTCACAAACTGTTTATGATCTGCCAACACACCCTCAGCCAAGGAATATGGATAAGTTGTTTTCCCCACACTTGACCTTATTTACTTCACCTACCAGACATGTTCGTGTACTCACTTCCTACTCTCGTGCTGCTCTGTGCAGAAAAAACCCCAATAAATTAAAAATATGTTAACCGAGGGGCTAAAACCTATAAAAACATCATTATGGATCAGTCCCAAGATGGGTATCCTGTCCTCAATATGTCTAAAGCACCTTCCCAGGGACAGATATTGGAGTATGAGAGGTTTCCTTCATATAGAGTCTTTAATTCCCCCAGGATGAGACTTGGGTGTGAATGGAGCCTTGGAGAACATCCTGAGATGTGTTTTCCTGGTTTGTGGATTTTCCTTTTTTGATTAACTCCAATCGTTTTTCGAACTTGTCTGACCTTTTGCTCTAAGCTGCTTCAGAGAGTTCCACAGTTCCACATCCTTTCTTCTGGCACCTCCTTTGTTTGTTTTGAGCTGGGCACTCACTAATGGGATTTGTTGTGGAGTAATTACTGCACAAGAACAGCATTTGCTGCCTTTTCATCTTCTCCGCCGCTGCTCACATCACTCTGGATTCTACAGGTGTCCATCATCCCTTCCTCAGCTATCTCACTGCCAGGCTTGATTCCAACCTGTCCGTTTGCTCCTTTTTCCAGTGCCATCAATCCATGATGGATCGTCCCTTCAGTGATGGATTTTCCATGAAGCTTTCACATAATTATTATAACGTGACTGGGACCACACACAATTTTCAAGATGTGAGGACATTGCCCATAGAGACAGAAAAATGCCTTCCATTTTCTTCTTTATTTCCCTAGAATATCTCAAATTTCATTTGCTTTTTTTGACTGATACTTCTGCTGAATTGACATTTCCGTAAGAGAATTGCTAGCCCAAGACCTCATTTTTCAGTGCTAGCAGCTGTGCCAGAGCCTGCCATCATTCAATCCCTCATCAGCTCTCTTGAACCCCCTTTAGGCACTGGAATGAGCTCTCAGGTCTCCTTGGAGCATTCTCTTCTCCAGGATGAATAAACCCTTATATCCGTAGGAGAGCTGGATGCTGTGAATGGATTTCTTTGCATGCAGGTCCCAGGAGCCCCCAGATTTACATCAGGACCCATTCTCCTACGACTTTTCTAAACATTTATCACAGCACTGGGTAAGGCGAGGGTGGAAAAAGGCTGCCATGGGTTTTAAAAGGAAAAATCATCATTTAAATTAACAGCAAAGTACATAGACCTTCAGCATAAAAAAATCATACATCTCACCCACTCACCTTAAAAAAATACAAAACTAGTATTCAGTAGAGTCAATAAAAGCTAAATTTTCTTATGTGTATTCCACTGTTGGCTGAAGAACATTAGCATTTCGAATAGATTTGCTCATTAAAATGAAGTTATCTTTTGATAAAATACCCCAATTTCCTAGGATTTCAATACTTGCACTGAGAAATGAAAAGAAGTAAAGGCAGAATTCAGTGGAAATCCCTTCCCTTCCCTTCCCTTCCCTGTGCAGAGATATTGAGGGTAGTCGCCAAGGACTGATGGTCCAGGGTGTCAGAGTTTTTACCAAATTCCTGGGATGGGTGAGGACTCAGAAATGTCCCAATTTCTGGTTAGTTCAGTAGCATTTACAAAAACAGCTGTGGAGCACCAACGCAGAATGAAGGGTTGAAACTATGAATCCCCATCAGTAAAAAACCTCAGATTTTAAATCCAGGAGTCACGTGTTTAATCCGAAATTCTGGAAAGTCGATGTTTTTAATTTCACAAACTAAACACGTATCCTAATTGAAAAACTAAACCAAACCCAAAAAATCCTGGCAAATGCTAAAAATACAACCCTGTGCCTCATGCAATGCGATTGTTACATTTCTGTTGGTGTAATCAGTGTTGTTTATATCCCTAAATCCCTTAAACAACAGCCCAGCAGTAAAGAACAGGCCAATCCCAAAACATAAGCATGTTGGCAAGAGGCTGGAATGTTGGACACATGGGCTCCTGGGGTGGAAAAAACCAAACCTGAACCAGAATTGGTGCTGCAGGACCAAGCTGAGCACCACACACGCTGTTCTCCACAGGCTTGTTCAGTGAAAATGTTGTAGGAGGAATGATTTTGCTCCTGTGGAATGCTGATTTAATGCACCGCTGAGCTGATGGTCAGTTAATATCCGTAAATCATCCCTGAAGGCAAGGGGGGAATGCTGATTGCTTCCAGTCATGGCCTGGCCCCAGTTCTTTTCCTTCCAGGCCCATTTGTTTGTATTAAACAGATGGATGGTCCAGTGGTGTGTGGACTTGTCTTGGTTTGCCAGGGAAAGCCAGAGCTTCCCTTGGAATGGAGAATGTAAACCCTCTCCTTCTGAATTATTATAATTTTGAAATTAAGGGGATTTCAGGGAAAGATATGGGAAAAGAAATCAGAGTCCTTTACTAGGAAAATTAAAAATAAAAAGGTAGCAGTATATATAAAACAAGCAAACAACAAAAAAGAAAACACTGACAGAGTCAGAACACGACCTGACACCCTGTTGCTCAGGGTGTTGGGAGCAGTCCAGTCAAGTCCTCCTGCAGTGACAGATGTGGCTCTGTTGGAGCAGAGATGATCCTGTAGCAGGGTGCAGTTTTCCTCTGAAGGTCCAGGGGGGTGAGATGGGTCTGATCTTCCTCTGGGAATCCAGTGCACACAGGCTGTGCTGGTGTTCTGACTCTCAGGTTTTATCCAGGTGGGAATGCTTGGCTCCTCCCCCTGGGCGGAGCCTCTCCCAATGGATGATGTAATGTTATCAGTGAGCCTGGATGGCCCATGGACAGCAGAGATCCCCTGGAGGGAGGGTGGGGCCTGGAAGGGATAAAGAACCCTGCCCCACCTGGTTTTACAGCTG
>WBMY01008574.1:33414-67081 GCA_013397315.1 Donacobius atricapilla
GTGGGAATGCTTGGCTCCTCCCCCTGGGCGGAGCCTCTCCCAATGGATGATGTAATGTTATCAGTGAGCCTGGATGGCCCATGGACAGCAGAGATCCCCTGGAGGGAGGGTGGGGCCTGGAAGGGATAAAGAACCCTGCCCCACCTGGTTTTACAGCTGCCCCATTAACACCTCCCCACCTGGTTTCAGCAGATGATAACAGAATGCACACCCCTGGTTACATCCTGCGCTACAACTCAAGCTTTAGGGGGCTGCCCTCATGGACATGGCTTCCAAGCCTCCAGTAGGTCATGGGGAATGTGAACTGAAGCCCAGCCATGGTGGGGAGGACTCTCACTGTGGTGCAGCCTTTGAATCCTGCACAGAAGTGGTGATTTTAGCTCCCTTTTTCATTAATCTGATCCAAGGGAAACTCTGCTAAAGACTTCAGCTCACACACAGGAGAGGAAAAAGAAATAGCTAAGGGTGGCTGAACACTGGCAGAGCTGCCTGGCATCTGGCGATGGAGCACAAGTGGGACAGAGGTTCACAATTCCAGGGAATTCACTGCCTTGTTTAGGAACTGGGGCAGAACGGACAGATTTCAGGTCTAACATTTCAATGGCTCAGTCAGTGGGGCAGGTGAAGAAGAGGCAAAATGCTGATTTTCATGATGCCAGGATCAATTTCATCCAATATCAATGATGTTAGTAACAGCCTTTCTTTATCCCAGCAATGCCATCAAAATGAGATTACACTGCAGTTATTAAATCCATCCTTTAATCTGATTAGTTTACTGCGAGGACATTACCAATGTACTCATAACCCCTCTTTATCTCTCCACTATTGGTGGCTGTAGCGTTGAGTCTGAGATAGAATAAATGAGATTTGAGAAGCAAGATCAATAGTTTTGAGCAGCAATACCTGTCCGCCAGCTTCAGAGATGAAAGAAGGACAATATGTGTTGGTGTTTCAAGGAAGTCAGAAACATTACCCACTGTAGCTTAAATCAGGTGGATTACCTGGACTAAGACGATTTAATAATTGGATTTTTGCTGTGATGGTTAATTGTGCCACACTGATAACATCCACAGCCAAGTGTTGCAGGTTCTCTCCCTTCATGGTTTCTAATGAATGGAAAATTGGTGTAGGGGGTTATTAGTGGGATTTAATATGTACAGATACAACCCAAAATGTTGTTACCCCTCTGTGAGCTGAGTCCCACCCAAGTATGTTCTTTGAAGAGGCATCAGCCTGACTGGGAGAAAAACAATGTTGGTTTGGGTACTTTGGAGGAAACAAATGGAACTGGCACGTGGAAATGATTGGCTTCTCAAATCTGGGGTGGCAAAGAGGGGAACCTGCCTCCAGTTCCTCATTTCACAACAAACTTCCTGTTTTGGGGAATCTGTGTCAGAGCACAACATTGGAGGTGTTTAGATTCTTCTGCCACACTCAGAACCTCCGCTTAGACACTTCCACTTCATCCCAAAGTCCAGCTCTGTCAGGAAACCCCTAATTCACCTGGAAATACATTCACAGAATGAGTGAACATAAGAAATCCCAGGGAAAAAAATGGTGAACCCAGAGTTATTTATTTTGGACTGTTTCCAGATTAATCAGTGGCTCCTACAGGTAAAACTCAAAAATCTACCACCGGACAAGTGGATCCCCCTGGCAATTGTGTGACTGAGGCAGTGACTGGAATGAGGTCTCACCAACCTTCAGCTGCATCAAAATCTCTGTGAAAACTTCTGCCATGGCAGGGCATACTGATAAGGAGTGAAAAATGGAGAACAAAAATCAGCATTATCAATCTGGAGTATTAAACTGGAAATGACTTTAGGATGGGTTATCCAGACCTTCTATTCACAGGACTTGTGTGATCTGTCAGGTCAAAATTAAAGTGTCAGCCCTGTTTTGAGGGTTGTTGAATATCCATGGTGCCCCAGCTACATTATTCTGAAATGTAGAATATATCTTTCTAAAGTATGTATTAAGGAAAAAAAAAAAAAAAAAAAAATTTTCAAGGTTTTCATTGCTGTGAGAGTAAATTTGATGAATTCTTTTCTTAGCACAGCAGAAAGAAGAGGCTTAAAACAACCATTGTCATATTTCTTTGTCTGAAGTTAAGTTATATAATTTATTTTTTTCATATGGTAAGATAATGACAGTTTACAACAGATAGATATACAACATTGGAGTGTAAATCAACTGGAAAAATTAAATAACCTGTATTATTGACATAAAACTCAAAGATAAAAATAATTTTAAAATTTAAGGGATTGAGATCAGGTCTTATGCACATCCTTGGGGTTTTTTAACAGAAAAAAAGAAGGCAGTGCTGTCACCGTTGACAGAAGATGTGAGATGCCTGAGCAGGATCCATCAGCTGCTAAGCTGGAGCAGAACAGCAAAGAATTTGTGACATCCAAAAGCTGCGAGGTTTTCTCTCGCAGAGATTATGCATTCAGGAAATTAGAATAATTCCTAAAATCCTGAATGAGCATTGATGCTGGTTACTGCTTTTGGAAGTCTGAATATAAAAACCTACGAGGAACTTGAGCCATGATTTTGAGCCTGTGTTCAGCTCAAACTGGGAAACCCACAGATAACGTGGATTAATTTTCAGGAATTATAGCAGATCTATCGCCAGGTGAAAGCAATTAACTGAACCCCAAAAGATAGAAAACAAAATGCTCCCTCTCTAAAATTGTCAGAGTAATTTTCAAAGTGAAGGCTCATCGCGTTAATGAGATGAACAGAAATTTAGCATAAAAAAAAAAAAAAAAAGGAATTGTGAGAAGAACTCGCAGTTCAGGGCAAAAATCAGGATTGAAGAGGTTTGAAATAGCATTTTGAGATACAAGACAATCTTTGGGATACAGTTTCAATTTCTAGTGCAATAAATAAACATCGTGCATAAATAGTTGCATAAAAATAGTTTGGAGAAAAATAAAGCAGAATTCCAGCCAGAGCTGGGTTCATTAGGGGTGAAATGTGAGACATCACAGAAGACCATGGGACAAATGTTTGCAAATCTCCGAAGGAACAAACCTAAATCTTTTTAACAGAGCACCTTTGAAAATATCATCCTTCCATAGCCAGCTGAATCCATTTTACTAATGGAGTTTCATTTGTGCCCTCAAAGTTAATGGGATGTCCTCAAATAACCCAATAATTGGGGTTATTTCCTCAAGGGTTGAGCAGTAATGTGCTGTAACACACAAGGCTTGTAAATTTGTTACTAAGGAGCCTTTGATGATTTTGACATGAAAATGCGTTCCTTTTTTAGAGATTAAATCAAAAGGGGAAAAATTATTCAGAATCCTGCATCTTTTAACAAATCCACATGTATCCCATAACCAGAGGAAACTCCTTGTCACACTCAGGCAACATTCCAGCTTGAACTTTTTGACCACATTAAATCCTAGCGCTTGAAACAGCAGGAAAAAAAAAGAAAGAAAGTTAAACTGGGAGAATTGTCTGAAAATAGTTATGTTTACATGGCTGATAGTGAAGTAGTAGCTGATTTAACAGCTGCAGTTTTTATTTTTAAAAATAAACTTAAATAGCACCCAAAAATGATAAATGTGAGATGAAACAGAATGTTTTACTATGGTTTGTTCAAAACAATTTGAGGGGACCAAGAACTATATGGAAGAGTATTGCTCCCCTCACTATAGATTTATTAAAATATTCCTTAATTTTTCTCCTCTTTTTTTTTTCCTTTTGTGTGTGAGGAGAGGGGTTGGTTATTAAAGAAAATAAAAAAATCAGTTGTGTCCATCTTGAATTGTAGTAATTCCATTACTAACCAGCCCAGCACTTTTTAGGTGCAAATCAAAATATCTTAATAAAAAAGTAAGCAAATAAACAGGTTCCCCTAAAATATAATTATGTTGTAATGGGGTAATTTTTCATTTGTGTTTTGCCCTTAAATCTTTACAAGGTTCTGTCATGAACCCACCTTACCCTTTATTGATATTGATTATTTTGGAGCTGACTCTCACCTGCCAGACTTACTGGGATAAATTTAACATAAGAATTAATTATTTTGGACTAAAAAATTACCACTAGAACTAAGATGACCACATGAGCTCCCCCACCAAGAACTGAGATGCATCCTTTCCCAGAACTGCTATTTGGTGCTTTTAGAGAGGCATGAGTTAAAATTACCATGCAAAATTTATTTACTACAGGAGTTTCAGAAACCTGGGACTGCTTTCATCATAATTCTGTGAAATAAATGGGATTTCATCATTACAGCCCGTGAGATCTGTAAAATACGTGGCATTTGCCCACAGACCTCTTTGAGTTGTGTTTAATACTGGTTTGGAAAAAGCTCAGCATTGCATTTATTAAATAGCAGGGGAAATTATTAGGCTATTTTACCTTATTTTGTGCTCATTTGGTCCTAATGATTGGCTCTGGTACAACCTAAACTGAGGCACCTGAATGATCAGATCAAACAGCTGCACCATAAATACAACCAGAGTCAAAAGGAGAGGAAAGGAAGAATTTCTGACATCAGCTTTCCTTGCTAATTTTTAGCATGAATTGAACATTACTCTTTAACCAACTTTTAATATCATTGTGGAGGAAGATTCAGCTGAGTCCCAATGTGGCATTACTTGTTTAAGATGTCCAGGGAAAAGCAGAGAAAAATGTTAATTAGAGGAGAGCTTATTGAAATAAGATTTTCCTCTGTTTATTAACAGCCTAGAGGCTTAGAGGGGGGATATGCACCAGACTTTTAATTAAACTGTTTACTTTTAAAGGGAATTTGCTAGAATTCATCACAGTCAGGAATGTGCTAGTGGGACAATAGAGTGGTAAGTGTGGTAAATGTCCATTTTGGCAAGAGTTAGAGGAGGAAAACAACAAAATATAAAATATTCCTTGTTGCAATATGATTTTGGGATTTGCATTTGACCACACAATATCTGGGAAATATCTTCAGGGTTATTAGAAAGCAGAAAGAGGCACTCCTGCAAGGATAAAAGAAGTTAAGCAAATAAAAATTTAAAAAGAAAACACAAGCAAGACCAAGCCTGGCACATGAATATCTAGCGTGGCCACGTGGGTCCCTGGCAGAATCATCTAGAGTCGCCCAGAGAGGGCAGATTTGGACAGGAACTGCCAGACTGACAGAGGCAGCCACCCTCACTGCTCAGCTGATTGAGTTCATCCTTGGTGGAGGGGCAGGGGATGGATGATCTCACCTGTTTAAGGCAGCCCTTTTGGGACAGCCCTCTGAAGATGCTCGTCTCTTGTCCCTCTGGTCCAGTGGGGTTTTTGCCTCACCATCCCATCTGCATCACCAAAATCTGATGCCTTGGGAAGGCTGACCTGGAGCAGAGACTGGACAGAGCTAGAGAATAAAGCAGATATTTATTAAAAGTCCTTGAAGGATACACCTTGGGCAGGACAAGAGCCTGGCCAGGGCAGCACCCAAGGTGGACCCAAAATGGTCACAAAATGGTCACAAAATGGACTCAAAATGGACACAAAATGGACAAACGGTCACGAGGTCTCACACTTTGATAAGTTTTGGTCCATTTGCACCTTGGGGTTTAATTGTCCAATTGCAGCTCCAGGTTCTGCAGTCCCACCCTTCTTGTTCCTCCCTCCAGCCCGGCCTTGTTGGTGCTTTTGGGCCTGAACACTTGTCCCAGCTGTCCTTGGTGTGCAGCAGGAGAAGGATTTGTTTTGTGTCCGTGCTGTGTGCAGAGAGCTGAGTGACACTGAGTGTGAGCTCGGAGCTGCGCCCCTGGGCAGCACAGAGCCTGAAATACATGAAATCTAAAACTCAAGGCATCATCAGAAGGAGCTGGAACAATTCTGGTCTGATCAGGTGTTTGCTTCAGCATTGGAGAAGATGAATCCCATTTGGATGGACAGACATCATTGTAATTCAGAGAGCTTCAGTGTGGGGTGATTTTGAATGGAGTGCAATTACCTTCATGTAACTGTATTAAAACATCAGCACCACTGCAAGTCAGCTTGTTCTAAGAGTAAAATAAATATTGATGTTGGAGGCAGTATTTGTCTGACCCATTCAGATATCCAGTTTAGCAAAAAAATTAAATCTGTTCTGTACTCTACAGACTGAAGTTCTACTGGCTGCAGAGTCACCACTCTCCAGACCTTCAGGCTGGATCGGAAAAATTCCTCCCTGGGGTGGTTTCAGTGACTCTCACACTCAAGACAACCGGGAGGGACGGGATGGTGATGTATGAAAGCTCTTTACAGCCAAGTGTTTGCCAAAGAAAATGAAACCAATAATCACTTCTTTGGGCACTGAGGTTTATCAGAACGAGCAGAAATCTGTCGAAGATTTTTTGTCCGAGCTCTGACACAGGAGGAGCCCGAGGTCCCGAGTAGAGGCGGGCAGCTCTCGGGCAGGAACCAGCACCATGGACAGGGGCGGCTGCTCTGCTCCCAAAATCCCAGCTCCCGACTGGAGCAAATGCTCCTGACTTCAGGGGTCTGAGAGTTATGGGATCACAGAATGGTTTGGATTGGGAGAGATCTTAAAGATCATCTCATTCCACCCCCTGCCATGGGCAGGGACAACTTCCGTTATCCCAGGTTGTTCCAAGTCCTGTCCAGCCTGGCCTTGGACATTTCCAGGGATCCAGGGGCAGCCACAGCTCCTCTGGGCATCCTGTGCCAGGGCCTCCCCACCCTGACAGCCAAGAATTCCTTCTCAATACCCCATCTAATCCCGCCCTCTGTCATTTTATAGCCATCCCCTCTTGTCCTATCACTCCATGTTCTTGTCCAAAGCCCCTCTCCAGGTTTCTTATAGCCCCTCTATGTGCCATAAGGATCTACTGCATTTATTCTACATTTTTTTTTTTTAATTGGAAGGTCTGTGTGGCACTCAGAAGTACAGGTCGTGACATTGGCGTTTTCTTAGCAGGAAATGCAACAAAATCCCTGTTGTGCACAAGACAAAACAAAACCAACCAACCAACCAAAAAAAAAAAGACATACAAAACCTGCCTATTTCAAAAACCAAATAATTATTGGGCATAATTGTGGGCTCGACATTTCTGAGCGTGAATTTTAGCTTGCTAACCATTGCCGGCTCCTTTCCCAAGGGAAAGCTGTCAGCAGTTTCTCTGTTCAAAACATCTCTCTCCGTTTCTCAGCACAGGCTCAGCAAACAGTGTTCCCTTTGCCAGAACAACTGTCCCAGGGGTTGTTTCCTATTCCTGACCCAATGGAGAGCAGTGTCAGTGCCATGGAGCAATAACAGACCTTTTTACACAGCGTGTTCTAAAAGAAACTGTTGGGATTGTAAATAAAGCCTTCTTTCTCTGCAGACAACAACATGGAGTCAATCTATTCTGTGTCCTACCGTGGCACATAATTACTCAGAATCGTACAGGAAAATTAGAGAAGTGTTCTTTCATGTTTTTATCCTCTAAGTTGTTCCATTTTTGCCTTATCTTGTTGCTCTTCTGTTATGAGCAATGTCAGGAAAGAGAATTTTGATGCAAATCTTGGGCTGCTGTTCACATCATCACTTCATTAAGTTACAAGGTCGTAGCAGGAGTCCAAAGCTAATCAGATGAGCAAACTCAGGTGACTTGGCAACTGCCAGCTGAATAGTTTCATTATGTTGATTACCAAATGCCTCGGGAGTCATCTTGTATTTACAGCGAAAATGAGAAGATGCCATTGTCACCTGCTTATTTTCAGGACTGCCTGTTCCCGTCTTGACTGTGAGATTTTTATGAGGATTTTTCCCTCTCTGTGGTGTTAATCATGAATTTTCTCAACTTTAATTTCTCCAGAAGAGAAACTGTATTTTGTTAAGAAACAGTGAAAAGAGAAGGAGGAGGTGTCTGCCCACTTCTGTTTTGTGAACAGAGGAAATCGTGGCCGTACCTCTGGGCAATACCAGGACAGGTCCCCTGCCTCCAGTTCTCCAGTGGTGTTTGGGTTTTTTTTTCTGCGCATTAATGCACCCAAAGCCTTTACAGTGATTTTCATGCACAAATTCACTCCCCTCAATGCTAATGACCTTCATTAAGTGGTGACTGGTGTAAATAAGCTTAGGCTATTTAGGATAATGTGTGTTTCATAGGCCTGCTAGATGATAAAATTTCCTTATGATTGCAAAGTTTATTACCTTTGCATTTTCTCCTGACATTTTAAGCGAAACGGGGTGAATTTTAGATGTTGCTCTGACTGCTTTCACAGGTGATTACGTCCCAAGACTTCATGAGTCACCAGAGATTACCTGTTAGGCCTCTGGCAACTGTAAAATAAAACGTTGTGCCTGCAAATCCCCACGACCTCTGCAAGTGAATCAGTTTATCTCCACTGATATAACTGTACAGATTTTGTACAGGAAAATTTAAAGACGTGCCAGATGAGGAGTTCCAGGGGCCTGCAGGTTGGTGCCTTGATATTTAGATCCTGGGGTTTTGTGGTGCAGCTCCGTGGGCTGTTGGATGCTGTTGACCTGTTGGTGCCTGCATCCTCTAACCCCATAAAAGTAGGATTGATATCATGGAAAAAAAAGTGTCTTCAGCCACAAACTTTCTTCATCTTCTCCCTCACTGTGATGGTTTTGGCTTCTTTTTTTCTTTGCCAATGTTGGGATAGATATACTGGAAACGTAGGTTCAGACTTGGATGTTTATTATTTTTTATCTATTTACAGACTCATGAGCCGCGAGCTCTAACTAGCAAGCTAGGAAACAACAAACAACAAAAACAACAAAGGTTTGTTTGACGGTAAAGTGGAGTGCTTCTAACTCTTCCCAAGGTTATTCAAGAGGTAATTACCCAATAACAAGGTGACACCTCTATTATTTATACTTTTGACCCAATAATGACCACCCAAGGCTTGCAATGTAGACCTTTTTCACTCAATTACAAAAAACTACCTAAACTTACAAAGAAGAAGGAAGAAAAAGATGATGAAGAAGGACCCAGACAACACCCAAAGTCCTCCATCTTGGCTCATTGCATTATTATATACTAAAATCTTAAATCTAAGTTTTTCACCCTGTGAGATCACACAATACTACCCGAACTACACACCCACAATCCCTGTGCTTTTACTCAATCTCAGGAGCCTGTCCCAAGGTCTAAAGTCAAATGTGATGCTTGCTTGAGGGTCAGCGCCTTTTAACACAGAAAGCCTGAAATTCCCAGCCTCCAGGGTCCCAACACCTCACCTGTGCTTTGATGGTCAGAGTCTCTTTTCAGGCTCCCAGACTCTCAGGCTGTGCTCTGAGCAGCAAGGCTTTACATCAGAACCAGGTCTGGCAACCCTGCTGTGTTCAGAAGGAAGGAAATTCCCTGTGCCTGTTTCAAGTCCCAGCCAGGGGAACTTTGGCTCTGAACCACTCCATCAGATTGGGCTCAACCTGCAGTCCCAGAACTTCAGTGGAATTGCCCAGTAATTACCCATTTCCCTTCTTATTTAATCAAGTCAGTCCAGTTGAAGGAATGAGAGGCTCTGCAGGTGTCTCAAAATCTTTCAGGGGAAAAGAGATGGTGCTGAGGGAGTTTAAGTGCCTCTGGGTTTTGATGACTGGGTCATTTTGGATCTTGGCATCATTTGAATTCCTATTTTAAGTTCAGTTTGGATCATGCAGAGAGCTCAGTATCTTGATGCCAACAGCAGTTAAGAGAGAAAGGAGACAGGAGGGAAATCAGAGAGTCCCAGGAGGGTTTGGGTTGAAAGGGACCTTAAAGATCCCACAATTGCAACCCCCGGCTGCGAGCAGGGACACCTTTCACTAGAGATACTCAGAGCTTGGTACCATTTCACTTCTTTTAACAATGAGTAGCTTGTCACTACATTGCCCTTTGCCTTCCTTCCAAAATGCAGAGACTTTACTTCATATTTTTGTGAAATGCTGAGGCATAGATTCAAATACTATACTCCTGTTCCTGCACACCTTCAGGGTCTTCCCGAGATTGGAACTCTACCCAGTGACATCTACAAAACTTCCAGCTGCTAACACAAAGGTCTTAAATGTCCCTTCAGGCCACGTGCAAACCTCTAGAGCTCAGGTCAGCTCTGATATTAATTGCTAACAGCAGCACATTTGTCTCCTTGCATAATGCAGCTGTGGCATTAATTACCACTGGGGTTATGGGTCAGGCTTAGAACCCAGCTGTAAACTTAAAGTATTTGACCCCTTTTTTTCCATGGATCTCAAAGTCTTCTCCTTATTGACTCAGTTAGCATTAAATTCAGTTGTTCACCTTTTTAGCTGGACCTTTCTTCCTCTGCATAATAAAGGGCAACAAAACATAGCCCGGTGTTATGGGAAAAGAGCAAGACACACTTTACATTAAGAGTTTGAAGGTGGAAAAACAGATAAACAGAAGGATTAAAAAATAAAACAAAAATCCCCACCAAACCCAAACTGTTGCAACCAACAAATTTTCAGACACAGCCAAAACACCGCAACCATTTACCTAAGAGTCAGGAAGCCCAAATCCCATGCACAGAGTGACATTTTTCACTGTGGGTGCTCCCAAATGGGGATTTACGGCTTGGGCACACAGCACTGTGTGTAAGGATGGGTGTACCTGAGTAAGTGTGTGAGAAAGGCAGCTTGTTGGTGCAAGACATTCCCCAACTCATCGTACTTTCAAAAACCTCTGACAATAAGATGGCCTTTCAGTTTTCCAGGTGCAAACACACAGAACTGCCTGGTGCTCTCAGTGCATCTTTCATCCCATTTTGTCCCAGCAGCATGGGAGTATCTGGGAGGAGATGGGGCAGGAAGAGAGAATTTACAGGCTCCTAAAGAGATGCTGTTGTTTACCACCCTAACTTTGGAGTACATGTATGCACAAAAATAATAAAAAAAAAAATACTTGTAGCTGTATACACATGAATGTTTGTATGCACGTATTTTATATATCTATTTATAGTTTGTTGTTGTCTCTGGCTCTACAAAGATATTGCCTGCCTCAGATCACTGCCTCTGAAAGCCCATCCCAAATCTGATGCTCAAGAGTGACACTGAACAGCAGAGCAGAGGACCCCTGGCTTGGCTCACATTCCCTGAAGAGTTTGGAAGGAATGAAATGGGCCTTGACTCGAACCTCGGGCCTAAGTTTATTTGTGCTACAGGGTGGGCCAGAACATGGCTGCTTTTTTGTGTGCACCAGAAAACTTGTTACAGGCACGACCTGTATTTTTTTTTAACCAATTTGTATAGGTTTTTACATAAACAAGTCGATGTAGCAGCCACTAAAACAGCAGCACTCATAAAGATCCACTCAGGACCAAGGCTGACTGCTTTATTCAATACTAACTCCTTTTCGGCCGCTGAAAGACCAAATATATGTCTCTGGTATGAGTTTTCATTTCCCAACAATGTCATTTTCTGCTGTACAACCCGCAGTGTGTATTAGAGCGTCCAGTTTGAGCAGGACCAGTTTATCTCTGCTGTCCATTCAGTATTTCATTTTTCCTTCCCCTCCTGCCTCACAAACACATCTCTGCCGGGCTCAGCTGGGTGCTGGCTGCTCAGGAGTGCCCTTGTTGCTGCTCCATGGGCAGTTTCAAAGGAGGAAAATTTTCTTTGACGTCACCTGGTGCCTCGTGGCTCTTTGAAAACCTCTCTGCCTCCCCGGCAGCGACGCTCCTGACGCAGCAGTGCTTGGCAAAGAGCTGGAGCCACGTGAGGCAGGGAGCTTTGAATGCCACAGCCTTTCCAGAACGAGAATCCCCCTTTCTCCCAGGCATAAACTGCAGGAATGGCATTGGAGGAGCTCTCGGATCTGGAATGCAGACAGTACTCCAAGAGGAAGAACATGAAGATGCTTTTAGAAATCTTCCATTTCACTCAAAATCGTAAGAGCTGGAAAAATAAATACTTACATAGACATAGATTTTTTTTTTTTTTCCGTAGCAGGAAGCAAACATTTATTCTGAGCTCAATCCCTGCTCTTGATGCATAATCCCCAAACAGCTCTAGCATCATTAAGAGCTGCAATAAAATGATGCTCCTTCCTAAATAACCGGGTGTGGAATTTCAGGCTGAGCGGAAATAAAAGACAACTGGAAAACCAAACAGAAATTCAGGTACAAAACATTGCTAAGACAACAGACAGCTGGATTACGTGACTGAACTCCCACGTATGGAAGGAGCTACAGGCATTGGGTGATTCACTGTTTAGTACTATATATTTATATACATTTATGACCAAGAGATTGTTCTGCAGGCTTCTCCGCAATGAAATCCAGGAAATTGTACACGGTGATTCTCAAAGAAACACCAATCCAACACTCTTACACGTTCAGCAGCGCTGATTGCTTTGTTCCTCTCATGTTTCCCCTCTATATCAAGAGCTTTGCACATTAAGTGGAGGAAGAGGAGGTAGGGATGATGAAGAGTTTTGTTTTTTCTCACTGCAGGGTACATCTCATATCACCTCCCATTATCCCCATCCTGTCACTTGTGCTGCTTTTATTTCCTACTGCTGTACATCCCAGCTGTTGTAGAGCTTGTTTTCCCTGCAAAAACTCTCAGCAAGGCTGGTACCTCCACAGGGGTGGCCTGAACTCCATTTTAAAATGTAATTCTAAAATCCTTGGATGGGATTTTGTTGCCTAACCCATCATCTAATGCCACGCTGAGGTTCCATCAGAGCACTGGTCTTCTGTGGGTTCCACTTCGCTTTTGGGAGCCTGGTTGGGAGTTCCAGGTATCTCCAGACCGCTGAATCCTCTCCTTCTGTGACATGGATTTGACCTTGTCAGTTGACAACTGTAAATTTAGGTTTCTGGACCTGCAGGATGATAAGAAAAATGGAAGGTGAGCAAAATTGTGGATCAAGAAAATGATCATTGATTAGGGAAAGCAAAAGCTGCTCACACAAGCAGTGCAGAAAGAGGAATTTTTTTTACTAATTCCCATCTCTGGTGAGATGTCAGCCTCTTTCTGGAGAGCAGGACCTCTGCAAGAGTCATTTGAGACACTGAGTGCCATAATCACCAACAAGCTTTTATTGCTGAGCACATCATCATAAAAACTGTGTTGCAGAAAAGGCAGTGGAAAGTGAAATGCAGTGGAAAATGCAGAAATTAGGAAAAAAAGGAAAACACCCAGATGCAAATGTCAGAGGCATTGACCCAAAAGTTTAATTAGACTGAAAACTTTGGATGTAACTTGAGTGAGAGCAATCATTTCATAAAACCAGTACAAGCTCAGGGAACTGGGAGGTCAGAGCTGCCACTCTCTTCCTTTCACAAAACACTTGACCCATTCAACTCAAGGGGGTTACACCAAATTATCTCCAGAGGTTCCTTTCAGCCCAAATTATTCTCAGATTCAAATTTCCCTCCCAGGCAAGCCAGACTGCATGTCAGACAGCGAGTCATTCCTCTACAGGAGATGGCTTCCAGGCAGGACTTTGTTCCATCTGACATTGGTGAAGAGGATTCCTGGACACCAGGAAATGGAGTGGGATTTTCCACCCAAGATTCCAGTTGTGTTGATCTTCATCTGGATAACCAAGTTCTGCAGAGGGATCTGCATCAATGACAACAATTTAAATAATTCCAAAAGAGAAACTCATTAATTTCTTCAGGAAACTCATTGTTTTCACCACTAGTTTCCTAAATGCTCTAGAACATAAGATCTGCAAAGTCTTTCTGATAAATGCTTGAGATCCAATGTATTACAATAACTTATCTTCAAATGAAAATATTGCAAACATAAAACCCAGCTCATTAACATTCAACACAAATCTCATATTCCAGGAAAAATCTGCCCTCCCACCTAGTTACAATTCTGTCTCTGCATTTAATGGTTTGAAGGATAATTAGTATGGGGTGGAAGAAGCTGCATTCAGGCACAGCATTCTGAACCATTTCCAAATATCATGCAGGTGCCTGTTTTCTGTAATTTGATTACTTACTGAAAGCCTTGTGAATTCATCCTTTAAAAGATCAGGGGAGGCAGCACCTTGAAATATCTGTTCTGATTAACTTCTACAATTAATAAAAGTATTTACACAGTTTAAACTCATCTATCCCGAACTCAGCCATGGGTCAGATTTAAAAAGGCATCTATTTTTCATTAAATAACCACAAAGATCCTAAGGTTAAAATGAATGAAAAACTTAAGCAAGCAAAAATAAGAGAAAAAAAATATTTTATTTCATTTTTCAGCAGCAATTTAAGTGTTTTAGAGGTTTAGACAATGCCTTTATTAGCATGCTTTAACTTTTGGTCGGGCTTAGATTGATCAGGGAGTTAGAGTAGATGATCATTGTAGTTAAAATCAAAGTCAGATGTTTTTATTCTATTGTCTCCTATTTTTATATCTCGTTCCTACCTGGTTAGCACTGACCTCTGGCTGTGTAACCTATAAAATAAAGGCAGGTATTTACTGATCTATGTTTGCGTGTTTGTAAAATGTGTTGGAAAGCAGGGTAAAAATTAAATTCTACAGGAAATTCTGGCAGAAAGGCAAGGTCTGGTCACTAATATGATGTCATGCAATATTTTGTCTATGCTAAAAATAGTCAGAAAGTGACAGCCACCGTTTATCATTTCAGCCATTGCTCTCCAGAAAGTGCCACTTTAGTCCTAGTATCAATCAATTTTTATAAAATGTAGAACAACATTCACACAATCCCCTGTGATGTCTGCACTTATGGTTAAAAGGAGAATAGCCAATGAAACAAATTTAATAAGTTGTTTAAATAATTCAAAATTCTGCTAAGATAAAACAGTGAACACGTGAGCCACAGTTCAATGGGCTTAATATCATTTGTGACATTTTCCCCCCACTTTGCATCCTGCTCTGAACAATTAGATGTGCTCAAATAGATATTTGTTTGTGATTTTTTTAAAATCATATCTCAATATAAGGTGTGAGGTCATTGTAACAGCACAAAACTCTCGTGGGAGTTTCACTGAGTGGAGAACAAAAGAGAAATGTGGGAGTTGTGCCCACAAGGGGAATGCCTTGGCAAAGATGATGAAAGGACCCTTTTTATGTTTGAGTGATGGGCTTAGACTTCTTTACCCTCTGAAATACAGGGATATTCAAACTTTCAGAGAACAAAACATCCTCAGTAAATGTGCAGTGTCCCCAGTGTCTCCTGTGTTGCAGGAGAGAAATGGAAATGTAAAAGGAGCTGATCAAGTTGATTGGAACAAGGTTGGTGGTGCTCTGGGCTTGACTGAGGGCCACTGGAGTTCATCCAGCAACCTGTGCACTCACCACTCATTCTGCAGGGAAAAGTAAATGTTTTTCTGTTCAGAGAGAATACAGGGAAGAGAAGGAAATGGTGGAGACCTGTTCAGAGGATGATTCAGTCTCCTGCCATCAGCACAAGCACAGCCCTCTCCGAAGTTGTTCAAGCTCCATCCTGAAAGGAGTTTGTACTTTTACTGAAACTTTGATACTTAATTCAATGTGCTGTCCCTGAACTTCATCACTTCCTGATGCCTAAGGTTACTTTGACCTTGACTAAATGGCAGGCAAATGTAGAAAGCCAGGGAAGGTCACTCTTGTTGGAAGAATGTAAATGTTTTGTAGTGGTTACTCACATCTGTGGCAGTCCTTGACCACGAGAGGTTGCAAGGAGTGCATTGAAATCCATTTTACATCCTCATCCTTTAAATGCATGGGAATTGTTTTTCTCCTGTTGTAAGGAAGCACTGCCTCTGTGTCACAGCTTTCTTTCAGCTGGGTTCATTTTCCTCATGGAGAGGAAAACAATGGACCAAATCACATATTTCAATTAAAAACTTTCCATGCAGAGTCCATTAATTCAGGTGTGCTATAACATAAAACCCCATTCACGTCACTCCCTCACTTTAACTTGCTGATGCACCCTGTGGGTCATTGTGCTGAATTTTATCTCTCGGGATTTTGAGCTTTTGAAGGGAAATGTTTCACAGTAGCACCTCAGCATTTGTGTTGTGGTGTGAACATTGTGAGGATGCCATAAATCATGTTCCTTCCTTTCACGCTGCAGTGAATGTGTCACAGCAAAAGTGAAGGTTAAAGCTGTCTTTCCTGAGCTCTAAGCACACTCAGACAATGAACACAAACAGGAATCTAACAGCCTTCACTCACTTTCAGTGTAAACCATCCAGTTAAAACTCAGAGGATGCAAAGGAGCTAAGTTCAATGGGTTACAGCTCAGTCTTTATGAAAATACTATTTTTAAAGCAAAGGAAAAGAGATTGTCAGACTTCTCACACGTGAAACATATCCTGGCACCAGAAAATGCAGAGCCTACAAGGAGGACACACAGCACCAGGTCAAGACGTAGTGCTGGAACTAATCCCTCTGACCCAAAGGATGCATCCTCCAAATCCACTAATCAGTGTCCTGCAGAACGTGTCCGTTAAGTCTCAGCCTGTTTTCTGTGTGACAAAAAAAACCACAAAAAATCCCAACAGTTTCCTTCTTGCAATTTTGAGGAATGAAATTCTCACAGGGCTCTGCCAGTCTGAATGTGGCCTGATTTTCTAATTGAACACATGTGGATGTACAGAAAACATTTTCACTTGGCCCAGTTGCCCCTCAATATATTTTAGTCTTATTTTCCACCTGCTAAGTGCTGTGGACTGTGCTGTCTTTTCAGAATTTCCTTTTCTCTTTCTCTGACTAAAATCTAGTAAGTACAAAATTAAGTTATAGAAGGCTGCTTGGAGTCTTCCCCAAGCATTTGTGAAGAGTTTGCTTTGCTGGTTTTCATTTATGGCTGAGACCACGGCTGAAGTTATTTACCATAGCTGGGCTTTGTCATTCATTTGTATTTCACTGGTGATTTTGGTCAGGATGAAAAGAGTTGGAATTATAGAATGGTTTGGGTTGAAGTGGATCTTAAGAATCATCCCACTCTAATCCCTGCCATGCGTAGGCGCAGTTTCCACTGTCCCAGGCTGCTCCAAGCCCTGTCCAACCCGGCCTTGGACACTTCCAGGGATCCAGGGACAGCCACACCTTCTCTGGGTACCCTGTCCCAGGGCCTCAGCACCCTCACAGCCAAGAATTCCTTCCCAATATCCCATCTAACCCTGCCCTCTGTAATTTTATAACCATTCCCCCTTGTCCTACCCACACGGTAATGCTTTCCACAATAACTCCCTCTGCCTACAGATGTTACCCTGAATGTCAGGATGAAAACCAACTGGAAATGCTTTTCTGTCCAGCTCCATTTCTCCGCATTGCTGCTGATTAGTTGGACCTAGGCAAGCTCAGTAAACGTTGGGATGTGGACAGACAGAGCCAAGGGAGACGTGTCTTGCCTTTCTGCCTTCCTGTGGCATTTGGAGCAGGACTGATCCCAGCCCATGTAGAAAATGCCTTTCAGGGTCACCACTGTAACACTGTATGTGGTCCCTTGAAAATACCTGAATCAGCTTAGAAACCTGAATTTGGGAAGCCTGGGGAATGTGTGGTGACATTTCTGTGAGTCCTGGTCCGAGGGCAGGATGGTCTCCTTGCACTAATGACCTCTTCCCGCAACGCCAGACTTCCTCCAGGGGCCACACCAGGCACCTCCGACCAGAAAAGGTATTTCTGTTGAGTGGATCACAAATCGCCTGATACAGCACCATGAAGGAGGGCTGGAGAAAAACTGAGTTCAAAGAAGCCAAGTCTGTAAAGGAAGGGTGGTTTCCTTTCATGATGTGATTGCTCTGTGCCACCATATCTGTCTCCTTGTTGCTCACCCCTGGTTTGGGAACAACTGTGACTTAATTTTTTCCTCTGTGCAGGAGACACAGCTCCAAGTACCAAGATTGGTCCCTTCTGGATGTATTTGACAGTTCTCGTTACTCAGTCCTGAAAAGGATTTGCAGAATGTGAAGGAATTGAAGACATGAGTAGCACTCTCAGGTTTTCACAGGGAGTTTTGCATTATTTTGGTGTCTGAGGAACTCCAGTGTGACACATGGGTGATTCTGCACCAGCTAGACTCAGACCCTAGAAACATTCTTGAGACTGTTCAACATCCTCATAGAGATGTATTTATGGTGACAGGGAATTTTCAAGATTGGGTATTTAAGAAGCATGAATGAAAAGTATGAGAGAAAAAAATTACATTAATGTCAGATGTTTCCTGCTTTGGGCTTTGCTACTGATCTCAGAGATCAGATGCAAAGATGAAACCTCACCCTGAAATAAATTGCAGACACAGAGTGACATTTCTTAATATCTAAGGTTGATTTCTCAGTGATGTAAACACTTGATATTGCCTGGAAAGTCATACGACCTTGTTCTCTGTGAAGAATTAAAATGCTGAGATAAGAAAGAAGAATAGGGTCAAGAATAAATAAAAAATAAAAGATAAAAACAGCCAAACCCTTTTAGCACAGCTGATCTGATTTTCCTTTAAATTGGCATAGGCTTTCCTTGAAGAAGGATGAGATGGGATCATTCACTGTAATACATCTCCCTGGAAGAGCCATCCTTTACACTTTGAATGAAATCTGCTTAATGCTAACAAGATTGGAGCCCTTTATTTATTCCCAACACACGGAGGCAGGGATCAGACTTGAAGGCCGGTGATGGTTTTATCTGTAGATGGTTTTGCCTGATGCTGGTTGTCTCTGACAGCGTTTGCTTGGATTGGGTTCATTCCTCTTGTCATGATTACACATGTGACCTGTGTGGAATGACACCACTAACGCCACTGCCCTTAATTCTTCTTGTCCTTATGTGATGTAGAATCCCTGTCCCAGCTCCCAGCCGTATAAATCTGCAGGGTTTAATCAATCAGGAGCACATTTAATGCAGTCACTGAGCAGTCACAGCTTTGTAGGCAGTGACAAATGAAGCAAACACTCTGTCACCAAGCACCACTGAGGCAGCCCTGCACCTCTGGGTGTGCAATGGGCTTCTCTGCGATGTTCCTCCCTATTGCACTCCAAAATCTGGAACTGCTCTCTTGGCCTCTCCCCTTTCACTCCATGTCAGCACCTGTGCATGCAGACCTTGGATCCACCCAGGGATTGTTGCTCCACTTGAGGCAGCAGATTGGAAAGCACATCTTGCTTTCCTGTTCTGTTTTTTACTGAATAAAGATCTTTCTAAAGAAAATATCACCAAATTTGGGTTCTTTTAACACAGCACTACAGATGGTGCAGCTGCTGATTTTTAAGGGATGAAGCCATCTGTGAATTAAGGTCCATGTAGATTCCAGGCAGTGGTGAACGCTTAAAATCATAGAATCATAGAAAAATAAAGGTTGGAAAGACCTGCAAGATCATCCTGGTGCTTTAGGAAGGCTGACCTGAAACAGAGACCGGAGAGAGCTGGAGAATAAAGCAGATATTTATTAAAAGGCCTTCAAGGATACACCTTGGGCAGGACAAGAGCCTGGCCAGGGCAGCACCCAAGGTGGACCCAAAATGGTCACAAAATGGACAAACGGTCACGAGGTCTCACACTCTGATAAGTTTTGGTGCATTTGTAGATTGGGATTTAATTGTCCAATTGCAGCTCCAGGTTCTGCAGTCCCACCCTTCTTGTTCCTCCCTCCAGCCCGGCCTTGTTGGTGCTTTTGGGCCTGAACACTTGTCCCAGCTGTCCTTGGTGTGCAGCAGGAGAAGGATTTGTTTTGTGTCCGTGCTGTGTGCAGAGAGCTGAGTGACACTGAGTGTGAGCTCAGAGCTGCGCCCCTGGGCAGCACAGAGCCTGAAACACACGGAAATAAAACCCAAGGCATCAATCCAGTCCACCCTTTGACTGAGTATCACGCACTAAGCCAATCACTAAACTTTGCCAATCTCACCCATCCCCACTGGGACTCACGACCCTTAGGACAGAGTTTGGCTTCAGAGCTCTCCAAGCTGAGCCTGTTGACTTTTTCTCTAAGGTGTTTATCAGTGTCTTTGTCTCCAAGGGATCATATCAACAGGTAGACTCAGAATTCGGGTCATACACAGGGGCTGAGCTCCTACATGTGAGAGATTTTGAGCTCAGCAAGAGAAATATACTTTTTTCCTCTGAGAATTCTCTCAGATCTGGGTTGATTGATGTGTTTCATTTAATTGTCACTTGGAGGACTTTGTACTGTGTAATCTATTTCTTCTAAAAGTGAAGAGAGGTTCCTTGCACTCTGTTTTACCATGAACTAAGTGTTTGCTTGCAGGGATTGCTCCAAAATAACTCCAGTGTGCAGGAGTTTTCTTTACTACACACCAGATCTCTAATGGGAAAAGCTGTTAGAAACTCAGTAATGTTTCCTTCGGTTCCAAACTCCCTCTTCAGGAATTACTGACATTCCTGGCACTTGTGCTGAGCTGCCAGCTTGCACTGTAGGTGCCTGAAGATCCCAGGGCTGAACATCTCTAAGTATTTCTGCTGGTGCCTTTTAAGGCTCAGACTGAGGTGAGGTACCACTGGAACATCCTGATTCAGGCAGTTACCCTTTTTAGCTGGGCAATGGTGCAATGAAAGGCAGAATTTAAAGATACAGAGGTACTTTCTGACTTTTTGTTCCCTGACCTGCTCTCTTCCACAGCTCTTGACTTACATGTTAAGTTAAAGACTTTTAATTACAAAGCTCTATTCAATTTTCATGTGAAATATGACAACAATAGGATATTTGTGAAAGAAAACACTCACAGTTCAGCTCTTCTCATCTCCTATCAGCTTGGATTCACCTCCCAAGGAGCACAGGGAAGCAAATAAGACAGTAATTTCAGGAGGAAAAGAGTCTTGATTCTCAGCCCACAGTGGCACCTCCAGGTCTCAACACGCTTCTCCCTGAGTCGCTGCCTGTTTTATTGAGCTCCCATATAAATGGTTATTTTTACTCTTCTGAATTAAAATGCATTTCACACCAGCCAGGTTTCATTACTTTGTTTATCCTTCCAAAACACTTGCGTATCTCAAACTCACAGAACATGTCTGATTTTGTTTGCAGATGGTTTCCACCTCCCATGAAATAACTAAGAGAACATTCGCTTTGATTGCACTCATTTATTTGCCTATTAGTCTGTTTGTAGCTGCAATAAGAAAGCTAATGATTTCCACTGCATATTTTATTTATGGAATTTGTCTGAAGATTAAACTGCAGAGCCTGACTCAAATGCTAGAAATTATGGAATTTCGGTGTCCAAGGACCTAATTGGAACCACTGTGCAGAGGATTTGCGAGCTGCAGATCGTGCATGCAGAGGCAGATGAAGAATCTAAATTTCCTGCTCCTCCTCTCATTGAATTCAAAATTTGGGGTTGCTCAAATCCATGCAGAACACCTTTTTCAACCCTGATCCAAGTCCTTGCCAACCCCAAAGCAGTTAGGATCCATCAGAAATGGAGACAGGGAGAAGGGGGTGGGAGGGATGGAACGCTGTGAGGAAAGGCTGGGAGAGCTGGGGGTGCTCACCTGGAGAAGAGAAAGCTCTGGGGAGAGCTCAGAGCCCCTGCCAGGGCCTAAAGGGGCTCCAGGAGAGCTGCAGAGGGACCTTGGACAAGGACAGGGAGTGATAGGAGAAGAGGCAATGGTTTTAAACTGCAGGAGAGTCAATTCAGACTAGGCATAAGGGAGAATTTTTTGCTTTAGGTGGTGAAACACTAAAATGTTTCACTGAAATGTGGTGGATGCTCCATCCCCGGAAACATTCAAGGTGACACGGGACAAGGCTCTGAGCAGCCTGGCCTAGTTGAAGATGCTCCTGCTCATGGGAGGGGAGTTGGACCAGGTGACCTTTTGCTGTCCCTCGCAACCCAAGACATTCTACAATCCGAGGTTTCTGTGGTTCAGAGCAAATCGTGCCAGTTGTTCACTGGTGTCTTCAGGTGAGCGCTGGATTTTGCTCTCTCCAGTGGGCTGGTGACACCTGGTTCAGCGGTTTGTGAAACTTCCTTGTTGTCCAGGCCTCTAAAAAGGGAGCAGTGGCAGAGCACCTCCAGTTTATTAATCCCAGGATTCCATAACCAGGGACTTGCCCTGTTACAGTCATGGATGCAGCATCTCCTTCAGGATGTCCCCTCAGAACTTTTCAGACCAGCTAGGGAAGTGTCATTAATTCTTTCCATTAATTGCGATTAATGGCATTTAGCAGGTTTTGCAGTTCTTTCACTTCCAGTGTTTTTGAAGCTGAAAGTCCTCCTGTGTTACAGACTTCAGCATTTATTGCCAACATCATGGGAATATGTTATGGAGGAGTTTTTAGTAACAGGTTATATCCTGCCAGAGATGGAAGAAAAATGAGCTTGGATTGTTATTTTTGAAGCAATGTTCTTTTTGTGAGTGTTCCTAAGGATGCAGACATCAGATCCATCTCATAATTGTTTCTGCATCCCACTACGTGCAAGACACTTTAAAAAGTACTTTATTAGTATAAATGAAGGAAAAAATCCTGGCTCATAGTTCACTAAAACCTCTGTCTTGATGAGTCAGTGTGTTTCTTCCTTCCACCTCCAAGCAATTATTTTGATCTATGGAGCAGCCTTGATGAATCAGATGGCTTCTTTTAGTTGTAGAGAAATAACTTGCAAAGTTTTAAGGAAACAAATGACTTAGACTGAATTTCTTATAAAATACAAGAGAAAGTCTGGTAAACAGTGCTTGGCCTGAGGTTCTCAGGCCCAGTGAAATATTTTTATTCCATTCTCCAAAGCTTTTCCCCACCACACACACGCACTCAGAAGTTAAACAGAAGTGAATGCAAATGAAAATTGAAATAAAACTGCTGACCTTGGTATCTGCTGCCACGGTGAAAAGGAATACCCAATCTGAATATTAAATAATAGTCAATGAAATTAAACTGTTTCTTGGGAGGTTTTGTGAAGACCTCAGCTTTGGATTGAAGCCCTAGAATTAGTAGTATATACGGCAAGAGATCATGCTCACCTTAGCCACGGGTATTATTAGCTTGTATCAGAATTTTGGGGTTGTATCAGGCACTTTGGGGTTCATTTATAGTGGAAATTACATTTTTTCCATTCACTTAATTTTCAGACTCAGACTTTTCTCTTGATGGGAAACCCCTGAGTTTACACACTTCCTGTGCAGATCTCCCTGTCCGGGATGAAGAACTCAAAAATGGATTGAATAAAACCCCCAGCCTTCCACAGCCTAATTCACTTGGCCCATTTCAGACACTTATTTTAGGACCTGTACGCCTCTGAACATCCTGATTAGATCTCCTCTACCTGAAAGGCAGCCTAGTAGACAATCGACATTTATATTTAAGCAGATCAATCCTGTGCTGTTGTTGCTTCTCTTTTTTTGTACTCCTTAATTTGGTACTGGTTGTTACATAATTTTTCCTTCTTCTTCTTTTTTTTTTTTTTTTTTTTTTTTTTTTTTTTTTTTTTTTTTTTTTTTTTTTTGTAAAGAAGTTATGAGGTGGAAACAAACCTTTGGCTTCTGGGTTTGCACAGCCCTTCAGGACCAAAATAGCAAACCTTTGAGCCTGGAGTCCAGAGTTTGGAGGCCATGATGCCTCCTTGGATCCAGATTGGTTAATTGAGGGTAAAGTCTCATCTTGCCCTGTTTCAGTAACGCCTCAGTGAAAGCTTCAGCTAAAGGTCACACGCACTCCCATCCTGTGCCCTGTGCTCCTGAGATTGTGCTGTTCCTGGGAACTTTTATTTTAGACTGTTGGCAGAGAAATCTTTCAGCACATTCCCCTTTCTGCTGGAGAGACTCCTCTTGGCATTCAGGTGGAAGTGGAACCTGCACTGGGCATCGTTCACCCAGAACACGTTTCCTAAGTGCAAACTTTGCTTTCACAGCAAGAAAAGCAGAACGTAAAATGAGCAGAGAAGGGTGAAGCTGCTCTCCTGCAATCCCTTTCTACCCCAGAATAGCCACAGAAATGTTCAGGAGGAGGAAATTTCTGCCTCGTTTTCTGGACGGTCTGAAAGTTCTCTCTCCCAAGTTTTGCTGGCAAGGCAATAAATAAAAAATAACAAAAAGAAAAATCCTGAAGCTCTGGGTCTTTTTGCCTGTGTGTTTGTGTGTGCTCCTTGTACAGTCAGAAGATCACCCACCAGTCCATGGGAGCCTTGTCCAAACTCTCCTGGAGCTCTGGCAGCCTTGGGTGGGGCCGTGCCCATTCCTTGGGGAGCCTGATCAGTGTCCAGCACCCTCTGGGGGAAGAACCTTTCCTGATTTCCAACCTAAACCTCTCCTGGAACTTCTTCAAGCCATTCCCTCATGTTCTGTCACCGATCATCAAAGACAGGTGTTTGGGTTTTATTATAATTCTAGGGTTTGACTTTTCTAGTCAATTATTTCTTTGAGCAGCTCGTGTTTGGGCCAGCCCGGGGTGGGTGTCTCCTCTCCCAGTGCTCCACCAGTGACATCTACTGGTAAATGCCACCCTCGGCATCCCAGGCACTGGTGGGACCAGGTGGTGGGACCTGACATGGTCCAGGAACCAGAGAACCACCACTGCTGGCAGGAGCAGCTGTGTGAAGGGTTGGCTCAGTTATGAAACCTTCCACATCCTCCAGGCCAGCACCATCATGGCCAAGTTATGATTTTCATTGCTGATTAATACTCCAAAGAGCACAATGAACATGTGGGAACAGCTGCCTTGATGAATGCCAAATAAATCTGATTTAGTGCTGCGGTGCCTCTTGAGTAAGTGGAGTTTTGGGATCAGCCCCATCTTTAGCTCCACCGGTTTATTTTATTTATTCTCCGAGTTAAAGCTGTTGTGCAAGTTGGTATTTTGATGAGTCTTGCAAAAGGGGGAGATTTGTCTGCTGGTTTCAACCCACGATAACCACGTGAGCACTGAATGAAATACATCCTGCTATTCAATCAGCTGTCACAATTTCCAGAAGATTCCCATTCCTAACTTCCAGGGAGTGCATGTTGCGCCATAGCCATGGGATTGGTAAACACCTACAGAAACTGCAAACAGTTGCCCTGAAAAGAGGAATTTCTGAGTGTTTGCGTGCAACGATGTTTTGTATTTGGTCGTGGTACAACACATCTGTGAGTTTAACTTGTCATTCCTGAACTTCAATCATCATTAGCATTTGGTTGAATTCCCTCCTCCAAAACAAATACCAAATAAATGACAAACATCAAGCTGAACTCTAAAGTTCAGCCACGGCTGTGCCCTTTAGCATTTGCTGTTTGCAAACATTGCTCAACACCCGGTCCCTGTTTGAGAGGAACTGCTGCCTGTTTGTTTGAAGCCATTGAACCATGTGAGGCGGCAGCACTTTGTAGCCTCGCAGAAAGCCAAAAATAAAACCTGCTCTGTCCAGCCCTGACAAGCAGCGGTGCTTCTGTCTCTCGGTTTTTAACATCTCATGTCTTTCCCAAATAGGAGGGGCGGTTCAGCATCTGGTAGAAGACACGTTTTTACAAAATATCTTTTTGCAAAACTATTCCCCTGCCCCGATCTCAAGGTTCGGCTGCTGTCTGTGCGACTCTTGGAATCAAAGATTGACAGAATATCCTGAGCTGCAGGGGACCCACAAGGGTCATCCAGTCCAACCCCTGGCCCTGCACAGACACCCCAACAATCCCACCCTGTGCATCCCTGGCAGGGCTGTCCAAACTCTCCCGGAGCTCGGGCAGTCCCTGGATGGGGCCGTGCCCTTTCCCTGGGGAGCCTGGGCAGTGCCCAGCACCCTCTGGGGAAGAACCTTTCCCTGATCTCCCACCTAAACCTCTCCTGGCACAACTTCAAGCCATTCCCTCATATCCTGCTACTGATCAACAAAGACCGGTGCTTTTTTTTTTTTATTATTATTCTAGGGTTTGACTTTGCAAGTCAATTATTTCTTTGAAAGGAGTTATCAGGAAGGGTCCTTCCCTGAAAAACAGAGAGGAGGAGTTCTTGCCAGTGACTCCAGGTGATTAGGGCACCTGGAACTGCTTCATAAGCAACGCAAATTATGATCAAAGAATCATAAGTCACAGAATGGTTCAGTTGGAAGGGAAATTCAAGACTGTCTAATTTGAGTCCCCCTGCCACAGGCAGGGACACCTCCCACTATCCCAGGTTGCTCCAAGCCCTGTCCAGCCTGGCCTTGGACACTTCCAGGGATCCAGGGGCAGCCACAGCTTCTCTGGGCACCCTGTGCCAGACCCTCGCCCCCCCACAATAAATAGACTTTTTTTTTTCATTTGTTGGATATAAGAATTATCAGCTTTCCTGAGGAGGTTACTGTCTTTCCACAAGCACTAAAGAGACACATTTCTACATTGCTTTTGCTGCGAAAAACCGAAGGAACCCACTTCAGCTGTTCCCACTGCAGGAGACCTTGTTGCTCCCGTTATTTCACCTTGGCACAAATTCCCAGTGAAAAGTTGATGGATAAGATCTATTTCTGCTAAACCACAGGCACCACCGCGGTCATTACAATGATCACACACCCCCATCTGACTTGCAGACATTTAATTTCCCTAGATTCGTGCTATAAAAACATTTCCCTTGTGCGCTGTGACACAGCCTTCATATAATATCAGACACTTTTAGTTGGACAATTATCCGAATGCTTTTTAAAATGGTAATTATTTCCCAGGGCCACAGATGCACTCTGCAGAGCCCAGAGAAGCTGTGGCTGAACAGCTGTCAGGTGGATGCAGCGCTGTGATTTAGAGATGGTTCACCTTAAACAGGATGGACGCGAGCTGCAGTTTCCGTTTGGGCTGGGAGCAGGGAAATCTCCCTGCGGTGAATTCATTCCTCAGTGCAGATACGGCTTTAGGCTTTCTAGGCTGCATCCTAAGGCACTTCCAGTGTGAGCTGTGGGAGTTCACCAAATGGTCATTTCTAAAATTTCTCCAGAACAGCCTGACGTTCTACAGACCTGATTTAAATCCAAATGTGCTCCCAGGCTGAATTCTCCTGCTGCCGCTTGGATATTAGGTACTCAGTGGGCTTACAAGATACCGTTGCCTGTTGAGTTCCTGTAAATCCATGGTCACGTCTATATTTTGGGTTAGTTTGGAGAATGAGAGAATTGCTCATTTGTTTTCCCAAGCGAGCAATGGAATAGAAAAATCAGTTCTACCAAGTCAGCCTAATTCCACTGGGCTTTAGCTGTCTGCAGCTGAGTTAGTCATAGTGCAGACCCTTGGAATAATCCCTGGGGAGAAAAAAAAAATTGTTTGGGCCATGATTGAGATACTGTGGTGGAATGACCCTCTGAAAGGGCTTTTTTCTTTCCACTAACTGAAGAGAAACGGTTCAGATCTTGATGCCTGTATGATAAATAATCTATATTTTGTCTACACCCCCCAGTTCCTTGTTTCCACATTATGCACTTCTTGGGGAAGAGCTTAACCAGCTCTGGACAACGTGCATAGCCAGCTCCTCTAAACAATGTCAAAATTCCTACCCTGCTCTTAAATACAGATATTTATATCACAAAAAAAATCTTTGTGGCACTCTTCTCTGCCTGCCTCATTTGGCTTTGTTGTCTCTGAGCCAGGTTTAGCCGCCTCATTGCTTCCTGTTATGGTGCATCCATCAAAATAGGGGATCACAGGGATGGAGAAGACGAGGTAAAACCCAGCACCTGGAAATCCCAAATTAATTAAAATAATGAAACCGGCATTACCTAATGTACCATTTAGAAAGTGGTTTCAGGGTTTAAATGTACAATTCAACGGGAAAAGGCAGCCAGTGCTGCTCTTTGGTTAAATTTTGAACTCCTTACTTAATAATTATTCTAGAAAATATAAAGCAAAGCAACACAGAAACCTTCCCTGGAGTACTAGGAAGTTTAGTTGACTTGGGAGATGTTAAAAAAGAAGGTAAATCTGATCTCCTTTAATTCCTTGAAAGTCTCTGGCAAATCTTCAACATCTTTGAAACGCCACGCAAAGGTTTGTGCATGGTTGTCCAAAACTAAGACATGCTCTTTCTCCCTCTTGTGTTCCTCAGTTCCCATTTATTTTCCTCTAAAATAAAGACCTTTTTTTGGGGTCTAAAAAAAAGGGTTATTTCTCTAAAATAAAGACTGAATGCAAAGCTTTCCCTATCTAAACTCAAGGACACTGAGGGGAGATTTTATATTTTAACCATGGTACATTTGATAATTTTCCTTTGCAGTGGATTGCAAACTTCCTTAGACTTTTCCCTTAAATATTTTTCCATTGGCCTTAAAAAAATTGAAAATTCACTCAGAATCAGGCTGACACCTGAAAGCTGACTAACACCGCTGATGTGAGCAGGGTAACTCCCACAGTACCTAATGTGCTGCAGTAGGAGATAAAGGTTCAGGGCTCTCTAGGGTGGGAATAATATTTAGGAGGAAAAACAAATGAGGAAATTAGAAACCCAGGCTCTGTTAAACAGCTCTATAAAGGAGGAAGGACAAATCAGCAGGACTAAACAGGTGTGGAAATGACCATAAATTGCACCTGGGGGAAGTTGGTGACGCGTAATGGTGGAACATTAGGAACATCATTTATACGGGCTGTCTCTGGAAGGTGTCTCTTGTTGTCTCCTCTGCTGCCTGAGAACCTCCTGCTTGTTGAATGCTTAAGGGGAAAGAAAAAGGACAAAATTTCTTCTAAGGAGGAATTGCCCTCGTGAGATGTAACATTTAAAACACCACTATTAGATGTTTATGGAATGTTTATAACTTGTGCACAGTCTCACAGTTCAAAAAATCAGAAGGGTGAGGTTTCGGCAACTCAAAGGGTGATCTATATCCCTTTTTTTTTGATGTCTAAATGCTAAGGATGCAGCTCTAAGTCGTTCTAATCTCAGGTTTATAGAAAACAGAGATAAAATGGAAGAAGTTGCATCCAGAAATTGATTCATTTGGTGACCATTTTGTTACTGTAATAATGGAGATGAATTCTCCTCTGGAGGTGTTGATTTGTCTCCGCTGTTGCTGAAGGAAATCCATTCTGACCAGTTCAGATTCAGGCATTTGAAAATGAGAGTTTGAAGTCAGGTTGCATGAATTCTATTGACGTGATGGTGCTATGTTCCAAATGCAATTAGTGGAAAAGCAATACAGAGGATTGGCAAACTCTGGAAAATCTGAAAGTACTGAATTTTTTCAAGAAAAGCAGAAGATAGATCACTGCTAGAAAAACAAATTCTGTTTTAGCTCATTATACAGGCACATGAAAATATGATGGTATTTTCTTAACCTGTGAATTTTCAAGGATTTCTTTTCATAGTTTCTCATTTCTGGGCCTACAACTCAAGTGATTGCCAATTGCACAGGATCACAGAATGGTTCGGGTTGGAAAGGACCTTAAAGATCATCTTGTTTGAAATCCTTACCATGGGCAGGGGCACCTTCCACTATCCCAGGTGGCTCCAAGACTCATCCCTTTGAGTTTTGACATTACACTGCTAACAACTCCTTGAGAATGGACAGAGTGGAATGATCCTCAGTGTGTAATCATTTCACCAAGGTTTCTTTTCCTTAATTTCTCATTAAACTCTCGTGAGGAATAATGTTAGAAGCCCTACCAATGCCTCAGTACACCTCATCAATTTGTTTTTCTGTCTTTTTTCACAAAGTGCATAAGAAAGATCAGACTTTGTTAAGATGATTTCCGTTTGACAAGCCCACACTTGCCTGTTACTCATCTTTTTGCAACCACGATGAGAGAGATTTAATTCTCATGTTTTATTCCAAAGGCATCCAGGGCCCTGAGGAGCACGCATTGCATTTTCAAAAGCTGCTTAGTCACTGACGAATGAAAATGCTTCTGACTTTCAGCGAGAAAAGAGTCCCCTGATCAAAGTGCCCTGCGGATGGATTCTGAACACACATCAGGTGTGGGAAGATGTGGGGAGCATACGGCACTGGGGGCAATTTTAAGCCTTGGTATCCAGCAAACTTCACTCCCTGAATAGTGTGGAGCCACAAGGGTCTTCCTACACTGTTTGATTTCCAGGGCTTTAATAGTTTAAATAGCTTAATAATTTTAAATGCTCAGTTCCTTTGGAAAACAAGGACGTACTAAAACTCATGTTGGTGGTGCAGTTGAAAATTGATCTTGCAGTGAGTCTATATATTTCCAAGGGAAAGACCTACATCTATCTCTATCTATTTATATATATCTCTATTTAATATATACCATCTATATCTATATATCTATCATCTCTCTATATCCACATCATATCAATATATAAATACCAGCCATATCAGTTCAGGAGGAAAGATCTGTATCATTCAGGACTTCAAAAAGTGTTTTTCAAGTTTTAATGAAAACTCTTGACCCTGAGTCATGACAAAGGCTGGTGCTGGAGAAAACTCACTCCGTGCTGCACTGGAGATGTTTACAGGAGCCATGGCCATGGCTTGGGGCTGTGGTGTGGGAACAACCCAAACCATCACTCCTCACTTCTGTCCTTCTTACTTTTGAGAGAAGCCTGAGTGTTTTCTCTCTGTACTTTCTCAGACACACAATAGGAATCTGCACTTACATCCCAAATTCCTTGCCATGCCCCAAGGGAACATGGCAGGCCAGCCTAAAGAGTATTTAATCCCAGACAAATTATGCCAAAATAACTTTTAATCTCTGATAACATTCCAGTTGAATTTTCAGCCCTATTCACCTTTTCCAAGAGTAGTTTCATGTTGCCTTCTTGTCTGAGAAATGCCTTGGCTGTGTTCTCCTGCTTGATTTCAGCTCTTGGAGGAAGTACTGCAGTCCTGTCTGCATTTTTCTGCTCTACTGGTCATGACAACACTGACTGACAACCCAGTTAATTCTGCCAAGGGAGGAATGGGTACAGGACTGAGCATGGAGAGAGAGGTCCTTGCATGGCACATGGAATTTGGCCACCCCTTCCTTACCTTGGATAAAAGGATCAGAACCTGCAGTTTAAATGCATAAAACACCTTGATTCTAATTTTTTCAGGATTGTAGGCTATCTAGCATGCAGGTTTTAAGAGATCCTTACTTCTGGACGCTGCTTTTTTCTTTTTGTCTTATTCACTACTGATTATTCTCTATCCAGGAAAATCAGTGTGAAATGACTTTCACAATAATCAGACAAAATTATTTTCTGCAGTTGAATACAGCCAGAGAAAGACGGTCCGGCCTTGGATAAAATTTCTGCAGGTCTCCAAAGGAGTCGGGCTGATCTGCTCCTTCCAAGAAAAGTACATTTATTTGGTTTCTGTTCCTTGAGGAGGGGTTGGTTGGGTGTTTGGGTTTTTTTTTTTCCTTCTGATTTTGTTTTTTAATATCTCTAGAGCCTGAAAAGGAATGTTGAAATTGGCAACAAAGCAGGAAACATCAAGCAGGCTTGTGCAAAATCCCTGAACACACTCTGCAGTCATGATGGACCAAACACCTGATGAAAGCAAAGCGGTCAGGGGAATGTCCCTTTGGAATTTTTTTGGATATCCAGTGCTCTCATATCCCAGCTTTTAGCTGTGTGCAATTTTTAATGTCCAGCTGAAGGATTCTTCGCTCCATGTGAAATGATACAGGAGAGATCAACACCCAATTCACACCATCCTATGTGTTTTATATTTCTCCCCTCTGATTATGGAGATAATCTCATTCTACTTCCAGGCTTCTGCTACTGAAATAATTGTATTTATTAGTTAATCAAACTCTATCTTAAAATTAACCAATCTGGTTGATGTCTTCAACCTGCTAAAAGCTTGACCTGGAATCTGTTCCGCTTAAAAACACCTAACTAAGCATAGCCTAAATTTATTGGCGGCCAGTTTAAATCTATTTATTCTTGTGCCAGAAATGTCATTCTTGTCTTTTTACAATAATTAGGAAAAATTACCGACACAGTTGATGATTCTCCAGCTGAGAAATGGGACAACATGAAAGCACAAAGAGATGTCTGAATGGAGTGTGTGTGTTGGCAAAGTCAATTTTCTTTTTGCCTTGAGATTTTCTTTTATTCTGCTGAAGCCAATAATAAGATCATGGAAGGCAGAACTAATCTTCCCTGCTGCTTTGAAATTTTCACTTTAGGTTCAGTTTTCCTTTCTCTAAGGGAAGCCTTTCGGAGACTAGAAAGTTTTTTTTTTAATCCTGTTAGCTCCTATTTGAATGTTTGTCATTCCACACATGGAATAGTTCTTTCTATGAATTGCACAGATTCAGAGTGTCCATCTCAACAGCACTTGGAGAAATCACTTAGAAGGATCACAAGAAGAAAGCGCCTTGTCCTCTCTTTATTCTGATGCCTCCACATTAATGCTGTAACAGAGAAAGTTAATTAAAGATGAAGGACTGGCAACATATCTGAGATCTTGTTGCAAAGAAGAATTTATGAGAGCAGATTTTCAGCTGATTTAAGCTGTGGTAGCTCTCTGAATGAGGAGATTTGACAATGTGGGTCAGCAGGGCTCCAGGGACAGAATCTGCCTTTCAACTTGTTACAGACTGTGCAGTAATTAGTGTCCATGAGGAGGGAATAAAATGTGTGTGCAAAGGATGATAACATTTGGTTTTGAGGAGTCACAAAAATTCTTCTTCTCCATTCTTTTCTCTTTTCAGAGGAACGTGCTGAGATTATGTTGAGATATCCTAATTCCTTCTAATAAGGGGAAAAAAAAAATCCCCTGTAGAAAATAAAAAACTTTCAGAGTTGATTTTTAGAGAAGTCACATTTATTCTGAAGCAAAATCTACTCCATGCTTGGCATATTTCATAATTTAGACAGAGACTTAGTCTAAATCAGCTGAAGAAAAATAAATTTGCAATACATATAAGACAGGGATGAAAGTATAAAGTCATTTTAGATTATTTAATTTATGCTGAAATATAAATGTTAACTTTGTCTTTCCTGCAGAGCTTGTTATTTTCAAAGTTTCCTTTGCTAATTAGGGATTGTCAGTCATTGAAACTCCCAGAAAAATCCAAATCACACAAAGGAAATATTTGGAGTCTTTCAAAAAATAAATGTACATGGCTTGAACTCCTGGAGCTTGTCTTGTGCTGGTGCTCCGGGGCTCCACTTTGCCCGTCAGCATTCCTGCCAAAAGATTTTCCTGCTGACATTTACATGAGGAGGTGGCATTTGCTTTTGGGGGATGTATTTGGTGTCATATATTCTTTGCAGTAACTCTTTTCCGATGGCATGTAAAGGTCATTTCTGCAGAGCAGAGAACATTTGGAAACTTCCTGAGAAAGGATCTGGGCACGGAGAGTCCACTGAATAGTCAGGATGGTGCTTGTCTGAAAACTGCTGGGTTTTTCCCTCAGACATTCCCCCATTTTTTCTTTTTTTCTTTTTTCCCCCCACCGGTTTCTTTCTGTGAAGTCTGCAGGAGTAAAATGATACCAAAAAATTATATCCGCAGAGTTTCTTGAAAAAATAAGGAAATGTATCTTAGTTGGAAAATTACAGATTAATTTTGGTAGTGAAAAGCCAATTATTCTGATTTGTCCAGAGAAGCTGGGGCTGCCCCATCCCTGGAAGTGCCCAAGGCCACCAGGGTTGTCCTATACAGACATCCAATGCCATTATGGATATCCCTGAGCATCCCAGCTGGCTCCAGCTGTCAGCTCTTCTGGATGCTTCGGACACCTTGAGGTATTTCAAACGACCCTATTGAAATTAGCATTGTAGATAACGAAATTTAATTGCTTCATTTACGCTTTTTAGGTCTGGTTATCTTGATAAGAAGATATGTTTTTTTATACTGTTATACTGATATGAATATAAATTGATTTATATATATATGTGTATATGTATATAGTTATATAGTTATATAGTTATATAGTTATATAGTTATATAGTTATATAGTTATATAGTTATATAGTTATATAGTTATATA
>WBMY01008576.1:0-15664 GCA_013397315.1 Donacobius atricapilla
GACACGGACACGGACACGGACACTGCCAGGGACCCTCCGGCTCAGCTCCAGGGGGCTCCGTGTCCTTTCGGGTCCAGCAGGGCCCAACATTTCCAGCACGGCATAAATTAATTTAGCCCGTGGCAGTAAAGTGCATTACAGAGGTGATTATATTCTGTACTAGAGTGAATGCACCTTAATAAACCCCAACCAAATGCATAGAGAAAAGGTAACGCTGCGGATTTATCTTTTTTTTTTTTTTTTTTTTTTTCTTTTATGGCCTCCCTTTGCTTTTTTTCTCTTTTTTTATCCTTTTGGCTTTTATGTTTGCAAGTGATAAATTTTCCCATGTTTTACATTTTATATGTAGTTTATCTCTTTATTTTGTACTTATATTGCATTGAAAATGGAATGAGTCTTTAGAATAATACAGCTGATATTGAATTTTTAAATTGCTATTGGGTATATACTGCATAAGGTGGTTATCTGATCTCCAGCTTAATCATGGGAAAATATTGCTATGGGGAAAGCTGACTGAGTAACAATGAGACCCCTATGCTTTCACAAAATTTATTTAACTATAAACCTATTATAAAACATTAATACAGAATTCTCTTACTTTCTGCTACATTCAGGTCAGATTTATTGTACACCATTACTGAATTCACACCAAAACTGAATTAATGGTGCAGTCTCAGAGGTTCCTATTTAAGTTTATCAAGATATGCTCCTGCTCTCAGGATTTCCTGACTGCCAAAGTCAGTAAATATAAACAAAATTACCGTTTAGTTGTAGTTCAGAAGTGGAGATTCAGGGGTGAGATAGAACATCATGTACTTGTCCTACTGGAAACAATGGTTGTCCAAAGCTGAAGGACAGCCCGAAACATTCCCAGTACCGCGGAGAGCCCTGGAATTGCAAAGGCCACAGCCAGAGATGGAAAAGGCCCAGCACATTTCCATACTGTCACCTCGTGCTGACTTAAAAAAAAAAAAAAAGCATTTCTCAGGTATAAAACCAAAGTAACAGAACCGACCTGTCCCCACACAGGGTATGGTTATTTCAGCAGAGAGGAAAAGGTTACAGTGCGGAGGCAAGTGAGGTGAACACTGGCAGCAAGGAAAAGCAGGCATAACAGAAGACTTTAACTGTTAACTTTCCTTCAAGTGTAACTTTTCTTAGGATATGGTAATGATTTATATAAAAGCATCCCAGATTTGTTTTTCCAGATCTTATTGCTCAGGGACGTTGCAAATTTCCAGCAGAAGAGAGCGATGCCCTGCAGCTGATGAGAGCCGTGCACAGGCTGCTCCTCCAGGGCTGCCCTCCTGGCGTGCCCCAGCCTTTGCTGGGGCTCATCTCCCTGCCCGAGGCGAGACCCAGAGCCGGCATTAGCTCCAGACTCCAGCTGGCCGTGGCTGGTTTGAGCGGGTTTCAGCCAGCTGTTCTCTGGGGGTGTCAGGTCTGCAGGGCTGCACATCCAGCTGTGCCCGCGGGCGCTGGGCTCCCTCAGCACCCTGCAGCGACCGTGGGCCTTTCACATTAATTCTGGTTATTTGGGTCATTCCCAGCTGAGGCCAGTGGGCCACCAAGTCCTTCTGAAGGGGGACCGTGATGTGAAACCCCAAACCTCAGGAGCAGGAGTCTCACCATCAGAGCTGCAGGAGGCCTGTCCCAAGCACAGCACGCCTTACAGCTAAAACAGAGCGCACATTTTGACTGGTTCTCCAATTTACATCTCCTCCGGGTTCATCTGAATTTCAAGCCATGAGCAGAATTAACCACCGAATCAAGCTGTAGGGCATGTAACACAGGGTGGTTTTAGTGTCACCCACCAGAATAAAGGGAATTTCTCTAAATGCAGGCTTGCCTTGCAGCACCGCCAAGGAGCAGCAGGGCCCAGCACGGACTGTGGCTGCTCTGGCCACTGCCCTGGCAGGTGCCTTTGGGAGGGGCAGCCGATGCCCTGCTCCCACCTTGCCTCCTGAGGGAGGGGCACACGGGGCCCACCACAACGTGCCAAGGGCAGGGGCACCCCACAGCTCTGCGGCTGCTGCCCCCCTCGTGTGCACAGCTATCATCCCTGGACAGCCAAGGCTTCGGCAGTTCAGAGCTTGAAAGTGCTACCACAACAAAGCATCCATCCTTTCCCGGCCTCGTCAAACTTCTGAGGACAAAGAAAAATGAAATTATGGGGTGGCAGTAATCCTGTTTCAGTTAATGACCTCATCCAACGCCTTGTTTGTGACAAAGCTCATCTCTTCCTCCTGAACACTGCTCAGCTGTGGAATCGGGATCAATTTCAGGAATAGGAAAGAACATGTTCCTGTTTGTTTCATTTGAATTTCTCTTTTAATATGTTGGTAATATCTGCAATGCCCACTGCTGATGTAATATAGATCTAATTCTCAGCTCATTTAGCTGCTGCCTCAATAGGAACACAATGCCTTGTGGGAGTGATGATTAGAGAGCAACAGCAGAGATGTAAAGCAGAGATAAATGAAATAAATTCCAGAAAAGTTACTAACAACATAATCTGTGGCCACATCAGTCAGCTGCTACTCTGATGCACTAAATGGCTGCTTAATTTGTTGGGTTTTTAATGATAGGCACATTATACAGCAGCAAGGAGGAGAAAAGCAAGCAAGAATTCATAACCCACCCTCTCCTCCTGACCCCAAAGTCATGGGAGTATCAAGTGTGGAGGAGATGGAGCCATAAAAGTGAATGGCACGGCACATGCCTCTCAAGCTGTTATCTGTTATCCACAAAGAATTAAAATGAGCTCGTTATTTCACATGTGCCAGAAAAATGGGTTCATCAGTATTGTGCTGAAATGCATTATGACTTACTGATTCCTGATCTCATGGCTGCTGTACTTATTTGAAAACATATTTATAAGCTTTATGTCAACTGCCAGCCATTGAATTTTTATTGTATATTACAGGGAGAAGTCTTATGTCTCAATTTGCATCTCTCCCAGAAACATGGAACCACAGAATACATAATTCTGTTCCTGTGTGGTTTACTTGGGAAATACCCGATCCCAGGCTCTGAGACCCTCCCTCCCCAACAGGCCCAGGTGTCCTCTGTCAGGTCCTGTCCCACTGCCTGGCTGTGCAGGCCCACACAGCTCCAGCCTCTGGCAAAAGCCACACTCTGAGCTAACAGTGACAGACCCGGGCTGCAGCTGAAGGGACCAAAATACATCTCCAGCCCCCCCAGTGCCCCCCTGCCATGGCAGGGACCCCTCCCACTGCCCCAGGCTGCTCCAGCCCCAGTGCCCAGCCTGGCCTGGGCACTGCCAGGGATCCAGGGGCAGCCACAGCTGCTCTGGGCACCCTGTGCCAGGGCCTGCCCACCCTGCAGGGAACAATTCCTGCCCCATCTCCCCCCCATCCATCCATTCCTCCATCCCTGCCCTCGGGCTGTGGAAAACGTTGCCCTGTGTCCTGTCACTCCAGGCCCTCACACACAGCCTGGGCTGCTCTGGGATGGTCTCCTGTTTGCGGGGAACAAGAAGCTGAGGAGGGGTGACACGTTGCTGGGGGCTGTTCCCCGGGCAGGAGCGGGACAGCCTGTCCCTGGTGGCTTCAGAAGCTCTCCTGCCAGCCCTGCGTGTCCCTTCAGTGCTCATGCTGATTGCCTTTGTCTCGCCACTGCTGGCTGAACACGTGCCCATGTTCCATTACTGTAATTCTGGAAATCTGTTAAAGGCTGTGAACCAAAATCTCTGCAAATATTTGTGTTAATGTTTAATGAATTTGCTTCAGCTGTGTTTACCCTGCTTTGTATTCCCATCCTCCAACACTCAGGCATGAAAGCCTGGCAAATATGACTCAAGGCTAAAGCACAGTGCTCAAAACAAGGATTTCCTCCCCAGTTTCACGCACAGCAGCGTCCCAGCTCTGCTGAGCCCTCCAGTCAAATTAAAAATTCACTGTTGGGACTTCAGAGGTCGAGGCCGGGCTGGATGGGACTTGGAGCAGCCTGCTGCAGGGAAAGGTGTCCCTGCCCATGGCAAGGGGTGCAATGAGAGGAGCTCTATGGTTTAGGATTGGGATTAGCGCAGCACAGCGCAGGGAACTGGGGCAGGAGCACCACGACATCCCCCAGCTCGTGTCTTCTTGTGGGGCTGCAGCAATGGCCGATGTCTGCAGAGCTCTCTGGGACAGGTAAATTCCTTTTTCATCACCCCGCAGGAGTGACCGATGTCTGCAGAGCTCTCTGGGACAGGTAAATTCCTTTGCACCGCCCCGCAGGAGTGAGCGATGTTTGCAGAGCTCTTCGGGACCGGGAAATTCCCTTTTCATCGCCCCGCAGGAGTGACCGATGTCTGCAGAGCTCTTTGGGACAGGTAAATTCCTTTTTCATCGCCCCGCAGGAGTGACCGATGTCTGCAGAGCTCTCTGGGACAGGTAAATTCCTTTGCACCGCCCCGCAGGAGTGACCGATGTTTGCAGGGCTCTTTGGGACAGGTAAATTCCTTTGCACCGCTGGCACCTTCTGCTGGATGGGAGCAGGAGACGCCGTCCCCGCTCAGGCCCGGCTCCTCTGCTTGTCTCTTCTCCTCAGGAAGGGTCACAGCATCTCCCCAGCACGGGCTAACCCACAAGGGCACTTAATTATATAGATAACATAGTTTGTGTCACAACTAATCAGAGTCGGTGCCGCAGAAGAATCTCTTCTGAAGTGAGAGGTTAACGCGTCGTTGGTGTGAATGACAATGTGTGCAGCCATGGAGAGAAAAATCATCAGGAGTGGGCGTTGGACCCACTCCAGAAATCTGGTTTTCAAGGAGAGAATTAGGCTGAGGCAGTGACATTCTCAGCTGCAGAAACACAAAAATACATGTATTTTTCGTGGATTTGAAGTAAGAACAAAATAAATCCGTTGAACTTCAGTTTATTCACAAGTGGTTAAAATCCGTACCACATCCTGATTTTTCCAGCAAGAGGCAGTTGGAGTCCTGCTCCTGTGCTGGCGAGCAGTGGGGGCACAGTGAATATTCCTTTTAGTCACACTGCCTAGCACCTCACCCCGCTGTAATGAATGTGAAAATTCCGATCAGTGGGACTATTTATATGCTTTAAGTTGGGTTCATGCATGAAGGTCATCCATGAATCAGGTTCTAACAGTGCAATAAAGGGCCAAAAATCCCATAAATGTTAAACCATAACCACCTGACCTAAACCTGCTTTTGAAGGCAAACAATCCCCATTCCCTGTAATAAACATGGTGAAACTAAATAGAAAGGCTCTCCACAATGGGGTGTTTGTTCCCATTTAGTGCGCAGCTGGATCAAGATAAAATGCCTGTTGGATTCTGTCGCCCAGTGCAACACCTGCCCAGCATTCTGCCAGCCTTGACTTCCCCCTGCTCCCATTTCTTTGCACTCCATGGGATACTAAAAACTTTGAGTCGTGCTTTCCTATAGGGTTCATACATATTTTTCTTTAATAGAGGAACTTAAACGTGAGTGGGTTGTGTGTCTTACGACAGAGTCATTGCCAAGTTAACATTAGATGTTATTGTAAAAACTCATAAAATTGACAAGTGGTGTGGCTGGGTAAGTCGCAATAAAGACATTTTGTTTGCTCTGAATGCCAGGCAGAACTGATGGTTATGATTTCAGACTTACAACAGCAAATGGGTTTGTGTGTCTCATCATCTGTGTAGAGAGGGAGAGCAGCAGTTTGTGCTGAGGCCCAGCAGAGATGGCACTGAGCCCTCAGCTCAGCGCGGGGGTAACTCTACAAAACACACCCCCGTCCTCTCTTAATGCCATCTCCAATATCATTGTGCAAAACCACGTTGCTAACCTCATATTTTTCAGATTAATTTCAGCAGCATCAGCATATTGGCAATTCACTTAACTAATTATTTAATGTGTTTGTTTTCTTTTAAAATATCCCCAGTAATAATTGTTGGCTCTCTTGTTATAAAAGATGCCAGAATCTATTTCAATTATTATTGCTTTTAGAGTACAAATGACATTTTTAATATCCTCCTGGCTGCTTATTACCACAGGAAATTGCCACGGGAGTCCAGTATCATCCTTTCTGTAACTGATATTCAGATTCTTCTCATTCCTCCCCTGGCCTCACCAAGCACTCCCAGAGCAGCAATCACACCTGACCAGGGAAATCATCCTGTCCTGTTTTACTGAGCTGCAAGGCAATGACAAGAGCAAGACTTTTCTGTAGGATGAAATTTCTGACCAGCAGTAAAAAGTATTAGAAATAATCTTAAAGGTCCCTTCCAACCCTAGAAACCACCCTAGGATTCTATGACTCAGTGATTCTTTGCACGGGCCTGCTGTGCCAGGAGTATGGGGCTCATCCCCTGCGTCCATCAGGAGGTCACAGCAGCCCTACAGAGTCCCCAGTGGCCAGGGGTTTTCCATGAATGCCGAGCTGGAGAAATAAATATTGAAAGGGAAAAAGGAACTTGGGCCCCACTGTCACAAGGGCTTTTCATAAAGTTGGGACAAATCCCCATTGCTCCACTGGCTTTTCCCAGCAAACACAAGGCTGGGTGAGTAGAGTAGAAAGTGCCTCCCCACCTGAATCACATTAAAATTTGGGTCCAACAGGTGTTGGTACAGCCAGGGCATCATCTCAAAACAGCAACTGAACTCAGAATCTTCAACGAAATTAAGAATCAAGACACAAAAATAATGCACTGGAGAAATGCATTGAAAAGATCCATTTTCAAATGCACCTTTTGGTGCCTGCATCCACCTCGGCAGTGCACACGAGGTCATCTGTTCTCACTTGGACTGGAATTCTGTCTGTGAACTGAAGTGAAAAGAGTGGAGCTCGATGCTTGTGATGTGCTGGTCATCCCAAATTTCTCACCTCACTGCCCAAATTGCTTTCTAAGGACCCAGCCCAAAGCCTGTGGAAATAAACAGGAGTTTTTCCATGATGTGCAGTGACTTTGGATGGAGCTGGCCTCTTGCAGGGCCAGTCGCTGAAAGACATCAGTGCATAGGAATTGAGTCATGATTTTATAAACGGGATATTTTATGAATAATGTTCTCCGGCTGAGCCCCTAAAGCGCAGAAGAGATTGGTTTTATGCAGTTCTAATCATAAAGCCCAGTGTCTCTAATCAGAGAAATGCGTTCTCCTTCCCCCACACTGGGAAGGTCAGATCTCCAGCACATCCCTCCCCGCAGCCCCGGCTCCTTCCAGCCTCGCTGCTGATTTATTGCTCCTGCCCTGCCCAGGTTACATTCCCAGGGGCTGGGACAGAGATCTGGGAGGGTAAATGCTGAGGGTGCCATCTGTCTGCTCCACATCCAGCCCTTCTGCAGAGGTGAGGGATGTTCCCACCCCTGGGAGCTGCTGCAGCCACGCCTGCAGCGCGGGGCTCACGGGTGACCCTGCACACACAGCAGGGCTCTGATGTCCGTGCAAGTACCAGATGTTTTATCCATTGTCCACCAGCGTTTTCCTTAGCCTGATTCTCAAACACTGCCCAGCTCGCAGAGTCCATGGCCAGCTGCTGCACTTCAAAAAGAGTCGAACCACTGTGAGCTGAGCTCAGTAATTAAACACGAGATGGCATTAAAAAGAGACTTAAAGTGAAGCTGGCCCAGATTCAGCATCAGGATATGGATTTAAAGCACAAGACCAAATCCTGTGTCCCACGTGGCCTTGCAGCCATTGAGCTACATCTCTGAGCTGCTGCCAAGGCGAAGAGCTCTCTGCCTAGACTTTGTCACACCCGGGTCTCAGGAGATCTGCTCTGCACAGGAACGAGCAGCACTGGCAGCGCCAGGCTGGGGCACTCTGAAGGAGCTGCATCAATGCTCACCAACAGCTCCTCTGCTCCCTCAGGGAGTCACATGCATCTGGCAGTCGAAATTAGTTGTGCAGATAAAAAGCTACCAGGACTCTGTCCCTGGGATGGATTGGCAGACTCCTATCGTGTAATCATCTTTTCAGGCTGCAATTTGGGCTCCTCTCCCTTCCCTCCCTGCTCTCCTACTAAACCAAGCTCATGCAGCACTTGCTGGCGTAACAAGAATCTGTCTGAATCCCAAAGTTATGCACACACAAAATCAAAGACACTGCTCCCAGGTGAATTGGCTTTAATGATGTTCTTTGTTGACATCACTAAGAGTAAGAGTGAAGCTGCCTGAGCAATACTTCTGCTGCTTCCAAAGAGGAAGAACTAATGCTGCAGCCCAGGGATGTGCTCTACTGGCCACACTAGGGACAGGGGAAGGAGCAGAAGAAACGTTGCTGTGTTCCATTCCCTCCCTCCTCCAAACTCTTTCATTTTCTTATTTGTCCCCTCTTCTTCCCCAGAGACCATCCATGGGTGTCTGTTTGCTGCCCTCTCCATTGCTGTAACTATTCCCTTCCACACAGCAGAGGGGCTGCATTGCACATCCCTTCCTAACTCTGGGGCTCAGAGCAGGGGCTTTTTCACACAGTGTCACTTCCAGAGGAGTATGGCACTTGCTCAGCATCCCTGGGTCACATCCCGGCCTGCAGCCCCCTGGGCAAACCTGGGCACTGTCAGTCCTCAGCAGACAGCTCCTCCCCTTGTGCCATCCTCCTGCAGAACACCCCACGTGCCCTCTCACCTTTCACGTCTCAGTTACAGCTGCAACAGAGTCCTTGAAGCCTACAGTCCTTGAGGCTGGAAATGACCGCCAAGACCATCGGGTCCAGCCAAAACACGTCCTGGTGGGAGAGTGGCTGTGGCTGCCTTTGGCTCCTGTGGTCACTGCTTCAGACCCCAGCTCATTTCTGCCGCCTCCCAGAGGGAGCAGGGGGAGGCAAACGCCCCCTGCACTGGGTAGCTGTGCTGTATTTATTGTGCCCATAACCGCTCCAGTTTATTCCTCACGGATCCTCTTGTTCCCTGCCATCTCCTGGGACAGCTCCAGGTGCCACAGCCTCAGGGGCAAGGAATGACCCCCACCAAAGCCCTGCTCCGGGGCCTTTCCCAGCGGTACGGAGCTTTGAAAGCTCCCAGAACAGCACAGCCCTTCATCTCTGCCCTGAAACTGCAGCTCCGTGCAGGATCTGCCTGTCCTGGCAGCATCTGCCTCACCCGCTCTGGCACAGCCTTCTCTGACCAGGCAGTGCTGGGGGCAGAGCGGCACCATGGTGGTAAATAAGTAAATAATTGGAATTCCACGGCTCTATCAGCTCAGCCCCCTGACAGCCCTGCCGGCCCTCCTGCAGGGCAGCCCATGCTCCGGGCTGGGCACAGGCAGCACGGAGCCCCGGGCTGCCCCCCCGGCCTCCAGGCATCCCTGCCTCCTCTGACCGAGGCGTTTCTTTTCAGACTCACGCATGACACCAGCTGAAGTAACCCGGTATGAAAACTGCTCATGATGAAAGATATTTCTAACTCAAAAAACTTCCATAGCCTTGAAAAGTGTGAGAGTTAATTTGCAACCATGTCTGTGCACGAGGTGACAAAACAGTTAAGTGAGGAAATAATAAAGATATTACCATCCTCTCTCGAGGATCTTCTGTCTCTAATTTAATAGTTTCAAGCTTCTTAAAGCATTTGCCAGCACAGTTTTCTCACTTTAGCTGGGCACAGCTTGTGACCTCCATCTGAGTCGTGTCAAATCACAAGGCTCGTGAGTAGATGAATAAAAACCAGTTTTCTTTGTCTGTGTTCCGGGCCCCGTTTGCTAAAGCAGCCTTGGCACAGGGGCCAGCTGGGGCAGGGCAGAGCAGGGCAGGGAGGGACGCTGCAGCTGCCCAGACCTGGCATTTCAGGTCCCGCCTGCCCTGCAGCGGTGACTCCTGCCCGGCCAAGAGGAAGAGCCTGTCCCGGCCCCGGGGTGACCCCACACCCTGCCAGGGCCACCAGGCACCCACAGCCCCGTGCCCGCCGTGCCAGGCCCCCCGAGGGTCCCCACGGCCCCACCACACACGGGGGTTGGGCACAGGTTTGGCAATCCTCCTGGGGCCGAGGAGCAGCCTAGGCAGGATGCTGCCCAGGGTGTTCAGCCACAGACACAGGGAAAAGCTGTCCCAGTGTAAAAAGGAAAAGGGGGGGTCAAGAAGGCAAGAAGAGAAGTTTCACCCATGAAACACCTGAGTGAATTACAAGAGCATCAATAAATCCCACATTATTCCTATTCACATGGGACCCGGACCCCCACTGCTGGCTGATTGCACTGACTGACACCAGAGACAGGCAAGGAAACAGAAAAGGGCTTTTTTACATCTCCACCTTTATTAGGCACGGAAAATAGCTCCAAATGTGGGTGTTCTTCCACGGGACTGCCGTGCTGATCCGCGACGTTCTCCGTGCGTTGTTCTGCCTTGACTCAGAAGTTTGAATAATTCCAGTATTTTACCTTCCTGCAGGAACCTGCTGAGAAAGGCACTGCACTTCTCACACCTGAGAAGAACCTTTCATGTGTCAAAGGAATATGTTTGAGGGGGTTTTCCCTACAAAGGCTGAAGGAGAGGGAATTTAGGAATTGGGCACTTTATTGGAACTGCCCAAATTCGTGCCAAGCCCTTAATTGTCCCCTTCCCCAGAAAATGGGTGTTTGTGTGCACGAGTCAGAGCTGCTGCCATTCATTACCCCCTCCTTGTGCTGCTAACTGAATAAGCAGCAACACTTTGATAAAGTTTGCAAAAGCATAATTAGTCCTACAGGCAGAATATTTTCCCATTTCAAATGCTGCTTCCCCAGCTGCACTTTGCAGATTTATGATTTCAAAAGCAGCTGATCGCAGCCTCTACTGCAGCTCAAGATATGAGAGGTTTGGGCTTAATGACATTCAAACCCTTATTAAAATACAAGCAGAGAGAGATGCAGTACATGATCCTCCATTTTCTTTGTTATGTGCATCTGTCACAATCTAAAGATGTGAGGAAAAAAAAAATCTAATACAAACACAGACTTTATCAGGAATTCTGCTGGGATTCCATAGCATGTAATCTTTTTTTCATGCAGTGCTTTATTTCTGTAATGAGCTAAAACACACTCAAGTAAGCAAGTCCCTCTTAAATTCAGCTGAGAGAGGAGAGGAGAGGAGAGGAGAGGAGAGGAGAGGATGAGAACACCTCTCAGTGCCCAGGGGCAGCTGCAGGGGCATGAGGAGAGCTCTTACCTGGTGCTCTGGTGCTCGCTGACATGGGGACCCCAGTGCTGACACAGTTCAGTGCCACCAGGGTGGAAACTCGCGGGAAGCTGGAGGTTCTGTGGCTGTGAGGTCCCGTGATGTCAGTTATAATCAACCTCCTCTTGCAGAAGCAGGCTACCACAGTGGGCTCATTTTCAAACAAATCCAATATTTTGCTGCTTCGCTTGACTTTTAGTTTTATTTCCCAATTGACTCGCCAGTAGCAACTTCCCTTGTAGTCAGATTCCAGGGCTCCAGGAGCAGGGCCGGCTCTGCTCAGCCTGTGCTGAAACAGTGAGCAAGTCTTTATTTATTTTACTCCCCTAAAATGTCAAGATTTAATACAGCTTCAGCCTTAGCTCAGCTGCTGCAGTGCAAGAGTTCCTGCACTGTTTGCCAAGGTTGGACGTTCTGACAGCCCTGGCCTAAATCCACTCACAGGGAGACGAGGTCTTCCCCAGCCAGAGGAAATTTTCCAGCACCACTGTGGCTTCTCAGGGGTGCTGGTGACTCCTTGGGGTCCAAACGAGCCTGTTCCCGAGCTGGAAAGCAGAGTTTTCCCAAGGATGGAAGGATGGAGTTAACACTGGACCAATTTGTAATGTCTACCACTGGAGGAGCCTTCATTTTAATTTTACATCACGTTTAGAGTTTCTTATCTCAGCTGCATCGGAAGGGGCATTTCTATGAACATTCAGCAGCCCCTTTTAACGCAGATCCCGCAGTCTGGGTTACAGTAATTCCCTGTGTTTCATACTGGGAATTCTCTGCACGTTCCGAGCTCCAGGTGCTGGCTTTGGCTGTGCCCCGGTTATTTTCCCTGGAACGGTGACCGCTGCCCCCGGCCCATCCCCGGGGCCGCCGAGCCGCTGCTTCCCGGAGCCAGCCCCGGGTGGGACTTCCCCGCTGTCCCGAGTTCTCCCGTGCGCCGATTGCTGGGACGCGCCGCCTCCTTCGGGAACCCGAAACCCGGGGCTGGCGCCTTGTCCCGGCCGCGGGATCGGGCAGGAGGGGAGGCGCAGCTGCGCCACAGACGGACGGACGGACCGACAGACGGACAGACAGATGGACAGATGGACAGACAGATGGGCAGACTGACGGACGGACGGACGGACGGACCGACAGACGGACAGACAGATGGACAGATGGACAGACAGATGGGCAGACTGACGGACGGACCGGCAGACGGACAGACAGACGAACGGACGGACAGATGGACAGATGGACGGACGGACAGACAGACCGACAGACCGACAGCTGGACAGACGGACAGCCGGACAGCCGGATGGACAGACAGACGGACGGACCGACAGACGGACAGACAGATGGACAGATGGACAGACAGATGGGCAGACTGACAGACGGACAGACGGACGGACGGACAGACCGACAGGCGGACAGACGGACAGACCAGTAGACGGAGAGACAGACGGACAGACCGACAGCTGGACAGACGGACAGATGGACAGACAGCCGGACAGACAGACGGAGAGACGGACGGACAGACCGACAGGCGGACAGACGGACAGACGGACAGCCGGATGGACAGACAGACGGGCAGACCGACAGGGAAAGCTCGTGGTCAGGAAAGTGGTGACGAGCAGAGAGAGGAGAGACAGAGGGGAGTTCAAACCCCGGGAAGTTCGGAGAGAGCAGAAACCGGGACGGATGTTACACTGGACCCAGGCTCCTCTCCTCCAGTCCGCAGCCACCTCTGTGTAAAAAACTTAAATAAAATAACGCGAGAAAATAGAATAGATTCGGGATGTGATGGCGCCACGCTACCTAATGCATTTATTTTTTTTCTCTTTCTTTCTGTGACCTCTGGGACGGCCTGGAAGTGTAGGAGCACCTCTAACAGCCCCTTGGTATGGAAATTCCTTCCCGATCTTTCTCCCAGACAAAACAAAGGAAAGGGCTTTCTCCGGGGCAATCGAAAAGCGATTTGGTGGCGACTGGGAGGAATCCTCCCCTGACAAGTTTGTTAAACTAACAGAAGAGTCTGCTGCTGCTTTCTGTAGATCAAACACTTCCAAAAGTAAAACAACCGAAAAGTAACCAAACATTTTAAAGAGGAAAATAACTAAACATTGTAAAATGCAAAAATAACCAAGAGCAAAAATAACAAACGCTTCGATCAGTGAAAGTAACGGAACATTTCCAGGGAGAGGGAGGTCTGGCAGCTGCCCTCACACCCTGTCTGCGGAGATTTATCACCGCGGAGGAGCTGGACGTTAATTTTTATGAAAATGACTTTGTAAATGGCAGCTTATTGAGATATTTATTGGCAGTAATTATTCAAATGAAGGAATAAAGCCAATAAATTTGGTTCTTCAGGAAATCAGTGCTAATTTGCAGCATGAATAAACACAATACCCTGTCTTCTCCTATGCTCAGCAAGGACACGGCGACGATCCTGCCCCACACCGGCTGGGCTGCTCCGGAGGGACCCCGGGCTCACAGGGACCATCCCCGGGCTCCAGGAGGGACCCAGGGGCTCACAGAGACCATTCCTGGGCTCCAGGGGCTCCCAGGGACCATTCCTGGGAAGGATTCCCACCTCAGCAATAAACAGCGTGGGAAGCCTCTGGACTCCTCCCTTCTGCAGGCACCTAAGGAGCTCCGAGGAAGTTAAAGTACTTTACAGATATATGAATTATAAAGAAGGGAATGCCAACGGATCTTTCCTCCATGATGTTCCGCAGTGACTTTAATTCCTCTCCAAAGGCAAGAGGCTCCGCGTGAGCCCAGCAGATCACCACGGCGTGTCTGCACGGAGCCCAAAGCCAGAAACCAAACGCGGCCTTGGCTCCTGTGCCCGGGGCAGCACCTGGAACCCCGCACCACAAACGCATCCTCACACCAGCCACAGCCTCTTCTCTCCACCCACAGAGCCGCTGTGGGGAAAGGCCCAGAATTCAAGGTGCTCCTCCTCCTCCTCCTCCTCCTCCCCATGGGCTGTCATTTCCCCCGTGTTTAAGGCCATCTTCCAATTATGCACACAAGGGAAATGCAACTTCTGAAAGGACAGGGTAGAAGAGAAGCAGATGCAGAAGGGAAGGTCCTGAATCTGTTAATTAAACATCAATATGGTCTAAAATAGAAATATTCTCTTTCGACATGAACAGCTACCAGGGCTTCTAGGCAGAAGAGTCACAGGAGTAAGAATGTATATATAAGTATATATGTTATAGGCGTAAGATTGTATGTATGTTATGGGTATGTGCTGCAGGAATAGAAGAGGTATCAGGTACCTTCCTTGATAACAAAATTAAAGGCTTCCAGGCTGCACACCCAGGCCCAGGCGCGGGCTGCACCACGGTGTGGAGCAAAGCCCTGCCTCGTGTGGCTGATTAATGGGAGCAGTAAGTCCTGACTGTAGATTTTCATCTGGAAACTTATTCCTGCGTAAATGGTAAGTAAAGATTTTGACTTCAGACTCATGAGCCTGTGATGATCAGCAGCCTTAATCATGAAGATAAATTTCTGAGCATGTCAAAACATTTGTGGAAAAGAATTGAAGAATTAAAAAGCACGCAGTGATTCCTTAGGCACTCAGGCTGAAGTCCAAGTCACTATCCCAGCTGTAAGATTTAGTTTCATTTCAGTTTCAATTATAAGATTTTATTCTTGCTATTAATTTACACTGTCATCTGAAATCTAAAGGTTTGACGTAGTAAGACTCAATTACAGTGGGAACTAAAAACTCCTCCAGCATTTCCTGTGTTCAGTAAAGGGCATGTTTGCAGAATTAAACAGTGGAACTATTAGCAAATGTTATACAAAGAAGTAGAAATGTGGCTTTGTATAAAAGAAGTAATGATCTTGGTTTAGATGAACTCCCGCTTGCATTGCTGACTATTTTCTCTCATCTTCAAATCCTCTTTTTGTTGCTGAAATGGATTTACCCCTGCTGAGTTGTCAGGCGTGTGTCCACCTTGCTGCTCCTCTCTCCTCCCTCACGCGGGGTTTGTGCTGCAGCCTCTGCTCTGGGGACATCCCAGGCACTCACTGGAGTCGGAGCTTTGTGCACCCTTCCCTTGGAGGCTAAGACATGAGAGCAGCAATCAGAGAGCAGCAATCAGAGAGCAGAGCAGTTTCCCGGTGCAAGGAGCCGTGACTCCAGACTCAGCTTTCTGCAGGACCCTGGGACTGAGATCAGCATTTCCCTCTGCAGCCCTGACCAGCACCAACCACCCCCAGCCAGCCCGTGGGATCAGCCTCTGGATGCTGCCTTACAAAGGCAGATCCTGCCGGAGACAGGGACCAGCGCCAGGATGAAGAGGCTCTGTTGGGATGGAAGCACAAACCGTGGGCACACCCGTGCTCCAGCCTGGGCCGGGCTGGTGCCTGCCCTCACCCTCACCAGAGCCGCGCTGGGAGCCCCTCAGGGCCCTGCAGCAGGGCATGGGCTGGAGATCCTCCCTGGAACACTGACTGTGCACTGGGAATGGGAGGGAGATCCTCCCTGGAACACTGACTGTGCACTGGGAATGGGAGGGAGATCCTCCCTGGAACACTGACTGTGCACTGGGAATGGGAGGGAGATCCTCCCTGGAACAC
>WBMY01008576.1:17487-43755 GCA_013397315.1 Donacobius atricapilla
GGGACACCTCTGTGGCGTCCGGGCCTGACCCTGCCTCCAGCAAAACCGTCTGGAGCAGGTAACCGTGGGCTCCTGGCCAGGCTGGGCTGCTGGGAGCAACCTGTGTGGCTTGGACATAAAACTTCACAGGATTAGTTCCTTTCCAAGTAGAGCACCCTGCAAATACCAGGCCCTGGGTTCCAAATGCTCCAGCACATCCATGGAAGGCAGAACTGTCACCACAGCTCCCACCTCCCTGGTGGTGAGGCACCACTGAGGGAATGTCACTGCTGGGGTAACCCCTGAGGGGCTGGAACCGTGGCACTGTCACTGGGACACCCCTGAGGGAATGTCACTGAGGGAATGTCACTGAGGGCTGGAACCGTGGTACTGTCCCTGGGACACCCCTGAGGGAATGTCCTCAGGGCTGGAACCATGGCATTGTCCCTGGGACACCCCTGAGGGAATGTCACTGAGGGAATGTCACTGAGGGAATGTCACTGAGGGCTGGAACTGTGGCATTGCCATTGCTGCCAGCAGTCCTGGATTGATCCAGACAGGTACTGAACTAAAGAGCATTATCCTTTCTGCAGACGTTTAAAAATAACCAACTCCTAATACTTCAGAACAAGGCTGGGCACCCCAGCACTGCCTTCCACTGCAGCAACAGCCAGTGATTTGTGTGTGAAGTTTGCTCCTGCAAAAGTCTGGGAACACAACAGGATTTCACAGAACATTAAATCCTGTAGTTTTATCAAAGAAGAAGCTCACAAAACCAGCCTAATCTCTTAGCAAGTAGACAAGTCTGATTAAAAGGACAAGGACTTGAAAAAAACCTCTAAAATGCTAAACTGAGCCATCACAGATAAGAAATTCTGCCATATGCTACCGCATCACTGTGCTGGCAGCCGGCAGTCACAGGGATCAACAAAACATTGTCAGGAATTATTTCAGTTAGCAGGATGATACTGCAGAGATTAGATTAATTAAACCAGTAAATCCCGTGCAGGGATCAAAAGCACTCAAGACAGAGAAGGAAAGTGAGTGGGAGCCAGGGAGCGCTGCCGGGAACATTTGCAAGGGTCCCAGCAGCCCGGCAAGGCTCGAGGGCTGAAAGAAGGAAAGAAATAAAGGGAAGAGGCAAAGTCCCAGGTAACTCCAACCTCGGGTCTGACTCGCAGCTCACACTGCACCTCCCGGCACTCCGAAGGAAGTGACACCACATCCACGACAATCACTAGTGACACCTCTTTGGGAAATTAGCAAACCAGCAAAGATAAATCATACCAGGATCATCAGAGGAAACACTCTGGACACAGACACCCAAAACCCCTCCTGAAGAATAAACCTGTAGAACTCACTGCCAGTGGATATTGCTGAGAGCAAATCTTTCACAGGATTCAGAAAAACAAGGCTGTGTAGATTGGTGCCAAAGTGAAGCCCTTATTTCAGCTGGGTTTTATGGAAGAGGATATAAACCCCCCTGCAACAGCACAGGAACACACCAAGAGTTTCTCCTGCAGATAGAGGCCTCCATGATGATCCGTTTCTGTGAATTCCTGTGTCTTCTGAAGCTTCTGAGCCTGGGAAATCATAGAAGAAAGAATAACAAAAGGGATGGATTGTCAGTCTGATCTCCTGTATCACTCCCCAAACTTCTGAGTAATAAGATGAGACTTAATGGGGGGAAAATGAAACCTATGAAGCAAGGGGGGAAAGCACATATTGGACAGGAAATGGAAACCTAAAAAAGCAGCAAAGCTGGAGACCCCTGGGCTGGGTTGGACAGTAAATTAGACATGAAAATGCAATAGAATTTGGCAGTCCAAAAGGTCAATGCAATTTGGAACTGTATGTGCCAAGACTCCCATCACCGAGCGGGGATAGAGCCTATTACCCAGTTTTAGATTTAGGCAGCTTGAGTAAGTTTCAAATAAATATCCAAACATTTGGATGCCTAACCAAATCAAGCCTCAAAATCCTTTTGGATTTTCACTTTGATTTCTAACATCTTTATGTTTGGCCTCTTTTCTGAGAATTCAATCTGTTGTTAAAGGGAATCTTTCAAGATAAGCATCTGCAGTTGCCAAGAGACTGTTGTGTTAAGCCGGAGGATGATTTAGCATCTCGAAGACCGGGATTTTGGAATTAGAAAAAATTGCTTTGCTCTTAGCAGCAGATACATTTCAATGCCTAAGGAACAGCCAAGGCTTCCCAGAACTTTTGATTCAGTTATCCCCCCCAAACCACTGCTGCTTTCCTTAAACAACACTTTTTTCTGAGGCCCATTACCCGGCTTCTGGGAAACACACACCAATAAATAGAGAAAAGTCTCTAAGCAGACACAAAATAGTCCTTTCCTTTCCAAACACCCTGCAGCGACCTCCCCATCACCAGAGCTCCATTTACTGCCCCTCATGGCTCCAAAACACGGGGCAGCTCTGCCAGAGAACAGTTTCCTGCACAGCTCTTCCGGGGAAGCTCAAGGATCTGACAGGCTGCGTGGGGACTGAGTTTCAGAGCCATCAGCTGACTCTAGAAATAAGCCTTACTAGATAAATGCCATGTGTATTTAAATACTACGGTGTGGTGAATAGTAAGAATTATTTTGTCTTTGAATATGTACTGGCTGTAGTCTTTTTATAACCAAAATTGCATCTTTCAGCCGCTCATTGTTGCTTGATGTAACTAAAGCTTCTCTGTCAAGGAAGTTAAAATCACTTCAGCCTCAGCACTCTCTCACAATTTTCTTTGAAGAAGGAGGAAATTTATTCAGTTTGACCTCATGATTGAACAGAGCAGGTTTATCCAAGCTGCCTGCCAAGCTCGACGTGTTTACTTTGGGTGCTCTGAAGTTGCATTAGAAATATTTATTGTAAGTATCAAAAGCTTGGGAAGCTCTGGAATGACTGTTGGTGAGATAAATCCAGGGCTAAAGCCTGGGTATCTCTTTGAGACCGGCCTCAGTGCAGGAGGAAGGGACTTCCCCCCCTTTTCCCTGGGACGCTGCAGGATCACGTTTTTCCAGGCACTTCACTCCCGGCTAAGCAGCTGACACAGCCACTTAGGAGACGTGATCATCTCTAAAAAGCGCATTTTCCAACACAAGGGGGAAACATTAGAGGTAAAATGCACTGAAGACATCGTTGAGAACATCCCAGTCACACGGGGACAGCAAATGGAGCGTGCACTTGGAAACGGAGGCTGAGCCAGCCCGGGCAGCTCTCGGGGCTGGGCTCTGCCCTGCAGCTCCCCTGCCCAGGGGCAGGAATGGTGTGGCAGCAGGGACAGGCTCCCCCGGCATTTCCTGGGGCAGCAGGGCTGGCAGCAGGGACAGGCTCCCCTGGCATTCCCTGGGGCAGGAATGGTGTGGCACCAGGGACAGGCTCCCCTGGCATTCCCCGGGGCAGGAATGGTGTGGCAGCAGGGACACACTCCCCTGGCATTTCCTGGGGCAGGAATGCTGTGGCAGCAGGGACAGGCTCCCCTGGCATTCCCTGGGGCAGGAATGNGCCGTGCCCGGGGGCAGGAATGGTGTGGCAGCAGGGACAGGCTCCCCTGGCATTTCCTGGGGCAGCAGGGCTGGCAGCAGGGACAGGCTCCCCTGGCATTCCCCGGGGCAGGAATGCTGTGGGGTATTGAATTTCTCAGAGACTGGTTTAATCCTTTCTGAGAGGGTTCAATACCTCTGGGGGTGTCCAGCACCTCACAGAAAATGGCTTTGTGAGACAGCACGGTCAAGTGTATCTTGAAAAAGCAAAAAGGTTTTAATAGAAGAAGAAAATAGCACAAAACAAAAGAACAAAGCCACTCACGGTGTAGGGACAGGTCCCACACACCGGCTACAACACCCCGAGAATGCACTGAGAGTCCTCGCGCTCTCCCTCAAGTGTCGAACGATTCGGGGGGGTTTTTGGCAAACAGCCCAATAGAGAACAGCTACCTTTCTGAGGAGCAGGTAAAGAGACCATCGGTGCTTTTGTCTTGGCACTGAGCCAGTCACTGCCAGGAGAGCCACGAAGGTTTTGGGTCCTTTGCCTTGTAAGAAATAGCAAAGGGCGAGTCTGAAACCTTTCCCCTGGAAACAGCTGCTGGGTGTGGGGTGCGTTCCTACAGCGGGGTTCCCCCTGCCGCAGGGCTGAGGAGTGAGCATCAGTTTCCTGAGGACGTCAGAGCCTCCTTGCTGATGCCACCGCCGTGGTGCTTGCTTCCTTTCACCCGTATTGAAACAAACTCACCATTATTTCCCACTGGGAAAACTCTTTTAATTTTGTGGTCGTTCCTTTGGACCCAAACTGCCGGTTAACTGAGCTGGTTAACCCAGCCTGGCTCCAGGGGGGCTCCAAGTGCTGGCCCAGCTGCAGTGCCTTCCCCACTGCTGCTGGGGAACCAAGGGGTTTAGGGCACCAATTCTTTCTCAGTTGCTTTCCAAGCCAGAGTTCCTTTACTAAATACCAGCTATGCTTTGTGACAGCAGCCCCTGCTCTTGACTTCTGTTCGCTGGCACTTCATCTTCCAACCATGCCAATCACACCCTCCTGATCACATTCAAGAGATTCCTGAGATACATGCACATATCATTTTCTCTCCAAGAGCTCTGATGGCTTTGCCAGTTAATTAAAATAGAACTTCAAAGGGGTTTTGTAATAGATTATAATATCTTTGGTTTCATGACATCTGTTAAAATTTACAACTAAGGATGTCATTTTTGGTGGAAAACATGTTCTTTTACACCCAGCCCATTTATTTGTGTATTTATTTAGTGACAGAGCATCTCATTTATAAGAAACATGCAAAAGCAATCATTAATCATACTTTTGTCACAAAGCAGCTTCCCCAGCAGTTCACTGAAAACCCACAGACAAGCTGCTCGGGTGTGGGTGTTCTGAGAGCAGGCGAGGAGCCCTGCCAAGAGAGCTGATGGAGGCACCTCTACGTTCCAATGTCTAGCAGGGAGGAAACAAAGAGGAAAACAGAACCGGCAGAGTAGACACTGGAGTTATCTGGGAAGGATGCAGCTCCATGGATGGGAAAGAAAAGTAAATCAAAGGCAGCCAGTGAGACCAGGATTCTCAGTGCTCCAGAACCACTCAGGATAAATTCACCATGTTTTTCCATCACTGCACAGCTCACAGGCTGTGCTGCAGCAGCATCTCTGTGCATTCCTCCTCAAGAGAGAAAGAAGCGATCCAGCCACAGCCAGCCTTGTCGGAGCAGCCCTGTGCCCGAGGCCACGGTTACTTTAGTGCTCAGGAACTGCCCGTCCCCTCCTGCCCCCAGTGCCCCTGGCTGCGCCCTCTGTGTGCCCAGGGCACAGCCGGGCAATCTGTACAGGATTCATCCCAGCACACAGAAATGCCAGACCCTCTCTGTGTGTACCAGCGCCTCCAGGAACAATCTCCCCTCCTCTGGTTCGTGCAGGGCTCTCGGTCTCACCCCACAGCCCCCTGGCCCCTGCAGGGCCACAGCAGGCACAGGTGGGCACAGGTGGTCCCGGGGCTGCCTCTGCCAGCCCATCCTGCTGGGCACTGCTGCCTCTGCCCCCTCCTGCTGGGCACTGCCGCCTCTGCCCCTCCCCAGCAATGTGCTGCTGGTCCAGTCTGTGTTTGGGGCTGTGCCCTGCACACCAACCCCTCTCCGTGGGGGCTGTTCCTCTGTGCCCACCTCCGGAGAGGTGTCTGCCTCTCACCTGGGCTGGGGACAGCCTCTGGTGTCACCGTGCGAGCCGTGGCCACCCCCTGCGAGGGACAGGCATGAAGGTCATGGCACATCCAAGTGATTACCACACTGATGCCTTCCCTGAGCACTCCTCTAGCTTTAAGGAAGTACTCGGTGTTCAGCAGGAACCAGAGGGTTTGCAGCTCGGCTGATGAAACTCATCTTCAAAAATCAGCGAAAGGTGAAACCAGTGTCCATGACCAGAAGGCTGAGATACCTTCACAGAAACAGGAGCACAACCCCACAACATGCCATCCTATATCTGCAGGCTGCTGAGTATGAACTGTTAACCAGCAGCTTTGTGTCTACACTGTGCTGCGAACTAGAAATTGTCCCTGTCCGTCCTTGATTTAAAGATAAAAGAGCACAACTCTATCCCAATCCTGCATTATTTTGATTTATTTCTTAAATGCTGCCTCTGCATTTTAGAGACTATAGCCTCCAGAACATAAACCCCTGCCTTACAGAGTCGTGCAGAGGGCCGGGTGTCCGAGCAGCAGAACACAGACTGGGTGGCAGCTTCACCACATCCTGCTTCTGAAACTTTTGGCCAACAGCAGCAACTCCTTCCAACAGCTCTGGGACTGTGAGTGAGCACCCCAGAGTGGTGAGGAGCAGTCCAGACCTCAGCAGTGGCTATCTCAGGTGACAGCCTTTTTCTCTAGGAAGGGACCTCTTGGTCAGTGCAGGGGAGCAATCCAGAGCAGGCTGAAAAAAAATATTATTCCCGGTGGGTTTGTGGCAAACACAAAACTGCCAAAGGAGCTGGTGTGAAAGGACAACAGCAAAGTCACCTGTGAGAGTCGCGGGCTGCAGTGAATCATCCCTGGGCATGGCAGACCTTGACCAAGGCTGTCTGAGGCTGGGTGGGAGCAGAGGAGCTCCAGCCATGCCCCTGCCCCGGGTCTAACACGGCTTTAAACCACGGAACACAGGTCACACCCTGTGCAGCTGCAATTGTCGCTGTTTCCCACAGAAAGCTAAAATTATCAGCTGTGTTACAAGTGAACCTGCAAAAGGCAGTAAAGATTCATGCTGGAGCTGTAAACATGTCCCAAACCTCCTATTTAAATGAGCTGGTTTCAACCTCTCACAGTTTGGCTTCTGAACTTTCATGCTTTTAAAATATGTATCCATGAGAAAACAGCAAAGGCCATCCAAAAAAAAAGATTTAAAACTGAAAATGGGTTGGATCTCTGCTATTCTGAAGTACAAATATAGACAATGCCAGATTGCCTCGGCTACCTACACCACCTCCATGCATCACAAAGCTCAGATGGCCTCAAACTAGCCAGATCTGGTTGAAAAACGTTATAAAAGCATAATTCTACTTCAGCTATTTTTCGCTGAAGTGGCAGGGATATTCACAGCCTCAAACCCTTTGAGCTAATTGTAGATAAGGACTCGGGGAGTGAGGCCAGGGAATGATTTGATCAGGAACCTCCCCTGGCCATCTCTCCGTGCTCCTGCACGCAGTGCTGCAAGCACCAGATGTGCCCAGGAGCACAGAGCTGCAGCAGTGCTCTGGAAGCTCTCCGGTGCGCTCCTGCGAAGTGAATTGCAGCACCTTTTGCAGTAAAACCCTCCTGCAGGAATAAAGCAAGCTCCTGGAGGAGCAGGATGGGGGTACTGCGGGTACTGAATTAGTTCCGTGGGACACGTCTTTCTGTGACATCAGCACGGGCACAGAATCAAAGCCTCAGCATCCTGCAGCCTGCCGGGAACAAACAGTGCTGAGTGTGGCAGAGGGTCCCTGTCCCACCACAGCGTGAGCACAGGCACTGAGCCTCAGCGACCCCAAACACTCCAAACCTCCCGTGCTGTCACAGGGCGTGTGAGCATCCCAGCTCTCCACTGACTCCATCAGCCGCCGGTACAAGGATGGCCAAAGAGCCCAACTTCGGTGCAGTTCTCACAAAACTCGCTCCTGTTTGAACTGCCAAGTGGCACCAGGGGTACGGGCTAGGGGTGCTCATGGGGCGGTGGGGAACTGTTGGATTAGGTGACCCCCAAGGTCTTTTCCAGCACTGGGATTCTGTGATTTCACCTGAGCCACCGAGCACCAAGGCCAGAGAAACAACCACGGTCATGAGCAACGACCACCAGCAGTGGCCTGCTTCAGTCTCATGCACATTGTGCTCTTCGTGCAATACCTAACTTCAGACATCCTGCGACCTTCACTCCTTACCAGGGCAAGGATTTAAGGGGTGCTCCAACTCGTGAGAAGCCGTTTGTTACTCCCTCCCTCACCTGTAATGCACAGAGCCAGAGCTGCTCCCCGCAGGACCCGCTTACAGCCTTCCCAGAGCACCTCTGCAGCAGCCAAACCAGCTCCTAGAACAGTGAGAATCTCCTGGATGGGGCAGAGACCTTTCTCGGGCAGAGCTCCAGAGTGCTGAAATCACAACAGCCTCCGATGCTCACCCAGTTGGAGGTTACTTTACCATTTCCCCCGAAACATCCAACCTGAAGAAAAATTGCTGCAAATTAAGGGCTTTCATCCAGTCATCCTGTAGAATTTGCTTTTATCACACCTACCCAGGGCGGTTCGTGTGTCCGTAAGTGCAGAAATGGCCACTGAGGTGAGAGCCCTCGGTGCAAATTCAGTCATTAAACACAGGCAGCAGATCCAGTGACCCACAAATGCCACGGCGCGAGGTTTGGGGGCCACTCTTACCTCGCCCTTCCTCCAGCACGGTGCCTCTGCGCGCCGGGAGCCGCCTGTGCCGCGATGTTCTGCAGCACCAGATCGGCGTTTCGCCTGTCTGGGGCAAAACACACCCGAATCAAAGGGCATCCGAAGCAGCAATGTCAAATATGACAAGGCAGGCAGGAGCCAGAGCTAACAGCTGAGGACTTCCTGACTTTTTAAGCTGTTCAATTGAACATTTAAAAGGTTTAGTCTCCTCTCAGGTCTCGAAAGCACCCCGGGGCAGGCTTAAGTAACTGCGCCATTAGGCAACGAGCTGCAAATTGCCTATTAAGTCTGACTGAAACTGTAAAATTGCTTTTCACAATGCAAATTAATGTAAATAAGAACAATTGGTTACACATATCACAGGCTATCAGATTGACGGCAGATGATGCATACTGGTTTTTCCCCCCGAATTAGCATTGCTTTAAAGTTAAATTTAGCGCGTGTTTAAGAGGTCTGGATGTTCCTATGACAAATTCCACCAGTGCATTACGGATGCACACGGGGATGTATAGCCTCCATGACATGAAATATAAACCTCCTCTTAGGCCAGGCAGTGATACTTGCCTTCCAGGCGGGCAGAAACGCCACGGAGCGGAGCCATGTGCTCCGCAGCACAGGCAGCCACATCGCAGCCCCACTCTGAAGAGCGAGCCCGTGCATTTGTTATGAAGCCGTGAGGATGGGGGGAGCACACGAGTGCATTTCAGAAGCACCCGCGGAGCATCCGAGCCGCGTCTGGAGCCCTCGGGCCGGCAGTCACCGGGGGAGCGGCTGTGTGCCCCGGCAGCACTGCCTGGGCACGGCGCTTCCAGATTTAGTTCCCAAAAATGCAGCGGAAGTCTATCAGAAAGGTACATCAGAATGCGAATCAGAACGGTAAATCGGGCTGTCAATCAGAAAAGCCCCTTCCCTGCCTCCTCCCAGGCTGAGCGGAGGCACCACACGCAGCACAACCAACTCACCTGCCTGGGAAGAGCAAGGTCTGGGTCAACACCGGCACTTCCAGCCTCAGCAGCCACTTCTGCACCACAAATTCAACCCTCGGGGAAGCTCCTGACAGCAAGGGGCAGCAGCACTGCAGCCGGCAGAGCAGTTGTCTTCTCTGCTGGGGGGTGTTCTTATCAGAGCTTTTGCTTATCGTTACTAACATATGTTATCTGAAAATTTACATTCCCATTAGCTGCAGAAATAACCGCTGCCAGTTTGTTACAGATTCTCGCACGAATCAGACACCCTGATAGCTCCCTGAGGCTCCCAGCTCACCTTGGGGAGGGATGGAGAGCAGGGAATGAGGCAGCCCAGCGCTGGTACCAGCCTGTGGCACGCCGGGCTGCCCTGGGGCACGGGAACCTCCCGGGGGAATGGTGAGTCTCCTTCAGCTCCACAGCGCAGGTTGGGCTCCCAGGGCGGAAACTGCAGGTGTCTGAGACCTGGGGAGAGCCAGCAAGGCTGGAAACTCGGCCCAGGTCTCACACGGCCGCGCACAGCCCGATGCAGCCGGCTGTGATTTCAGGCCGTGCCCATCTCCTCCCCACCTCGCTGTGCTGCCGTGCTTCCAGCAGCATTTTCTTCCCTGTTTCTAGTATTTTAATTGCTGTTTTAAAGAACAGTGTTTGGAAAGAGAGTCTGGTGCAAGGTGCACAGGTCAAATAAATTCCATGTTTGCTTATCTTCCAGAGGGAAAAAATAATTAGCCACAAGCTGGAGGTGTTTTCTTTCAGCCTCAGGGACCTTGCAGCAGCAGCCAGCTTTCTGCATCTCCCACTCATTACCATAGAGGCAGATATAGATTAATTAGGCAGAAAGAACTTACACAAAATTTGAAACTATTGACCTATATTTTAGGTTGGCCGTCCTGGTGTCCTCAGGGGCTTGTCCAGGTCCTGCTGTGTTAGGCTGTGCTGAATGCATTAGAATCTTTTTGTATCACATTGCTCACTATCTGGACATGACTTCCAAAGATCTTAATCCCTGGGTCAGTCAACCCACTCCTCACAGGGTCACCCTGTTCTTCCGCATGAAAAATCAATAGCCCAGAAAGTAACAAATGCCAGAATCTGTGGGATTTCTGTAGCCCCAGGTCTCAGCTATGAACTTCTTCAGCCAGGCAATAATTCCACGGAAGCTGTTGCTGTGCTCTGCACCTGAATATATTTCTTCAATAGCAGTGCCCAGCACACACACCTGCACTGAAAACCTGCATCACTCAACAAGGTACAAAATGAACCCTGAAAACCACCAAACCTGACTGTTAAAAGGCTGCTGCCCAGGCATCACGGCGTTCCTGTACATCGCTAGTGCAGGGCTTTACAACACTGTTACTACAGACACAGGTGTTTATTGGGGTTTGAGATGCTGGAAACAGGATCCCCGCGCACATAAAATCCCAGCGATTTATTTTAATGTATTTTGTAAGTAAATTCTTGACAGATGGATGAGGCACCAGACGGGTGACACAAGGGAGTCAGCAGGTGGACAGAGAAGCCAAGAACGGACTGGCACTGATCAGATTATCCACTCCAAATACCTTGAGACAGGCACAATCTGCCCACACAACAGACTGGTGCTGACCAGATAAACAGCAGAAATTGTGGAGCTGCAGCCCTGCCCAGCTCCACCCGCTGCAGCCCGGGCTCCTTCCCGTGGTTCAGCCACTCCCTGGTGCCCAGGGCTGCACGGTGGGACACGAGGGCCGTGACCCCAGGGCTGGCGTGGCCCCCCTGCCCTGCCCTGGCACGGGGCACAGCCCCTGCCCCAGCTCCCTGGCACCAGCCTGTGCACACACACGCCTGGTGGGTGGGCTCCCCGTGGCTAACGTGTCCTCATGAGGGCCCCTGCCAGAGCAAATCCAAACAAAATCATCAGCTGCCATTCACTCCCTACAGATAATCCTCGTCATTTTGCTCGAATGAAAAACGGAGGTTTCAGAACAGTTATAAAGCTAATGAGCAGATATGCCAGTGTCTCCTCCTGCTTTCTGATGTCCCCTGACCCCTTCAGCCTTGTGCCTACTCCTCCAACCAGCCGTGGTGAGGGGCAGCTCTCACCTCGGTCCGGATGCCAGCCCGCAGGTTTGTCAGTCCATACCAGCATCCCCAGGGGCAGGCGCCCTCCCTCTGGTGGGAGGAGCTGGCCAGGACTCAGCTCTGCAGCCCTGGAGGGCTGAAGGGTTTGAGGTGTGTTTCTGACCTCCAGCCTTCCCTTAGAACCACCACTGTGGCACGCTTAGATCAGGTTATTCCAAGTACATGGAATCCATCATTACTGTCAGGTCTCCTTTCTCTGCTTTAGCATCGCATTGCTCTGCTGAAGAAAATAACTTTCACCTTCCCTGTAACACTGCCGATAAAAACCGAGGGATCTGTGGCTCCAGACAAGCAGAGCCCTTGCCCACACTCTTGATGCACAGCCTGTCATGAATGCTGCACTTAGGGAGGGACTCAACATACAGGAGGCAGAGCAATGGCCTGACTGAGAGACAGAGAGAAAATAAACCTCAGTGTTAGCTGCTCAAAATAAAGAGACTCAAAACCTGCAGAAGAAATCAATCCTTCCGTGTCTCTCTTCTGCTGTAACCATCGTAGGTGCTGATGTAACAATTACAAATAAACTTCCATTAAAAACCTGTGGCATGTGTGTCAGTGGTGCCTTTTAACGAGCTCAGCCTGAGGGACAGCCCTGTGTGCTGTTCCACTCGTTACCTCACGTCTTCACAGAAGTCTCTTGACAGGCCCTTCCACAGTTGAACAGATTGTTTATGATGTCCAAGAAGAGCAAGAGCTTCGAGTGGTGAAACCAAAATCCTAACCAGAACTGAAGGTTTGTTCCCTTCTTTTATCCTTGAAAAGAATCATTTACACAAAACACATTTCCAGGGATTATTATATCCACACTGCACATCTGCAAAAACTCCAGCTTTGCTCACCAACAGAGTGGCCAGAGCCTCACACATTAAAATGCAACCGAAACAAGGTTTGGCTACGAACATTTCCTGGGTTAAATCTTGCCTGCTGCCGTGTTGTTGTGAAGGCAGTGGCACAGTTTAATGGCCCCTGGAAGGATGACTGCCATTCCCTGTTTGCGCTGCCCCTGCAGAGGCTGCTCCTGGTGCTGGGCACTGCAGCTGGGAGCAGCCAGAGCTGCTCCCACCAGGCTCTGCCAGAGACCCTCCCCGAGCACAGCACAGCCTTCCCTGCGAGCTGCCCAGGCAGGAAGAGGCTCGAGAACAGATCACCAAACTGAGCTTGGAACTGCCCTCTAGGATCACCCGGGCCCATCTCACGGCCTGATCTGCTGCAGGCTGAGCACCTCCTCTCACTGGGGCTGAACTACTGCTCCCCATCAGTCTCCACTGAGGCTGTTTGGACAGCGCACTTTGCCTCCTGTTTTGCAGATTTACTGCTTTCCTCTGGCTCCTTCTGCCAGACCTTCTTTCCTCCGTTTGCTTTATTTTTCTCTATTTAGCAGAAAAATTGGCTTCATCTGCCTAAGACACAATTTTCAGCCACAAGTTGTTTATTACTTTCAGTGTGACTGTGGCAACATTCTCTGACTGACAGTAGAAATAAATAAATAACACCTTTTCATGGTGCTGTAAAGACTGATTTTTGCCCCTGGCTGAGTTCTCTACATTTATTTATTGACTTAATTCTCAGTGATCAAAGCACACATTGGGTCCAGGACATGGCATTAAGATGTGTAAGCTGAGCGGAGCCAAACAGGGACAAAATATTGCTGGTCAAGATTTCCAGAAATGATTGGCTGTTTTGCGCAGCCAGCTTGCAACTTTTTCAGCATGTAATTTCTCAGTAACTGTTTGTTTGTTTGTTTTTAAATGGTGGCCCTCAAAACAATTCTTTATTTCAAAAACATTTGGCTGCCCTCCTAGTGCAAGCAGCATTCCCACTAAATAGGAAGCTTGAAGTGTTTATGTTTATGTTTAACATAAAGCAGAGGACAGCCCCGGCCATGGCAGAGCTGTGAGACACAACAGGTCCTTCAGCACCCAGGCCTCAGTGCAGGAGCCCCACGGGTGTGCCCAGCCCCTGCCACCAGGGCTGCTGTGGCGGTCCCAGCGGCCAGAGCATGCACGAGCAGCCAGATTCACAGGGAAAGGATTTCACTAAGTCATGGAACACCTGACTCCTGAAACACCTGGAGAAATACACACAGCTCCTACCTGAAGACCAAGAAAGGAGCTGCAAATGTTATTTGTTGTCACCATGTAGGGAGGGACCTGCCAGCCTGGCCTTTCACAGGTGATGGAGGGGATCACAGTGAGTCTGCGGCCAAGGTGTCCCAGGGACTGTGCCTTCAGGGGGTCCAGAGCCCACGCGGGAGGTGCAGGGAAAAGCTCTGCCCAAGGAGTGCAGGAGCAAGGACGGAGCGAGCTCCTGCACCTGATTAAATCAGTCTCACCCGCAGCAGCTGGTGCTGGGTGAACTGAGCCCCAACCCAGCACTGCACCCCACTGACGCCTGAGCACCGCAGCACTCGCGTCAGGGCTCACCAAGTGTGTGGCTGCACCAGCCCTTCCCAGAGAAATTTCACCGTGGCTCCAGGTCGCCCCCAGGTGAGGCAGTGCCCCCAGCCTGGTGCCAGGGGCAGCCGCTGAGAGCAGCCTCCAGCTGGTGTGTGCTGTGGGACTGCCAGATGGCACCCGGGGAGGATCCAGCAGCTGTGCAGGATAAGCTGCCGGGAGAGAGCTCACCCTGGCACCTGTGCACACAGGAGAGCGAGGAATGCGTGTGGGGCTGGAACATGCACCTGGAGATGACACCTGTCACCCCCTCCAGCCTGGAGCTGTGTCTGCTGGCAATGCAGCCAGGGATGCCATTCACTGATTAGAGTTAAACCTGTTAATGGACACCCCCAGGCACCACCCCCTGCCAAAACAAAACAACAGAAAAAGCCCTGTACACACACAGCTGCAATGTGTTTTAGCTTTTACACAATAACTAAATCCCAGCTCCCAGGATTCAGGGTTCAGTATCAGCAATAATGACTAAAACTATTGAAAGTCATTAAAGAACTTGCTAATCAGTCTCTTAATTGAGGCTATCTGTTTTGCTTTACACAGAGACAAATTAAGCAGGTTAAAGCAGCTCCCAGCAAACATCTGTTGAAGCAATTCAAAATTAATGACAAATAAAACAGAGTTCCCCTTGTGGTTGATTTTTCTCCCAACTGTACCCATAAACATGCTGTCACGACTTGTCAATTCAAAACAACTTTGCAGCACATTCCCACCCGCTCACGACATCTGGGAATCACAAAATCGTTTAGGTTGGAAAAGCCCCACCAGACCACCGAGTCCAACCATGCCCCAGCACTGCCAGGCCACCACTGACCCACTGCCCAAGTGCCACAAGCACAGGGCTGTGAAATCCCTGCTGGGCTGGGGACTCAGCACTGCCTGGGCAGCTGTGCCAGGGCTGGGCAGCCCTTTCCAGGAAGGAATATTCCCAAAAATCCACCCTGAGCCTGCCCTGGCCCAGCCTGGGGCCGTTCCCTCTCCTCCTGTCGCTGTTCCCTGGGAGCAGAGCCTGACACCCCCCCGGCTGTCCCCTCCTGGCAGGGAGTTGTGCAGAGCCACAAGGGCCCCCCTCATGGGTCTGGGCCAGAGAGAGACATCGGGGTGTGGAGCCCCAAACCACAGCAGGTGGGGAGTTGTGTCCCGGTGCCACCAATGCCACCTGTGCCACCAGTGCCACCAGGGCCGTGCTCCTTCTCTCCAGGGCATCCTTCCCTGTCCAGCCCAGTGCTGCACAGGTGTGCCATGCTGTGCTGTGCCACGCTGTGCTGCACAGATGTGCCATGCTGTGCCGTGCTGCACAGATGTGCCATGCTGTGCCGTGCTGTGCCGTGCCGTACAGGTGTGCCATGTTGTGCTGTGCCGTGCTGTGCCGTGCCATGCTGCACAGGTGTGCCGTGCTGCGCTGCACAGGTGTGCTGTGCCGTGCTGTGCCGTGCTGTGCCGTGCCGCACAGGTGTGCCGTGCGGTGCTGTGCCGTGCCGTGCCGTGCCGTGCTGTGCCGTGCCGTGCTGCAGGAGGCTCAGCAGCCCCAGGCTGCTCCCTGCCCCGGCAGCTGCAGTCAGGCAGGTGCTGTTCCTGCCAGCTGGAGAGCAGCAGCCGAAGATTTTTTTGCAGGAAAAGCAGTGAAAGCCCAGCACTAGGTCCAAAGAGAGCACAGGGAGCCGCGGGCACTGCTCAGGCGCTAACGGGGGCCTGGGGGAGCTGGAGGCGCCCGCGGCACCTTCTGGGCAGGCCCTGGGTGCTGCTGGAGCCGGGTCCGTGCAGCACCGGCGGGGCCAGCCGGGCTCAGCTCCCCCCGCGCCCCGCACGGCTCCGGCTCCCCCCGTGCTGCCTGCCCTCCGCAGCCCTCCCTCCCTGGCGGCAGCTCCGGACCTCAGTGCCTCGGAGCCTCCTGCCCCCGATGGACAAGCTGTCCCGGGGTTGTTTTTGTCTCTGCGGGAGCCCTGCCCGTGGAGCTGGCTCGTGACAAAGGGCCCGGCGTGTTCATTTGCTGGCTCACTGATGACTTTGCTCATTAATGCCTGGTACCTGCACTGCCATGGCAGCGCAGCGCCCAGCCCCACACAGCCCAGGGCAGCAGCTCTTCTGACAGTGAGAAACCCAAACGGGCACCAGGATCAGAGACCTTCTGCAGCAGCTCCTCTGTCCAGCAGACAGCCACACCAGCAGCGTCTCCCAGCCCAGGAGGATGTCCTGCAGCCCCCAGCAAGCCCGGGGCTCCTGGCAGCTCTCCTTCCCCACCCAGCAGCTGCCCTTCCCAGCTCCAAACACAGCGTGCAGGCAGCTGGGGCGGGGGGACCATGGCCCACTCACCTGGAACCCACTCCTCTGTCCATCATGGCTCTGTTTACAAGCCTGGCTTTCGAGGGGGTTGGGGTAAAACCCTTGCCCATTACTGCCCATAACTCCTCAGATGGATTTTCAAACTAGATCGATGCCCTGCTTAAACAGAAGTTGATGAAAACATTTATCGTGGTAAGAGTTAAACATATTTCCAGAAAGAGTAAGCCTTGGGAAAATCCCAGTGAGCACCTGGTCACACCTCTAGGAGCCCATCACCTTTTACGTCATGCCTGTCAGTGACAAAAACTGCCTGCCTTTCCTTATCACATTGGCACAAAACCCCAGATAAAAGTCCACAGGAGATGGTGAGGGAGGAGATGGCTTGGAAGCTGACTGGTTTTAGTCAGCACCAGCCCGTGGAGCTGGCAGCCCACGGCCCCCCCCGGTGGGGTGTGAGCAGCCCGGGCACCGAGCACGGGGGGACCCCAGTGCAGCCAGAGCTCCCCTCTGCCACAGGAGGTGTCCACACCCTGCACAGCCTGGCAAACTGGGACTCTCGTGCTTGGTTATTGCTGAAATGAGGTCGTTCAAATCTCCTGAATTCGAATTACGGAATTCTGGCACTTGAAGTTTAACAACCCCTCCCTTTCATGTTTTACATGTGCAGATGGTTCTGACACGTGCTACCCAATGCTTTCTTCTGGTTGTGGGGTTTTGGGTTGGTTTTTTTTTTTTTTTGCCTTTGCAAACCAGAAAGCTGCTCTAGGAAACCTAATGCATGAATTGTCTGTTCTCCAACTTCACGAAGCTGGTGCCAAGTTTCCAAGCAAGAGCCATCAGGAAGCTTGCAACTGTAATGCCCAAGACAGAGCTTTTCCTTATGAAGTGGAACAGAAATCTCGGTGCTGCCCCAGCCCAGCAGGGAGAGGGGAGGCAGTGGCACAGCTGGCGGCAGTGGCACAGCTGGCGGCAGTGGCACAGCTGGCAGCAGTGGCACAGCTGGCGGCAGTGCCACAGCATCACCTCGCAGCTCAGCAGGGCAGGGGCAGGAGTGGGGAGCGTGAGCTGCAGCTGTGCAGCAGAACGGCAGCAGGGTGAGGAGAGCTGTCCCGGGGAGCACCTCAGAGCTCCCCCTCACTGCACACCCTTGGGTGGAGCAGCAGCAGAGACCCTGGGCACCCCAGCTGGCACAGCCCCATCCCAGGGCTGCTGCTCAGGCCGGGGATTTCTCACCAGAGACCTCCCAAGGGAAGGAACTGCTGCTAGCGCCCTCAACCCAGCAAGTACTGCCTTCAGTTGTTGCCTTACCTCAGCAAACACAGCAGTGCAGTGGAGCAGGGTTCCCCAAACCAGCCTCTGCTCTTGCCAACCACATCAGGAAGGCCCCCAGCAGACTCCTCCAAGCGTGCCCCGGTGCTCAAACCTCGGGCTGAGCTCACCCTGCCTTTTCCTGGGAGAAGAGAGGGTAACTCCTGGGAAACAGGGGTCTATCCCCGTTCTCTCACTGCCCTGGGGGCTGGCTCAGAATCTGGCACTGATGTCTGGGTGATGGTGGCAGGGACCAAGGGCACAGCTGGTGAGGTGTGGTGTCCCACAGGGACAGGCAGAGCAAACCCTGGGGTGCTGCTGCAAAGGGCTCTGAGCACCCAAACCTCGGGCTGAGAACGGGCCAGGGGGGAGTTCTGGAGGCACCACGACAGGCAGGAGTCCAGGCAAGGAAGAGGGAAACACCTTTTCCTTCTCTTTTCTTCTACCACCAGCAGAGTGCCAGACTGAATTCATGCTGCGGTTGTCTCCTCCTCCTCCTTCTCCTCCTCCCAGGTGCAGGCAGATGATTTGCTGCCCTCAAACACATCTCAGCCACCCTGACTGCACAGCTGAGACACCATTTCCTACAGCAGGAAGCTGCCTGGGCATATCAAATGGGGCTAAATAAGAAGACAAGAACACTTAGGTGGTAGAAATTTCCCAGCTGGACTCTCTGCTGGGTCTTATTACAGCCTCCATGTCTGGAGAATTTTGTATTATCATATTTTATAGAATATTGGATAAAGGTAACAACAGGAGAAACAGTGGGGAAAATTAGAATACCCTCAGGAAAAAAAATGCAGATTACAGATCATAAAACTGAGACAGTTACAGATTTAAAATGAAACTTTGGTTTAATTTCTCATGTTCTCCACTCTCACAATCAGAGTCTCTGATTATCTGAAATATCTGATTGTTAGGTTTTCCAGAAGAAAGATAAAGAGTCTCAGCTCCAAGTTTATCCAAGGCATATTCTTTTCCCTTCACAATGAAAGTGCACAAGTTGGAAACAGCCTGGCTGGGCTGGTCCCAGCACCACACAGCAATCGTCCTGCCTCCCACAGAATGGGAAGAGGGCTTTTGCTCCTTGAGCCACCATGATGTGTCTGTTACCACTGCTTCTGATGGCTAAAAAAAAGTTAATTAGCACTCCTGAAACAATGAGACATCCAATTTTTCAAATATGATTCATCCTGCGTCTGCACAAGTCTCCTGAGGGTCATTTTCATAGTAAATTAATCTCTCTAGTACCAGACTGAAGTTATCAGCAGTGACACCGTGGCCACAGCGGTGGCAGCAGCAGTGGCCAGGCTGCAGAGGAGTGGGGGTGATGCTGATGATGCTGAGCCTGACAACACAAAAAATCAGCTTAAAATTAAAATGGCTCCAATGGCACCAAGTGCAAGAGAGGCTTTTTCAGCCCCTGGCCGTGTCTCTGGACACGAGCTCTGCTCTGGAAGGGATGGGAATAGCACCACGGGGCTGTCCTGCAGCACTCCAGAGGTGCTGCTGGAAAGTGCTGGAGACCAGGACAAAATCCCCACTTCCTGCTGCTCCCAGCTGTGGAGACGGGAGCTGCAGGAAGGTTCCTAGGGCCTTCCAGGGGGAGAGGGCATGGGGGGCTGCCCGAGCAGTGACACTGGGCACGCAGTGACCGGGCTGCCCTGCCCTCCCATCGCTCAGCCACGCAGGAGACAAGCCCTGGCACCCCTGGGTTAAACACCCCTCTTTAGCTCACCCTCCAGCACCGAGTATTGCAGCTGGAGCTCCTGAGCTGTGTTCAAACGGGAGGTTTTAGCAGTCACAGCATGCCCTGGGAGCTGGGTAAATAAAATACAGCAAGTAGCTGCTCTAACTCCTCAGCAGCCCTTGTCTCAGAGACCACCGCGCTCTTTCGTGGAGCTCTAAGCCATTCCCTGAATACATCCAGGAAGTAAATTTGTCTGCTGCCTACTTGCAAGCCAGTCAGATAACAGTTCATATTTTTCTTGGCAAGATGAACTTCATAACTGGGTTCTGGCAAATATACTCTGGGATTTATACCCTCATTTCGTATGTCATCAAAATTCTACAATATTTGACCAAATTTTTCTTTTTTGGCAAGCGCTCTTGCCAGGAAGTTCATTAGCCAAGATTTGCAAAACTGGAGGAAAAAAATCAATGTTAGCACAGGCAGAGCAAATTAATTTGCTGATTAATGCAGGGATTGCTGTTATTTTCTTCAGCCCCAATTGTCACTGGCAATACACAGGATGTGGCAACTGTTGAATCTCAAAGCCTTTAGTGACAATCACAAACCAAGCTGAAACCAAGGCCAGGCTGGAATTTCATTAAGCACAAAGAGGCATTTTGCTGGAAAATCCAATACAAGCCATTTTTTAAAAATGTAACAGTTAAAAATAAGACACGTGGCCTTTTCCCCCTGCATTTTCAGTTTTCATTTTCTGGCAGCCTGGGCCCCTTCTCCCCAGTTCCCACTGCTCCCTCGGGAAGGGCACAGGCTCCCTCCAGCACCCTCATGGTCCATCCTGGCTGCAGAGGTGGGAGCTCCCTGGGCAGCCCAGCATGCCCTGAGCTCCTGTGTCCCCTGTGTCCCCTGCCCCCCTGCAGCCTTGGGGCCAGCATTGTGTTCTGGGGTCAGCGCCGTGTCCTGGTCAGCGCTGTGCCCTGGTCAGTGCTGTGCCCTGGTCAGCGCCGTGTCCTGGGGTCAGCGCTGTGTTCTGGGGTCTGCACCGTGCCCTGGTCAGCGCTGTGTCCTGGGGCCAGCACTGTGTCCTGGTCAGCGCTGTGCCCTGGTCAGCGCTGTGCCCTGGTCAGCGCTGTGTCCTGGGGTCAGCGCTGTGTCCTGGGGTCAGCGCTGTGTCCTGGGGTCAGCGCCGTGTCCTGGGGTCAGCACTGTGCTCTGGGGCCAGCATTGTATCCTGGGGTCAGCGCCGTGTCCTGGGGTCAGTGCTGTCTCCTGGGGTCAGCACTGTGCCCTGGTCAGCGCTGTGCCCTGGGGTCAGCGCTGTGCCCTGGGGTCAGCGCTGTGCCCTGGGGTCAGCGCTGTGCCCTGGGGTCAGCGCTGTGCCCTGGGGTCAGCGCTGTGCCCTGGGGTCAGCGCTGTGCCCTGGGGTCAGCGCTGTGCCCTGGGGTCAGCGCTGTGCCCTGGGGTCAGCGCTGTGCCCTGGGGTCAGCGCTGTGCCCTGGGGTCAGCGCTGTGCCCTGGGGTCAGCGCTGTGCCCTGGGGTCAGCGCTGTGCCCTGGGGTCAGCGCTGTGCCCTGGGGTCAGCACACTGTCCTGGTCAGAGGCATTCACCATGGTGAGACTGACACCCCCTGGAGCCCCAGGGCAGCCCCACCAGCCGCCACCACCCTCCTCCTGTAATTACAAAACAAACTGTGCAACAAAATAAATGAGGTTGGTAATTTGTTATGGTTCTGCTGCTCCAGCAGCATGCTGAGGGTTGTAAATTAGGTGCTGTATTAAAAATGACAGAATCACCGTGAGTTCTGCACAGAGAGGGGGATTTCACTGAGGTGTTTCTGCATCTCAGCATTTGCACACAGCAACAGCAGAGAGGGAAACAGCAACACAGAAACACTGAGAGGCCACGACGCTGCTTAATAAAGCACAAGAACAGAACTCAGAGGGGGAATTACTGTGTGTGCAGTGTGACAGTGGCAGCAAGGCCGGAGGATGAGGTGAGGGGCCAGGTCCCCAGGCAGTGGGCAGCAGGTAGTGGGCAGAGAGCAGAGGGTGGCGGGCACTGGGCACCCTGAGAAAGCCACATCCCCACAGGGATCCCTCCTGAGCTCCACTGCTGCTCCTGCAGGAGCAATTCTGAGCCATCCTCAAAGGGGTGCATCACCTCTCTGAATGCCCTCCGCCACCCTGGCCCGAGGGGCACAAGGGGCCCATGAACAGCCAGAGGTCAGAGCCACCACCTGAGCAGCACCCTGGGGAGCAGGGCAGCCAGTGGGTGCCAAGGGCAGCACAAGCACAGCAAAAGGGAGCACAGGGACAAAATGCTGCCTGGTCAGGACGAGCTGGGGCTGCAGAGCAATGCAGCCAGAGCAACCCAGTGAGCCTGGCAAGCAGTACCTGAAGTGCTGTCTGTGAAACACACAGGGCAGCAGCTCAGACACTGCTCGTTTTGCACTTCCCAAAGGGCTTTACTGGGGTGACCCCGCACTCTGAGGCAGGATTTCCCTCCCTCCCTCCCTCCCTCCCTCTGCCCTGCCCAGCACACAGCCCCGTGTGTATTACTGAGCTCCTCACTTGCCACGCGCTCTGGGCAATGGCAGTCCGTGTGCTGAGAGGGCAACCTGCCGATTACTCAATTTCCATGTGCATTATTAACGTGGCACATGGAGTACACACACATCAACAGCCCACGGAAAGCCTGCTTGCTTGAGACTCACACATTATGCAAAGAAATTACTGCAAAGAGGGCTTCCCCCCATTTGTTAGCAGGTTCAATTACTGGGCCACTTAACCTGTTTTAATGTTCTTCTCCTTCTTGCTCCACATGAAAGCTTTGTTGCCAGCACTACAATCATTTAAATATAAGCTAGGGCCTGAGAGTGCTGAAGAGTTTTGGTTTCAGGGCTGAAGTAGAGGAGCACAGCAAGAGTTCCTGAATGGGAGGGAAGCCATGCTGTGGGTGATACATCTCCAATGCCATTGCAGGGGACACATTAACTGCTGGGTTTAAGAAAAGGTGAAAATGTTGGTTTAGCTCTCCTGCTGCCAGCATGACACAGTGAGGTTTAGCGTGGCCCTGTCCCGCAGCATGCACAGACAGCTTGGTGAGAGAGTCTACCTTTGTTTGTATTTGCTTCCATCAGTCACACATATCCCAACAGTTAGTACAAAATATGGCCACACCACATTTCCTTCCAGGAATCAAAGAGAAGCTTTCAGGCCCCCTGTGCTGTGTGCTCAGCAGGCAGCAAGGCTGCATTGGAGGCACCCAGCCCTGCAGCCACAGCTGACAAACACCTCTGGGTACCAGCCCCACCAGGCACCCCCTGCCCGCCGCTGCTGCGCGTCCACACGGGCAGGTCAGCCCGGGCTGGCTTCCTCAGCACGGGTAGAAATGAAACACATCAGACCTCAGCAGCTCTGTGACCACGCTGTTTTGGAATGGCCACTACAGCTTGGTCATACATAAAACAAATGCATGTGAAAACTTTAGGAAACTCATCAAAGTAGCACCAAAATTTCAGTTTGACTCAGTGACTTTCAGGCTGTTCCTTGATTCTCTTTTAGCCTTCATTCTTCCAAAGATCTGATGAAGTGCCCTCAAGGGAAGCAGTCAGGAGGGAATGGAGAGACATAAGCAAGTGACACAGGGCACTGCTCAGGTGTGTCACAGGTGCAGGACTCCTGCCAGGCCAGAGCAGCACAGAGTCCCAGCTGCAGGGACAGGCCTGAGGATGCTCTGAGCAGGAATGTGCCCCAGGAGCTGCCCCAGCCTGACGAGGTAACACGGGCTCAGCTGAAACACAGCTCCCGCAAAATACATGAACGCTTTTTCCTGAATTTGAAAGGGACATCCATTTAATGAGACACAGAGATGCCATCATGATTTAGTGGAACAATTCATATAAAATCAAAATTTTCAGTAGACTTTCTCAATCACACTCTGTGTTTACATATGTAGAAGAGAAAGATCTACATATTTGTTCAACACTTCACTTTCCAAAGAGTAACATAATAAGTGAATTGATAAGTAATGAAAGCATTAACTGTCATATAAAGATTATTACTCTGGTGCTTGGTCACACAATTAAATTTAATGTTTGTTTCTCTGTCTCTGTGCAAGATAAGATTTCCCTTGTGAATATTTAAGCAGTGAGTGGTAACATGAGGACAACTGCTCTGGGTGGCCAATGCAATTCATTAGTAACCATGCATGTCATTAAAACTAAATTTTGCAATTACCTTAAGTGACCTCAAAAGCTAAGCAAGAAGGTAATGTTTAGGTATGATTACAATAAATATGCATAAAACTGTCCCCAAACCAGGTTACCCATTAAAAAAAAAAAGAAAAGAAAAAAAAGAAGAAGAAAAGAAAGAAAAGAAAAAAAAAGAAGAAAAGAAAGAAAAGAAAAAAAGAAGAGAAGAGAAGAGAAGAGAAGAGAAGAGAAGAGAAGAGAAGAGAAGAGAAGAATCAGAACTCATTTGAATACTGCGGTGTAAAGCTGCATTCATTTTTTGTTGTGTGTTCTGTGATGGACTGTAATAAAGGTGTGATTACATCCAGAGATATAAATTTATAGTTCTCATTTCTGGCTAATACAGCCAGAACACATTAATAACAACAGAGGATCAATCAAAACCAGAAATGCTCTCTGAAAAGGGGTAATTGAGAAACAGAAAACCAGACACCTACAGCGAATGGTTCTTGAGAGAGCGACATTATTTCTGAAATATGTTGGCTGTTACCTAATTAAGTCGAGGAAAGCATGGCGGTGGCCGCACTGCAGAGCCGGGCTGGCAGCGCTCAGAGGTGCTCAGCAGGCAGAGGAACCGGGGTGTGTGCGCTCCCGGGAGCTCACGGCTCGGGGACTGTCACCCCTGGGGACAGCGGGTGCCTCTCAGAGGGGTTTGGTGCAGGATTCAGGGCTGCGCCGCCAGCCAGACCCTTTAACACGGATCCTTTCTGGCTCACGCTGGGGTGTGTGGAGCGCATCACTCGCTGCTGCCTCCGGCTACCTGGCCAGCCCCGGCCAAGTCTGGCTCAGGTGTCGGGAGGAAACCATCAGTCTCGGTGGTGACAGCAGTGACCACCCTGTCCCCCTTCAGCAGGCGGCGTTTCACCAGCTCGCACAAAAACTCCCTGGTAGCCCTGACTGCAGCCCGGGCTCAGGAGGAATTAGGCAGGCCCTGACAATAGGAAGAGGCTGATCCAACTCAGGCCAGGTCAGCTGTAATTGCGCTGTGGGAATGAGCAGCCTTGTCCTGCCAGCAGTCGGGTTCTGCCACGCTGCCCCATGGCTCTCGGGGCTGCTGCCACATCCCGCAGGCTCCTGGTGTAACACTCTTCCTGTCTGGTTTTCTAGCCCAAGCTCTTCCTTTTCCATCGTTTTCACCACTGCATCCCTGTACAGCCAGGCCTGAGAGCAGCCAACCACCGCTGCAGAGGCGCTCAGCACTGCCACACTTACTGAATCCATCGGATGCTTCCTTGATCACCTGAATTGGTGGTGATCCAAACTCATTTAACGTCCCCAGGAGATTCAGTTCATCAAGGTGGTACAATATGTGATCTACAGGATGTGACTGGTGCTGTTAAATTGACTACAAGATAATTAGATGCTAATGTCACCGTTGTGTCAAGACGACAAGAATGTCACCCTCCACCACATCCGTGTAATTTCTGAGTGACTGCGATGTCACCGTGGAGGTTGTGTAAGGCACCCTGATGACATGATAGCAGGGTTGCCCCAAGCAGGGTGGGCTGTTCAGGTGTGAGCAGGCACCAGGATCACTGCAGCGTGGAACGCGGTCTCACCTACCACAGACAAAGCCTGCAGCCAAGGGTGGGGATGTAAATTCTGGCCTCAAACATGCTAATTCATGTCCCCCTGAAGAATGAGGACACAACCTGAGATTCTTCTACACTGCCTATTTAAATGCCAAACACACACAGAATTATAGAATCGCTGGTTTGGGTTGAAAGGGGCCTTGAAGTTCATCCAGTTTCACCTCCTGCCATGGGCAGGGTCACTTCCACCATCCCAGGCTGCTCCAAGCCCTGTCCAGCCTGGCCTTGGGCACTGCCAGGGATCCAGGGGCAGCCACAGGTTTTCTTGGCAACTTGTGCTTCCTGAGCTGTCTCCTGGGCCAGACACGTGGATTTTTTCCAGGGTGGATTTGGGTGACGGCTGCCTCAGGGGAGCCCCATCTCCTCACACCTGCAGGCCTCCCCCCGGCTGCAGCCACGGGACCCCAACACCAGCCCCTGGCAGTGCAAGTGGGGAGAGCCCAGACAGCAACGAGCACCTGGTGTGACCAGGAGAGGCTTTTCACAAGGAATTCCACACTCTCAGCAAGGACTCCACGTGGATGATGCTCCTCAGTGGAGCAGCTGCAGTAAAAGGCTGCAATAAAAGATTTCAATGGCCTTTGCAGCATCTGGACCAAGTCCAGCTCCCGTCCCATGTGATCTAATGAGAGCTAAATGAGAGTTCAGCACCCACCACGCATCCAAACCTCCTGCTTTTATGAGGTCCCATGTGTAGGAACTGTTCTCTTCTCTAGCACAAACCTGAAGTCATTTTAATCTCAGCTGGATCTTATCAGCTGTGATATAACCATCAGCTCTTGACATAGAAATCAAAGAAAACACTCAAAATAAAAGCAGACGGACATAATATGAGAGAGGAAGGGGTTATCTATAACATATTATGAACTTCAAATGCACACATATATTCCAGAATCCCCCCCGTTTTTTTTTTAATAAAAAGTTGTTACAGACAGATGCCCTGTTCAGAAAATATATCATCAGAAGGAGCCCCATGACCTACAACAAATCCCCTCATACCTCCCCTGACCTTGAATTTAACTGGGGAGTCAATATTGGCCTTGGTGGTTTAATTGTACTCTGAAAAGTTTCTTAACTAAGGACATGTAGAAGGGATATGGGCACTTAGAAGTGCAGACAATCTCTCTCTAGCAGATCCATTTTCCTGTGGTTTGTGAGATATGGGCATGTGCATCACCTCCAGCTCCTCTCCAACACCCCCAGCTCCTCTC
>WBMY01008576.1:50267-63103 GCA_013397315.1 Donacobius atricapilla
CTGCGGCGGGGGCAGCTGCCCAGGAGCGTCCGGTACCTGGTGTGCGCAGACCCGCCGGGGCCCCGGATCGGTGCGTGCGGCCGCGGCTCGGTGCGGGACTGCGGGCAGCAGGGGGACTGGGGACCGCGGTGGTGCGGGAGGATGAGCGGCACCGCTCCTCAGAGCGTCCTGTGGGTGTGCGATAGCACCAGCTCCTCTGTTATGTATTCATACTTACCTTGGGCTGGTTATTTCAACAGTTTGATTATGTTTTAGTAGAGTACCCAACGGTGATGTAAAACTGATCTCGCTGCTCGTAACACCGTCTTGTAATTGTTAATTCCTGTTTGCTCTGATGTGCAAAGTAAGTAATCTCAATATTATCTGCAGTGTAGAGTAATATGCAGAGGCTAATTCTGAGGAATCAGGCAGTTTTAAGTTGTAGGAGCACATAAAAGATCCCAAACCATTTCCTCAGATCCCAAATGTTCCTTATTTCCACACTGTTAATGTCAGGAGTACTTCTGAACACCACCTTGAATCCATTAGTAGGTTTATGTGACTTATTTCTTACAGGAGCTGGTTTTTGTGGCTGAATTATGGCCTGTTTAATTGATTAAGTGTTTCAAATGGTGGGCTGTGGGGAGGTGACTGGGAGGGAAAATCAGTTTTCTCTGGAGCTGTCTGCTCAGGATGCCATCCCCTCAGAGAGAGCACATTTCCAGAGGGGCTTTCTGTGCGTGATCGTATCGACCGTGATACGGTAGAAGGACTGTCCCATCTCTCTGCCTGGGCACCAGTACACCTCACCTGTCAGATCAGGCATTACTGGAGCTCTTCTCACTAAAATACTTTTTCTTTAGGAAATGGTGGATCAACTCTTCATGCTCTTCGGTGCTTGGAAGAGCAGTATGGTGATCAGTGGACTTCATTCACTGTGCTGCTAATCCATTCTGGTAAATTTAATTGTATATATTTTGCTCTAAAATAACACCTTTTCTTTTTTTTTCTTCCTTAAAAGAATAAAATGGCAGAGAAGCCAGAGTTCCAAAATACAGTTCCTTGAGAAAAGTAACCCATGGGTCTGATCATTTGAAATTAGGTTGGTGCTTGCAGGGTGTTACTGTCACTTCAACATTTCTTCTCAGCGCCGAAGTTGCTCGGTCAGTGAGAAAGATGTGATTCACAGGTGTGATTTAAGTTTCTGCCCTCAAACATCCATTTGAGGAGCACAGCCCTCCCTCAGGGGACCTTGGGCTCCTCATCCTTGTGAGCAGGCTGAATACTTACCTTATCCACTGAGTTGGGCACTCCCAGGTGTGGAAGAGCATCAGTTCTGCAGAGGAAAAAGAAACTAAGTGATAACTGTTGTGACCAAACCCCTGCCTTTTTGACTCTTCTCTGGCCTAAAATTCCCATCAGGAATGTGGGGGTTCTCCTCCATGCAAAAAGCAGGTATTGTTTACTTTTGTCACTTCAGTGACAGCTAGCTCTGACACAAAAAGGTAATAAAACCAATCACAGTTTTCAGATGTGCTCTATAAGGCAGGTTTTGGACATAAGGTCACATCTGCTTTGGGACTTGGCGTATGACCCAGCTGAGAGGTTTTTGATGCCTTTGTGTGCCTGTGAAATAGCTGGCTAGGTTTAGGTTTTTGCTCACTCACAGTGTCTCCGTGTAACGAAGAGTCTTTTTCCAGGTGGTTACAGCCAGCGTTTGCCAAATGCAAGTGCCCTGGGCAAGATCTTCACGGCGCTGCCCTTCGGGGATCCCGTCTACCAGATGCTGGAGCTGAAGCTGGCCATGTACATCGACTTCCCTCGCCACATGAGGCCAGGAGTGCTCATCACGTGCTCGGACGACATCGAGCTGTACAGCACCGGAGCCACGGAAACCATCGCCTTCGATAAACCCGGGTTCACCGCCCTGGCTCACCCCTCAGATGTGGCAGTCGGGACCACGCACGGGGTGTTTGTGTTAGATCCCTCCAGTCTGTCAGGAGCAGGAGGGCTGGAATATGGGTCGTGCTATCGTTTCCTGCACAAGCCTGACGTGGAGACCATGCGGCAGAGCGGTGCAGTGTGTGTGAGGAAGCGCTGCCCTCAGCTCTGCTCCCCTGGGAGCTCTGGAGACTCGGGCACGGCCTCAGAGTGCGTGTACACGGACAGCGTGTTCTACATTGACCACAGCACTGCCACGCAGCTACTGGGCTTCTATAAGCAGATGGGCACTCTTTGCTGTGAAATAGATGCATATGGTGACTTTCTCCAGGCCCTGGGGCCTGGGGCCACTGCAGACTACACCAAGAACACAAGTAATGTCTCCAGGGAGGACGCAGGGTTGGTGGGAGTGCGGCAGCAGCTCTACTCCCTCCTGCAAGGCACCCCCCTAAATGTCATAGTCCTCAACAACTCCCAGTTCTACCACATCGGGACTACTCAGGAGTACCTGTTTCATTTTACTGCTGAGAGCAAACTGAGATTTGAGCTGGACTTGCAGCCTGTGGCTTTCAGCATCCTCCCTGACACAGCCAAGACCTTGGATCAGCTGAGCATCATGCAGAGCGTCCTTGAGCCCGGGTGCGTGGTGGGGCCTGGCTCTGTCATCGAGTACTCCAGAATCGGGCCTGAGGTCTCAGTGGGGAAAGGCAGCATTGTCAGTGGGTGCTGCATCAACTTCAGAGCAGACGTACCCTCAGGCTGCTTCCTGAGCTCCGTGAGTGTGAGGACGGCTGGTGGAGTGCAGTATGTCACCATGGCGTTCGGTGTAGGCGACGACTTGAAAAGGAGCGTGAAATGGCTGTCGGATATACACTCCCTGCAGTTTTTTGGAGCCAGCCTGCCAGAATGCCTTGGCCTCTGGAGCGTGGAGGCCTCGGACCAGCTCTTCTCCAGTGGGGACACACGTTTAGGGCTCTGGACCGCGAGGATTTTCCCCGTTTGTTCTACCCTGAGTGAATCAGTTAGGATGTCACTGAACATGCTGAATTCTGTGCAGCACAAGTCAGCTTTCAAACTGAGTGGCTTTCAGCGTTTGTCTGTTGAGGAAATGCTCGCCTACAAAGATGTGGAAGACATGCTGAAGTTTAGGAAGCAAATTCATGATGAGATCTGCCTACAAAGACAAAAAGAGAAGTCTGATTTTAGAATGAACAGTACTTGAACCAATCTCCTGTTTTTATTTGTGAATGATTGATTACTTCCCAGCTTGTAAGAATCCTAAAGGAAAAGTACACAGATCTCTGATCTCATTGAAGTAGAAATAAAGAAATTTCATAACATTAATAAAGCAGCAAATGCAGATAAACTGTTCTTTTGATTAAAGTAGGGAAATATTTCAGATCTGAAAACACTAATTGGTGACTTTTTTGGGTCGCATGTTATGTCTTGTAGTTTTTGTCAGTAAGGATATGATACAGAAAAAATTAATTGTCTGTTTGGCTGAAAACTGCTTTAAAAGTTTTTAAGGGTAGAATATTAGCTCCAGCAGCGTGGAATAATAATACAACAACTTAGGTTTCTCTCTTTTCATGCTGCCATCTTGCAGTACAGTTTCAGTTAGGTAGAGGTAAAATTATTAAAAGTGCTTTTAATTCAAGACATCTTAGGCATTAATAAATTATTCTCTTCTGTAAAATTTTTATCCTTTCCTGGTTTCTGTCAGAGGGAAAAAGATTGGCGTGAGAGATTATCCTTCCCCTTGTGACTCGTAGCACTGGGGTCAGCACCTGCCACAAGACATACTGGTTTATTTTTTTCACTGGTCATTGTTGGGAGCTGGCAGTGTGGTGGAGAAGCTGCCAGCTCTTTGTTGCCCACAGACTGACTGCCATGTGCTGTGCCAAAAGCAGCGCTTTGTATTTCTCTGAGCTGAAATGTTGGGGTCCGTGGCGTGGGGTTCATCCTCCTGTGGGCAGAGCAGACACCGGAGGGGTTCACTGTGAGGAGCACCACGGTACATATCTGCAGAGAAACTCTCCTCCCCTTCTCTCCCTTCTGCTCACAAAGTTCACAATAAAGTCCTCCTGTTTCTAGATTAAATGCCCAAGATCCAGCTCCAAATAGATGCAGCTTCTGTTTTTACGAGAATGCTGTTCAGTGTATCAGTGTGATTTGTCTGCAGACATGATGCAGCTTCTTCTCTAGAATGTCTCTGCGGGTTTTCATGTTTTATTTAATGTTTCATGATGACAGTGTTTATCTCCCTACTGACTGAATTCCCAAATGGCACCTTTTTTATGCCACCTACGAGGCAGCAGAGTAACATCCCCTGAGCATTACCCACCCTTCTTTAACCTGCGCTAGGTTTCTTCTTCGTTAATAAACCTTCCAAAAAGGAATAAAAAGACGGCAAACATGGAGATTGGGAATTGCTGGAGTTGACTTCAAAGGAATAAGAATTTCTGAGCAAATAGAGGGTCTAAAAGTCAGTATGAAATATTAGTTAAACAATGGAAGCAGTAGGTTTGGGAACACTCAAGTCCAAGAGAAACACTTTAAGTCACAAAGTGAAAGTAGTGAATACAGCATAGAGTCATTGTATATCATCCTGTTTGCTTAATTTATTCATCTGTTGCTACACTAAAGATTTTAGGAGAAACGTTTGACACAGACTTTGCTTCTTGAGTTGGAGACCAAACTTTGTTTGGCACAGACTTTGCTGAGGGTTGCTGTGCTGCCAGGCGAGTTCTCCGAGTGTCTGGTGACAGCAAAATGCATCCTTTTAGCATGGTTATCCACTTCAACTGTTGCAATTGCATTTGTTCTGAATTCCCTGAGTACCAGGTATTGATTTCATTAGTGAAAGCAAACTGGATAAAAATAGGAAGTGGTTTGTTTCTGGCACGTGAGTATGGGAAAAGAGAATGAGGAAAAGCGGTGTCAGAAGAACTTGTGGAAAAGGTTGTGTTAGGTTGGGCCAGCAGCAGCTGCTGTGGTTTAGGGAGCAGTGTGAATGCCCGGACAAAAAACAGGGATGTCATCCCGGTGGTAGCCATGGACTAGCACAGCTAGCCCCCAGGTTGGATCTTGAGGCAAAGGTTTTAATGAAAAAAAGATCTGTTGTAATGGAATAAGCATCGATTTACCAGGTAAGAAACATTGCCCTGCTTTAAGTCTGTGTGTCACCCAATGCTTTCTTCTTACTCTGAACATTTTTTTCTCAAATTGAGAAGGCAGATTTCAGTCAATATTAGCCCTGGATAACATCAGCAGGTTTAATGGATTTACTCCACAGGTATGGGAATATCTGGTGGGGTAGCATTCTTCATATTTTCACTGCGATCAAGTTTAATGTGAAACGTTTTGAAGAATGTTACAATATATATTTTATTTATAGAGAGCTTTATTAATAATTTTCCCATATGGAGGGATTTAAAAGCCACATGGATGTGACACTTGGAGACAGAGGTTGGTGGTGGCCTTGGCAGTGCTCAGGGAATGGTTGGACTTGGTCTGGGAGGGCTTTTTCAGTCCAAATGCTTCTTTGATCCTACAGCTCTCAGTATTGTAGCTATTTGTGGAGTGTATACACTTTTAGCTATAACAAATTGCAGTCCTTACAGCAAGGGTCATGTTACAGTGTGGGGACATCTTATGAAAATCAAAAAGCCTACAGACTAGACCCTTCCTGACAATAATAATCCAAGGCAGATGTACTCAATCCGTGTATGCATTTTATCCATATTGCATTTACAGCTCCAGGTAACTCAGTATTCCACAGTCTGCTGTGAATGTGGATGACAACAATATTCTCATGCAGCCAGCTGGGGTAAGTGTGTCCCAAGGAAACTGAGAAACTTGTGCAGGGCCACCCAACTCGGTAAAACTTGACAGCCAGGTCAGTAATTCGGGGGTTGCTGCTTTCCAGTACCAGGTTCCTAAAACAGGACCAGCACAGCATCCTGGCCTGTGACCCTCCTGCAGTCTGCATGATGAGGGATGCAGTCATGAGAGTGCCAGGCACGCGGGACCTCTGCAGATGGGATTCATCTGCTGAAACCTGGCGTTTGATTTTGGTTGATCTCACAGAGTTCCCCAGATGGCTGCAGTGCTCATATGTCCTCTAGATCATTGCCTGGCTCCCTCTATCCTGAAATGCAATTCGGGCTGGTACAATCTCAAACAAACTCAGGATGAGCTTTTAATGATTTTTTTCATGTCAGCTTTCTTTATATAATCAGTTTGGCTGTGTAGTACAATAATAGGGCTCATAACATGATTGCCATGATTTCCCTGAATGCCTGGAGCACACGCCGTGATCAGCAGAGGTTTAGCCCTGCTGTCTGTGTCACACTGAAACCTGAGAGGGGTTATTTCAGTGACCTTTAGAGCAGGAAATTGAAACCTGAGAAACTGGGCACTTAACAAAGAGCACAAGGGAAAGCAGCTGAAATAAAAATGAGCAGCTGAGAGGAGTCTGTGCCAGAAGGATCTGGGGAGTGACAAGAGGACGTAAGCTCCAAGGATCGGCTGGATCTGCAGAGCCGTGTTCGTGCCTTGTCAGGTGTTCCTGCTCCAGCTCAGAGGTTCCAGCCTCTTCTCCTTCCCAAACCTCTTGATGCCAGAGCTTCATTTTTTGCTCTCTGCACTTGAGCTCCCACGCTAAGGCCTCTGTAATGCTGTGAGAGCAAAAATAACAGCGCGGTGCTGCTGCTGCTGCTGCTCATTGTAGCCACGGGGGAGCTGCTGCAAGCACCTGCTCCCCTACCAGGGCCACAGAGTCCCTCTGCTTTCCTCTCGAAAACGTGTATCTTCTTTTAGTGCCCTTTCCATTTCCTGGGACGTACCTGAAAGTCACCAGAACGGCAGTGAATTCTATGGGAGCAACTTACAGCTTCTTCAAGTAAATGAAAGCTGTGAATATATGTTTATTGGGGTATGCTCTGATTAATTTGAAATACAGATAATTTCAAAAGAGTTACTCCCGTAAACTCTCCCTGGGAAGGACATTTAAAACCTCAGCTCTCCCAGTTGTTTGGTAACTGGATGTGGAAGTCAGTTTCCAGGCTGGTGCCTTTCTGCAAATCGTTGGAATATCACAGGATACACTGTCACAGCAGTTCAAACTCTTCTGAAATAGATCCTTGGATTCCTGTGTAAATTTGTGCAAGGAAAGGACAGGCTGCTAAGTGCCAGGAGCTGGCAAGGCAGCGAGGTTGTTGCAGTGGGATGCAGCGTGCAGGAGGTTTTAGAGATGTGTGTCCTATTAACCTGTCTGCTTGCCTGAAATCCTTCACTGAGATGAGAGCTCACACGGAGCAGCTGCCAAGGTCAATCACCACACTTCAAATACATCAATATATAAATGCATAAATACATAAATGTAAATATTTATGTGCGTGTATTTGCATTTCACTTTGAATTACATACTGCCCTTCCTAAGTGCCATGCCCAGGTGCTCCCGGTGCCACCCCAGTGTCAGGGGGCTGTGAGCTGAAATCATCCCCGGCCTCTCTGAGCTGGGACCCCCTGCGCTCCCTGGGGCTGCCCACAGAACACCGGGGGTTCAGCTCCTGAAATTCCCTTTTCTCCACAAAATCGGTAGCAAGCTGCCAAATTACCACTTCCCCCTAGCTGTAAGTGTTCAGCAGGTGAAGGCAAGTGTTTGTGGGAACGACCAGGAGATTTTTAAGCGAGCTGAGTGGGTGTTTCTGTGACTTTAGCCCAGTGGACGGCACAGGCTGTTTCATTCCGTGCTATTGTTGCGTGACATTCCTCTTGGCACAGTGTTTATTTTTAGCCAGAGACTATCACAAGTATTTTTCAGCAGGACTGTCACTGCCCCTGAACAGGGAATCATATTACTGCAAGAACTTTGCTGAAACAAAGAAGATATATTGGACAAATGGGAAATTATAAATCTAGACCAACCCAGACCTGCACGGGTAACTAATGTCACTTTTTTACAGGCAGTGTGCCATCCATCCATCGGCAAGGAGCAAATGGTGTTTCAGGAGATAACTCATTCCTGGTTTGCTCTTGAGTTCAAGGCTCAGGTATTGTTCTTGACTTAACCCAGATACAGGCTGGGAAAGAAGACAAAAAAGCCAAAAATCTACTAAACTAAATTTATTTGGGCAATTGTAGAAGATCATAATGACTTGTATACTATGTTGATTTAACTCATACATCATAAGAAAAACCTTTAAATCTCCAACCTTTTTCTGCTGCCTGTCTGTTGAGGAAAAAAGAGCTAACAAATGTAACCTGAGCTTTAAGTTTTCTCTTGAATACTATTTAATATTAAAATATTTCTGGTAAGGATTCATACATACTCACTGAAATGTCTCTGAAATCCTTGTATATGTTTCTGTATTGACTGTATATTCTGTATTGACTGCAGCAGGAGCAATTTAATAGCTGTAATGTTTTAAACTTTAATAGAAATAGATATGAAATTGTACAATTAGATGTTTAAAAATCAAGTGTTTTGGTTACTGGGACATTATGATTTTTGTGCTTTGCAGTGTTTTATCAATTACGGGTTTTTGTTGTAGATGAGTGGAAGAAGAAAGTCAGTGAATCCTATGCCACAGTCACGGAGCGCTTGGAGGATGACCTGCAAGTCAAGGAAAAGGAGCTGGCAGAGTTAAAGCATGTTTTCAGGTAAAATATTCTGTGAATCTGTTTGTTGATTCCTGTCAAATGATCATTTGCTATAAAACAGTGTTTTCAGTTTCAGATGTTTTGTACGGACAGTTTCTCACGTATGGAATGCATGTTCCTCATGTCTATTTTTGGGAATACATCATCACAGTGCTGGGCAGAGCCCCACAGCAGAGTACCAAAATTAGTGGCTGCTGATTATTAATGCCAATCTTTTACAACAAACACCTATATACTTTTGTAAAATAATTAGCTGTAGTACAATGTCTGATTTTGCTGTGCACTTTTCGGTTTTGCTGATGTGTTTCTGCAGCCAGGAATATTGCTGCAGTGCACCAGTGGAAACAACCACAAAAGCAGTGGATTCAAAGTCAGGACTGTGCTGGTTTCTCAGGATAGCACATGCTCACATGCAGGCTCACCCAGCTGAGTAACACAGCAAGTGTTCATCACCTGCAGAGCTCCAGCGCAGCCAACACCCAGCTCACCGGCAGGAAATGAGTTGAGAAAAGAACTGAAACTTTTTTTTTTTTAATTATTGTAACCTTGTTAAATATGTTTAATGGTTGCTCCTCCCTCAGGGTGGATTTATAGTTACACAAATCCAAGTGTTCTGCAAAATCAGTGTCATGGGTGGGCTGATACTGAATGGAAAATCCCAAACTTCTGTGGGCAGGCCAAAATCGAGATTCTCCAAAGAAATATTAACTGTAGGTGTATTTAGTTTTCAATAAATGTAATTACTTGGAGTGTTTGATGGATCAGTAACAAATCAGTCTGTGCTGAAGGAAACTCACAAGGCTCAATGACAAAAAAAGTCCAAATATTGTCTCATTTAACAATCTATAAGCAAGCACAGTGATCACTGTCCCCGTGATCTCATTTGAGGAGTATAAGCTCACTTTTTGATAGGCTTTTCCTGGTTATTCTTTTCATTTAGCAAGATGGCCCCTGCTCTATGCACGTCCTACTCACCATTTTAAAATCAATACACAAATTTTAAAAATACTTCTTAGTTATTATTGCATTAATACAGAAGCTGTTTGTATGAATTGTTTATATTTTTAAAGAGCCTTTCTTCTTATTTCTCCTAGTTTAGATAAATTTAGAAATCATATATTGTGATTGCATGGCAGGATCTCTCAGAAAACAATAAATCTGGACCACTCAACCTGATAGTAGCAAAGTATTTCTAGATTTACAGGCTGTAAACTGGGTATAAATTCAGCCTCGTGTCTCAAAAAAACTAACATTGAGATTTCTCTCCTAAATTTTTCCTGCATGCAAGAACCTCTGCCGAAAGATGAGAGAGGTAACGGTGTGTAAAACGCCTTTTTCAGCTCCGAGGAGGCCTTCTGCAAAGTGAACCTGAACTACCGCACAGAGAGCGGGCTCTCGCTGCTGCACCTCTGCTGCGTCTGTGGGGGTAGGTGTGGGGTAGGTGTGGGGTGGGTGTGGCACAGGTGTGGGGCAGGTGTGGCGCAGGTGTGGCACAGGTGTCAGGCAGGTGTGGCGCAGGTGTGGCGCAGGTGTGGCACAGGTGTCAGGCAGGTGTCAGGCAGGTGTGGCACAGGTGTGGCACAGGTGTGGCACAGGTGTCAGGCAGGTGTGGGGGCCCCGGGGCCAGCGCTGCCTGCCCTGCTGCCAGCAGCCCCCGGCTGCCAGGGCCGCTCTCGGCCGGAGGGGCAGCTCTCAGCGCCCCCCGAGCTGCCCTGCCAGGGGGCTGAAGCGCGGTGCAAAGGGCCCCACGAGAGCGCGTCCTTCGGGCTGACCAAAGTGCTGCCTGAGGTGCAGCCTGATTTCCCTCAGGTGTTCAGCTCGTCCAGAGCTGCTCCTGTGTGCGCTCGTTAGTCCAAACCCATCACAGGGATGTTGACGCAGTTCGTCACACACACACAAACACACACACTTTGATCAGACGGCGTGCACTAAGAACTCGCTTTATTTGAAAGTCTGACTCTATTATATGGTATCTCTACAAAGGCCAGGGATTGGGGCAGAAGGCTGACACCTCTCCCCATCCCACTGGCCAGGACAACTGTCCATCAGCTGTCCGTATCTCTAAAACAGGAATGAAAACTTTCCTTGGAACTACAATAACATTGGCGGTGTTTACAGACCAGAGCATGAGAAAGAACCCAAAACATGAAACTGTGAAACAGAAAAGAAGGCTGAAAAAATCAAGGCGACAGGCTGTCACTCTGATTTTTCAGCCTTCTCTTGTGTCTCACAGTTTCATAGCTCTTAGGTTGTTTCTCACACACAGGTGTTATAAACAGAAGCAATGTTTTCCTTAGTTTAGGTGGTTTACATTCTTTATATTAGAGCTATGGACAGCTGATGGACAGTTGTCCTGCCCAATGGGATGGGGAGAGGTGTCAGCCTTCTCCCCCAGTCCCTGGCCTTTGTAGAAATACTATAAAATGGAGTCAGATTTTGTAATAAACAGTTCATGCCTTCTCACCAAGGTGAGTGTGTGTGTGTGTGTGTCTAACAACAGCACAGGGCTTTTCTGGCTCCACATTTCTGGATTCTGTCCATGGCTCAGGCTCCAGGACAGGGACCTTGTTGTAGCAGCACTTTGCTATACTCACACCACCACCTTTTCTGCTGTAATGAAAGTATCTGTATTTTATTTCACATTGATTAAAAGAAGAATGACTGAAATGCCTTAGTGACAAACATCAGCTGATAGGGCTTTTCCAGACAGCAGAGCAGAGTGCACAAGGGAAGAGGGCAAGATGTGTCCTGGGATGCTGATAAAAACATACTAATGGAGGGATTTTGCACTTGGATCCACACAGCTGCTCTGTTACCCACACCAAGTCATTAGTTCATGCATTTGCTTTGCTCTTATTTTACAATTTTCAGCAGAAATTGACTGAGAGAGGCAAAAGAGACTTTTACCCTGAGATTTCAGCTCTGCAAAGTCCTGACTAATAACATGCATAAATGATTTAATCAACCTTAGCTGGATGTTCGCCATGAGGAACAACCTGATCCTGCACTACTGAAAAATGAGTGGATCTTTACTTGACATTTTCAAGTGCAAGATCCTATCCAAAGATGACATCAATACATGGGAACACCGGAGCAGTTGGGGCAGCTGAGAGGAAGTTAAGAAAACACACACTAATTATTACTTCCGTGAGCAGTTGGAGGAGGGCAAAGAGCTACTAGATCTGACATTGTCCTTGGATGCTGTCCAAGTATTCAGAAGGCAGATGAATTTATTGAATTTATGCATTTGTTCTCTGTGGTGAATCAATCAAAAAGGTCTGAGCAAAGCTACCTGCCTGGACCACATTCATGGGCCCGCATTAGCACTCCCCAAAATGAGTAGGGAGAGCAGTGCTCCAGTTCTGAGACGGCAAAGGAGCTCGGTGACTGAGGAACCAGAGGTTCCAGAAGCACCTGCTGCTTCATGGAGCTCTCTGCAGCATGGTCTGGATGTTAAAGGAGGACTTTGCTTCTCCAGAAGCTCAGCTACCCTTACCAAATCCTCATTAAAGTGTGAACAGTGAGCTGGTATGTGACCAGACCCACAATTGGCCCGGCCGCCGAGATATTCCCATCAACCTCATCATTTCCAAGTTTCAAATGATATATTTTATTACTTGCCTCAGGTCAGCAGTCGAGATATCTATTTCTCTGCTTTCAAACTCACACAGGAGCTTCTTACCTCATCTGCATGTTCTTTCCTGTAACTGACTTTTTTTCAACTTTTCTCTCTAAAGGCAACAAATCACACATCAGAACGCTCATGCTGAAAGGGCTGCGCCCATCCAGGCTAACGAGAAATGGATTTACAGCTCTGCACTTGGCAGCTTACAAGGTAAATTATTTTAAATAGAATTGATGACAGGAAATCAGATCTGAGCAACTGATTTGTCTGAGCTGTCTAGATGAGCTCTCCAGTCATTATTTCAGGTGAAAATACAAATTTCACGTTTGTGGTGCACAGGAAAATGCCCCATAAAGAGGCACAGGAATCAGGATGTGCTCTGTAGTGCCATCCGAGGGGTGGGATATTGCTTTGGAATTACTGATGGAAACGTCCAGTGCAACGCCAGACAGAGGAGTTGTCCAGTGCCACCATAAACCCGGGACTGAGACTTTTCTCACACCCAGGCTTCAGGCGCAGCAGCAGGGAGGCGTGTGGTGCTGGGGCAGAGCTCCCCGGGCTCTGCGGGACCCCGAGCCCCCCGGGCCGGTCCCGGCGCCGCAGCCGGGCCGGGCTGGGGCCGCTC
>WBMY01008580.1:2735-48326 GCA_013397315.1 Donacobius atricapilla
AAAAAAAAAAGACAGGTTTGTAAAGCATTGAAACAGACGGCCCAGGGAAGTAGTCAGCATTCCTGGAGATGTTCATTAATCTTGTGGATACAGTACTACAGGACATGATTTAATGTTGAACACCGTAGTGTGTTGTTGTTGACCTTGCATTAAAGATTGAAATGAGATGAGACACTTCAAAGTTACAGTGGCAAAAGCCATACTTTATTGTTATAGCCCATTTTTATACAGTTTTCCAAGTTATCATGGTTAATTCTAATTGGTTAGTAACTTTCTTGCCACTCAATTAATTGGCTAGAAGGTCCTTACGTGCTAAGCCTCTCTCTTCACACAGGTGTTTACATTTTTTCTTTGTGGATTCTCATGGGATAGATTTTATTTTTCACAGATGCAAACTGCCTTCTTACAAGAATAGATTCTTGTGCAAACTTGCGATTCTTTCTCATGGGAACTTACCGCGCTAGCTGTCCATTCAGCTGAAATAGCAATAAGGCCTGATTTTATAAGGCCTTTCTTTCATATGGTTTTACCTATATGCAACAGTAGTGTTGTGTTGATGGTTGGACTTGATGATTTCAAGGGTCTCTTCCAACACTGTGATTCTACAATTCTAAATAAGAGCAACAATCAAGTTGTGCTTCAAAGGCATCCAAAACGCCAAGGAACTGAGGAAATGGGGTGCTGTAAAATATTCCACTGATATTTCCATGAAGTATAAAACTCAGCAAAACTCTAAAACTGAAGCTTAATATAAGCACTTTGGCTCAATTCTGAATTTTAAATACTACTTCTAAGTATATGCTATAAACAGGGTCAGCTTGGAAAAAAATACTGTATCCTTTTTTTATGCTTAAGGATAGACAATTGTAAGACAGGCACAATCAGATAAACCCAAATGGGATCAAGTTTTCCTGTGGTTTAAAATACTCTGATCAGAAAACTGCTTAATTTGATATTTAGTATATGTTCTGTGGCTGAATTTTTCCATGTCAGACTTAAGTCAAAAGTTTCCTTGTCGACAAAACAACATTAAGCAAAAGTGCTCAAAATAGGCTGAGTTATTTGTGATACTTTCTTACATACGATTAAGGGGGTTTTGGTCAGTGAAGAGTCTACTTAGAAGATACATTTACTTTGGTAGTCCAGTATGCCACTGGTGGATATTACATATCACTTAATTATGGAATACTTTTACTGTTTTACTAATCTCAGTGGATTTTCTAAATGGCAGTTGAAGCCACAGGAAGCTCTTGACTGAATCAACACTTTTGGAATTACACTGGTATTTTTGACCTTTGAATTTAACCCCATGGTAGAGATTTGTCTTCCTAAGATGTCATTAAATGAGCTAAGGCCATCCTGAGATACCACATGCAATTGTCTGAAGGACTTAAATGATTTATGACATGAGTTGAAGGACTAACCTAAGGAAAGAAAAATACCACATCAGAAATTTATACAGTTTTTTTTTAATATATATAATAATTGCTACAGTAGTACAGACACGAAATCCAAGATAGTTCAGCTGCCAGATGTTAGATTCCAAAGCTAATGAAGTTCAGAGAGCTCAAAGTTTTATCCTCTAGTGGACACTGCATCAGCCTTTTGGTTTATTGAGAATATGCAATTTTAGGCCTAAGTTAGATGAAGTTGTGACATACAAGTTTACATTTGGAGTGATATTAACACTAATCCTCCTGCTGTATTGAAATTCAAGATTATTACATTGTCCCAAGACTCGGTATTTGTAGATACTAACATTATATTCAATGGTGTAACCAGAGCTTTAGATACTGTACCAAGCCAACCTATCAATTAGAGGTCTCTCAAAATTGTGTTCAGAATTGTGAGCTTGTAGCTCCTGACTGGTTCCAAGGTGATGTGTATGACCTGTGGCTAAAAATTATAAACTGCCTTGTATAAACATAGGAGTTGCTTTTAAGCTCATGCTGTGGAGACTTTACCTCACTATTCCAAGGCCGAGTTATTTTAGAGACAGACCAGAATATCCTGGTTAGGCCACTTCAGATCTGAGGAAGGGAAAAATCCCACAATGCTTTAGATGCTTGCTTTTTGTGTATGACATCTGGGACTGGTGCTGCTGGAAGCCACTGGCCAGGATCCCAGGCTCCCTGAAATTTGTTCTCAGCTCTCCCACAAAGCTGCTGTGTGATTTCAATCCTGTAATTTTGAGCTGCTTTATGGTCAGCTGTGGTACAACACACAAGAAGGGCAGAGGCTGAGCAGTGGCTGTAGCCATGTTCACTCATCAGTTACTACAGCTATGCCTGTGAGTAGAAAACCTGTCAATACTTCCCCAAGGAGAGAAAATGTAGGTCCTTTTGCCTTTGATTGTTCCCTGGTTTTCTAGTTACAGAGATCCTGGCCAGCAACAGATACACTGAGCTTCTCCAGAACTTCTGTGTGATACTTTTGCCCTTCCCAGCAGCTCTGGCTGCTATTAAACTGCCTCAGGACAGAGCCTGTCTTCCCCTTCATCAATAGCCAGCTGTTCCCTTTTCTCTTCATAATTTATTCCTCTACAGGCTTGTTCCTAAAGGAAGAAGACTTTTTTGCAACATAGTTTTAGGCTGATACGTATGGATTTATGTGGAGAGATTGTAGCTTGAGGGGTGGGAAGGCTCCGAGGGAAAGGCAAAGGACACTTCAGTTATATGAAAATGCATAACTGTGCAGTCTTGTACCTCATGGATGTGGAAGTATGGCTATACTACTACAATTGATCACAAATATATCGCAAAGCAAATAGAAACCACTTAAGTCATACCAGGATTAACTGTTTTTTCTGTGTCTGTGAGGTGGAAGAATGTGCATTGAATTTCAGCTTTGGTCTGTGGGAGATACCGTAGTAGCCTGGCCTGCTGTTGTGCAAGATGTGTTTCTTTGGGCTTCAGTGGTAATTTCAAGGATTATCTGCTGTCTTTTCTCCTCTGCTTTTCTGGTTTCAGCTCAGCCTGTATTAACATCTGTTTCTTGTTTTATCTTGCTTTTTTTTCAGAATGTGTAGCATAATTATGACAAGTGCTTTTATTGTGGATTGTCACTGACCCTTGCTGATGAAACACTTTCTTAATCAGCAAGAATGTATCACATAGCACTGCTGGAATCAATAATTTTTATCCAACTTTAGACACCTACCCTTGTGAAATGGTATCTGCAATAATTTTCCATGGTCTTGACCTATGTCAACATCTACTTTATCAACCCTCTTCATGTATTTTTAGGGTGAAAAGTGGCTGTTGCTGTTGTGAGTCAAAGAGTATAGGTTAATAAAATAGCTGGGACTCTAATTATGATCAAAAAAAAAAAAGACACAAAATTCTTCTTAAGATGGGAAGTCCAGTTTTTGGGGGTCTACTTTTGTGACTGCACATAGTTAGCAAGAGGTGTGTCAATAGTCTTCACCATCTCTGCTGCACTCCTGAGTAATGGCTTGGGTCTCCTGCTCACTAACCTGGGTATGGCCCTTGTATATTAATATGTCCTCCTCAGTGAAACCCTAAATCATTGACCTTTTGATTTCATTACAAGGTGAAATGCAAAACCAGAATGTTGTCAAATTATACACTTAAATAGAGCTGGTAGCACAGAAAACATCATGACAGGACAAGTAAGATGCTTACTTGTTTTGCTAGAAACACATAATCATAGGATCATTTGGTTTGGAAAGGACAGAGATCATCTTGTTGCAACTCTCCTGCTATAGGCTGGGATACCTTCCACTAGATCAGGTTGCTCAAAGCCCAATTAAATGTGGCCTTGAACACTTTCATGGATGGGGGCATCCACAGCTTCTCTGGGCAGCCTGTTCAGTGCCTCACCACCCTCAGTGTAAAGAACATTCACCTTACCTAATATCCCATCTAAACCTACTTTCTTGCTGTTTAAAACCATTACCCCACATCCTATTACTATACTGACTCCCTGATAATGGGAGCTTCCCCATCCTTTCCATAGGTCCCTTTCAGCAACAGGAGGGTTGCCATAAGATCTCCTCACAAACCTTCTCTAGGCTAAACAATCCCAACTGTCTCTGCTTTTCCTTGCAGCAGAGGTTCTCCAGCAATCTGATCATCCCCATGGCCCTCCTTTGCCTGTCTTACATGGAGGACCCCAGAGCTGGATGCAGCACTGCAGAGAGTAAAGTAGAGGAGAAGTGGCATTTGATATAGCCCAGCATACAGTTGGCTTTTTGGGACATGAATGCATGATGCTGGGTCATGTCCACCTATATGCAGAGCGGCTCTCAATCGACTTATCAAACCTGTATTGAGATTTAGGATTACCCTGACCCAGGTACAGGACCTTACACTTGGTCTTGCTCGCCTCACAAGTCTGTCAACGTCTCTCTGGATGGCATCCCACTAAGACAGGAACTGTTGGAGCATATTCTTTTCCTATGGCCTATTCTGGGACAGCACAGTCTCATATTCTGTTTCAGGGTGTGCTATCCTCACTTCTGTCCTTTTGTACCAGAGTCTTTCAGAACTCACATGTACGAGTGTTGCGGGTCCTTAGACAAGTAAAGAATGAAGGGTAACAGATGCAGCATGAGACCATCTAACTGGGAGGGAGGACGCTTGCCCCGAGCAATCCGTCTGTAGACAAACTCCGAGTAACAGTGCTGCATTGCTGTTCAGTGCCTGTGTTCCATATAAGGTAGCCCCTTTTGTTGATCTGTTCACTGGGCGTTACCTTCCATGTCCTCTGTCTGGGTTTTCTCTCTTTTTCTCTTTAATCTGTAGTGTCCCTGTGGCACTTCCTTTCATGTTATCTGAGGAATTTCCAGTTTCTTCTTACAGGTGTAGGACAGATGGAGGTGAACAAGGCAGTACAAGAGTTGCAGTTGTAGTTTCAATTAGGGGTGGCACCTTCAGGATCTCTTGCTCAGACTGCAGACCCACACCTTCACACTGAATTTTGTCATAAAAGTCACAGATTCTGATATGAAATTTATAACTTACTTCATAGTTAGAAAAATTTCTCACCCCAAGCATGTTTTCCTTAAAATGGAAAGGATTACACATTCAGTTTGCTGTATAGGAGTGGCATTTTCACATATTGGAATTGACATATTTTTTAATAATTTTGAAATGTTTATTCAGGCAGACCCTCTCATGGTATATTTGAAAAAATTCTCTTTTACAACTATGTTTGTATGTTAAAAATCATGCTGGTTTGATAAATTGGTGCGGTTTTTTTCCAGCATATAAACTTTTTTTCATTTATCCAACTTTTTATCTTCACAGTATAACTCTTGATGTGGGAGATCTTATTGCAGCATACCTACATGGGGCTTTTTTCCCAAGTATTCTATTGAATCAATGAGGCTGAAAATGGTAGAAACCAGTTTTGATTCACACAGAGATGACATTTCATTTCAAATTCTGGCACCTAAAGAGAGAAAAAGAGTACTTGAATTAGCTCAGAGCAGCTTTATTGCCATAGCAGTATTCCATGCTGGTCCGTGGAGAGCTGCATCATGCACAAAACAATGCTGTGAGTGCTGAATTGAGGAGACTGAAAATGGTGATTTTTAAAAATAGTTTGGTCTCCAATCTGGCTTGGATTTGATTTCTAGACACTCAGGAAATGGAACTATTGAGGCTGAGGTCAACGGGAAAATGTCTTTTGTTACCTCTCAGTACATGTGACTTTAGGGAAACGTTAAAATGAACTTCATTGTTTGCATAGACTCACCTTTTGGCAAAAAAAGAGAATCTGTATAATTAATTACTCCAGAAATATTCTTTTTACACAATTGAGCTCCTTTCATACAGAATCAAACAAATACAAAATATACCAGGCATTCTACAGTAACTTGTGGGTGAATACCCATAAAATACTCAAAGGTAATAGGTATTACAATACTAAGACAACTTCCGAGTCTTGGCCTTGTTTTCATTAATATAACCTAGTGATTGTACAATGTAAACTATTCCATTAAAGTAGCAGTGATATTTTCTACAAGCAAAATTGTGTGCATTGACTTGTTGGATGAGAGTATATTGTCTTCCTGTGATGTTTAAATTAAGTTCTAAAAGGTTGTATCAATATAACCTCATAATAGAATCAATTAATCAGCCGATCTCAACATAAAGGATTGCTGAGTGCCTTCCCAGCAAAGCTATAAGTAGGACTCCAATCAGGCCTGTCAGGATGTTTTAGGTTACTCTGGCTAGCATCCTGCATTGTGTCCCTCATAGCAGTGCATGGTCACTGACTGGAAGTGGTCAGTTTGATTTCCCCCTTTCACTGATGTGGTTACCTGTACTATACAAAATGAATTCTAATGTTTTACACCAAGTTTGTCTAGTTTGAAGAAAAGGAGACTGAGAAGCAACCTCATTGCCCTCTACATCTTCTGAGGAGAGGATGGAGAGAGGGAGATGCTGATCTCTTCTTCCTGGTATCCAGTTATGGGGCATGTGGAAATAGTTAAGAGTAGCATCAGAGAAAGTTCACGCTGAACTTCAGGAAGCATTTTTTTACAAGGAAGTTGGTCAAAAAAATCAGTCTTCCTAAAGAGGTTCTTGATGCCCCAGACCTCAGTTTTAAAGACACATTTGGACTCAATACTGTGCTTTAACTTTAGTTCATCCCCAAATTGATCAGGCAGTTGGACTTCCTGATCACTGTAGCTCCCTTACAACTGCAATATTCTATATGAGTCTAGTCTATTCCATCTAGACATTTTAATTCCATCACTTAAGAGCTACCTGCACTATCTTCCAATATGCATACTTAGGCAAATATGCCATTTGCCTACATCTTCATTTGTATGAAATTAAATGGCTGTTTTACTTAGAGCAATTCTGTGCATACATAAAATTATCATTAAGTCTTGTGGGAAGACAAAAAATTACATTTCTTTTACTGGTTTGAGACTGATCATGCAAGCTGCACAACCCTTCCGCAAAATTGCACTTTCATGTGTTTTCCCTAATTTTGCTAACAGCTGAGGAAATAGGAATTATGGGCAACATCTAGCATGTAATAGGGTCATGCCCCGCAACAGAGAGTCTTTTGTTTAAAAGTGGTAGACAAGATACAAAAAATATTTACCTGTATCTCACTAAAATATTACCACCTACTACACTGCAGGCTTGCAGATTAACTCAGTTGATACAAAGTCTTGTACAAACACATGCATATACATATACTGAAAATTCTTTATATGTCAAATTATGTATATTCCAATAAACTGGAAATGTGCAGTGCTGCAGTGTTTATGATTGCTTGGACTTGATAACTGATAATATTCTCCTTAATATTGCCTCAAATAAATGAAATGGAGAAAAGAAATTTATTTGGCTTTTTTTTTTGAGGCAACAATGTATGCATGCATCACTCTCCACCAGTACTATGTTGCCTTTATATTTAAGTCTTTTGACTGATCAGGTATTTGTAGCTGAATAGGCAGTAATCAATAGAGACACCATGTTGCAGTGAATGAGTAAAGAGTTTGGCTAACAGTTTGTCTAGTCAAGAAAACTCCTTTCATTTTATCCATATAGAAATGGTATTAGGTTGCTGAAGTTCTGCTTAAACTTCTGTGTTGCGCCGGCTCCAGGAATATGTTGTACCTCTTTGCCTCCATTAACAAAAGAAAGGTATTTTTCCAAAAATCCTCACAGTTACCAATTGTAGTTCCTATAAAAGCCTTGATGCACAGGAGTCCCTAATGCCAAGTTAGATGTCCTGGGTCTCTGATTTATGGCTCCTCTAGGCAATAGTAGTATTGGTGAGTTCTTTCATTAATATTTGTGCATCTAAACTAGAGGTAGCTGTGGCAGAAGGTTTAATACTCTTCTGCTGAGTCTGTCTCATTGGTTTGTCTTTGTGGACACTTCTGCTACACTTCTGCTATCAGATCCTTAGATTATGTTGGTGGTAGACGTGTTTAATTCCTCCCTTCAGACTCAAGATAGGAGTGAATTACCAAGTATGGCATGATGTGCTCTGTGTGATTTTGGCCTGTGTGTTGAAATTTGTTGACTTACAACTTGCTCAGCATGGTTAACATACTCATGTGGTTAATCCGTTCAGCAAAGGGCAAGTTAAGGTAACAGTAAATATTCTTGCAGCATAGAAGCTTGAGACCCCTCAGTCAGTTGAACTTGTTTCTAGCACTGAGACCCAAATCTCATAATAAGACTTGGAAAGTGGATCTGTATAAACCCTGAAAGCCATGATTGCTTTTTCCGACCTGTTGAAGCTTTTTTGTTAGTGATTGGTAAATAGTAATAATAGAAGAAGTGAGAGCCATGGTCTATAGCAGTCCAGGCAGGTGGGGAGACTTTGGCCTTTGCCGAGACATGCTTTGAGTTTCCTACAGGCCTCCAGCCTTTGTTAGATCAAACCTCGTGAGACCGATTAGTGGTCACCTCCTGCAGAGGACACCTGGATTCCAGTCAGATCTGAAGGGAGCAGTTAGCTCTTGTCATGTCATGGGGGATTTCAAACTGTACTGGAAGAGGAGGCAATAAGCAAGAAAGGCACACGCTCAAATTTCTCCATTCTCATAGAACCAGAAAGTGACTAATGATTGTTCCTAGAAGATTTAAGAAGAAAAATGAGTTTCAATGTCAGCTCTACCTGATAGTCTGTGTTCTTAGACTGTAAAATTTAGCCTCTAGAAGAATACTTTTGATCCTGAAGTTAGTTCCTGGAAATGAGAAAATTTTATTTCTTCTTTATGAAGAAAACCATGACAACCATCCAGCCTCTATAAGGACTGTCCTAGGAATCCTCTCTGGACAAATTCAGAGATGTCTTTCTGCATGTTTTTCTGACCTAGAAATAGAGGCCAGAGGGCTGTGGTATGTGTACCTTAAGGATTTGAAGTTGTGTTGTGAATGCACAATAGAGAGATTAGCCTGCTAAAGGAAAATGTTAATGCTGTCTCTGACCAGTGACAAACAAATGTGTGAGCTCAAAGTAACTTCTTTGATATATTTATATGTTTGTGTGCATACATTCAAACACAAATAAAAGATGCAGAGTTGGCTGCTAGGAGAAGATGCTGTCTTGCTTGGAGAGCTATGAATTGAATTTTTGTAGTTATATCCCTTGAAAAAATTCAGCAGAAATATAAGCTGCAAGATGTGTGTGAATATACCATGGGCTTTTTCTGTGGTTAGATAATATTATTTACATTTATTGAAACTAGCTCCAATTTAGAATAGGTAATACAAAAATAGTTCCAGAGTCCTCTCTGCTCTTAGGTTGATGTCACTTTTGGTGTAGCCTTTCATTGGACATATCATGAATCTTTGAAGAGGTGTCAGACAGAAAAAAAACCTTTTAGAATTAGATTTTTAACCCTTCTGTTTATTTTCCTGTTTCAAGCTTATTTCTGTGTTTCTTTTAATTAGAAATGTTGCTCAGTATCCAGCTGTTTCTCACAGGGGAGTGCTTAGTGTGAAATAAAATTCCAGAGTGCCTCTCTGAGAAAATCTTGACAAGGAGTCACTTTACTTAAAATAAAATTTAATTTTGTTTTTTTTTTTTTCTTTCCAAGTGGTGAAGGTGGTTTAGATATTGGTCTGAAAGCAAAACTTTTGAATATATTTTTAATGTTTTTGTTTTCTGGAAGAGAAAGATAAAAACAAACCCACCCTTTTAGAAATTCAGTTAAATCCTCATTGTAATATGCTGTTAGATTTTGTGTATGATTTTTTATTAATTCAAAAGAAGAGCAAGTCTGATTAAGAAAAATCAGAAAATAATAGTATTTAAAAGGTAATAACCAATGAAGTCCTTCTAGCAGAGTATTTTAGCAATTATTCAGGTTTGTAGCACTAGCTAAATGAATGTATTCCTTGTATTCCTTAGTGAACAGTATGTCAAGGTGACCTGCATGATTTCTACTGCCAAAGTGAACTCTTTAATTCGAAATATGCCTTGGAGTATGGTAGTGAGAACAATCCCAAGTTTTCTGACATTTCTTGATTATCTCCACAGAACCGTAACGTTCTCCATATGTTTTCCTCATTGGCAGGTGGAGTGGATACAACAGCAGGTGGTTAAAAGAAGGACAAAGAGGGATTATAAACTTGGTGGTACCCAATCCACTTACTTCAATGATCCCAAGTGGCCAAGCATGTGGTACATGGTAAGTACACATGGGGTCATTGACTCCGTTTCATGCTAATGTTTAGTCGTCTGGTTTGATATTATGAAAAGGGGCAGAAGAGTATGTTCAGGAGAAGCAGATCTGGGGATTTTTATGTAACTAATAAAGATCTGTAAACTACTTAGAAGTATTACAAAGAATTTGTGGTGCGCCTTGCAGTAGGAAGCATTTATTGATGCATTCATTCATGAATTCGTCCTATTGCAAGATATCTTGCTTATTTGAGGATATGCTTTCAGCAATGAGAATGGAAAGAACTTAGCCACAACTTGTGAGAACCCACTTATATTAAAGAATTCACAGTCCCCAATACAAATGTATTTTGTCCTGATACAGAAGAAAGCCACCAATACTGATCATTCAGTGTTGTAATTACACTTTTTTTTATAACGAACATGGTTGAAATACATGGATTGCTTATGCTGTTTCCTGACTGACAAAAAAAAAAAAAATTTGCCTGGTAATTACAGTTAAAGCCTGGAGTGAATCTTTATACTAACAATATTTTTAAACTATCCTCATTTTTGCCAGGTGAAAATCTTGGGATTACAGGGTGGTTTGGGATGAAAGAGACCTCTGAAGGCCTTCCAGTCCAACTCACCTTTCAGTGAGCAGGAACATCTTAAAATAGATGAAGTTGCTCAGAGCCCCATTTGACCTGATCTTAAATGTTTCCAGGGATAGGGCACCTACCACATCTCTGGGTAACCCAGCCCAGCATTTCACAACTGTAATTGTAAAAAAATTTCTTCCTTATATCTAACCAAATCAACCCTCTTTTGGTTTAAAGACATTGCCTCTTGTCCTACAGCAACAGGTGCTGCTAAAAAGTTTGTCCTCATTTCCCTTAATGATCCCCCTACAAATATTGACAGGCTGCAGTAAGGTCTCCCTGGAACCTTCTCTTCTCCAGTATAAACAGCCTCAGTTTCCTCAGTCTTTCCTCAAAGGAGGGTTGCTCTGATAATAGATACTCAGAGCAGTTGCCTCTAATTTTATCAGAAAGGTAGCAGTCTCTATTTAAAAACCTGTTGTGTTGTCTTGCTGTTTTACTTCACAGCTGTGCCACAATTGCCTGTCTAACACAGAACAGACTTTAGAGCATCAAATGGACTTCACTGTTTGTTTTGTACAACTTTCATAATTCCTCATTTCTGTCCCAGTGGAAAAAAATCCTCACTTTCAGACCCTCTGAGAAGGGACCATTCTTGACTGATTGCATTTACATCCACTTATTAACTCCGTGTATTTGCAACATCGTTAGTGATAGTGGTTTGACGACACTTTGTTGAAAGAGATCAGTTGAGTATTGGTGACCGTGCTGTTTCATCAGGGAAAATAGCTAAAAATATGTGAGTGGGTTGTCTTCAGGACTGATTTGGGATATAAAGGATATCCTCATACGACTGTGTTTGTGGTTGTTACCATAGCTGCTTTTGTTAATCTTTCTTAGCTTTATAAGNTGAAGGCCTTCCAGTCCAACTCACCTTTCAGTGAGCAGGAACATCTTAAAATAGATGAAGTTGCTCAGAGCCCCATTTGACCTGATCTTAAATGTTTCCAGGGATAGGGCACCTACCACATCTCTGGGTAACCCAGCCCAGCATTTCACAACTGTAATTGTAAAAAAATTTCTTCCTTATATCTAACCAAATCAACCCTCTTTTGGTTTAAAGACATTGCCTCTTGTCCTACAGCAACAGGTGCTGCTAAAAAGTTTGTCCTCATTTCCCTTAATGATCCCCCTACAAATATTGACAGGCTGCAGTAAGGTCTCCCTGGAACCTTCTCTTCTCCAGTATAAACAGCCTCAGTTTCCTCAGTCTTTCCTCAAAGGAGGGTTGCTCTGATAATAGATACTCAGAGCAGTTGCCTCTAATTTTATCAGAAAGGTAGCAGTCTCTATTTAAAAACCTGTTGTGTTGTCTTGCTGTTTTACTTCACAGCTGTGCCACAATTGCCTGTCTAACACAGAACAGACTTTAGAGCATCAAATGGACTTCACTGTTTGTTTTGTACAACTTTCATAATTCCTCATTTCTGTCCCAGTGGAAAAAAATCCTCACTTTCAGACCCTCTGAGAAGGGACCATTCTTGACTGATTGCATTTACATCCACTTATTAACTCCGTGTATTTGCAACATCGTTAGTGATAGTGGTTTGACGACACTTTGTTGAAAGAGATCAGTTGAGTATTGGTGACCGTGCTGTTTCATCAGGGAAAATAGCTAAAAATATGTGAGTGGGTTGTCTTCAGGACTGATTTGGGATATAAAGGATATCCTCATACGACTGTGTTTGTGGTTGTTACCATAGCTGCTTTTGTTAATCTTTCTTAGCTTTATAAGGTGAAGGGAAAAAAATGAGTTCAAGATTGGTTAATGGTTTCAGTCATTGCTCTGTTGGAACAGGTTTTTAGGTTGCTGGCTGCACACATGTTGAGAAAGTAGTAACAAGAAATTACTCTTGAGCAATTTCTTGAGAAAGTAATAAGTAAACTATCATATAGGGATTTGCATTTGGATTAATAAGTAACTTCATTGTGGGCTAAAATTGATACCTTTGCCCATTGAACTGACACAATTTCTAACAAGGCCGTAAGTGCAGTTGAGATTTGTTGACAGAAGTCCTTTTATTCAAAGACTTTGTCAAGCCATATCTGATTAATTTTTTCCTCTCCAAGGGTTTCCTTCACAAGTACCACTTCTTGTAGTTTTAATTTTCTAGTCTAGAAAAAATACATTTTTGTTTGTGTGATATCCACGGCACGAAGTTACAAGAGACAATCAGGCGTTCTTTCTCTTTTGAGCCATCACAGCATTTAAAAGAAAGACAAGGTTATTTTCATCTGACTTCCCTTCCTCAAAGCAAAGAAAGTTGGTAAAAACCAAATTTCTGTAGCATAACTTCTGAATCTTGGGGCATCTATGCTTAAGAGCAAAATACAGTATTTTTACAGACTAATTAGCATATGAAACCTTACCAATCCAACTGTTGTTCAAAAGTGACCTACAGAATCAAGTCCAGTTTGCTCAGAATGAACTGATATCAAAGAAAAAAAAATTCCTAGTTAACATCCTCTTCAAAATTTTGAGTCAGAGGAGAATTAAGTCCTGTATGCCATTCTCAGAGCTCAGCTACCTTTGTACCATCATGTAAAATCTAATAAGTATCTGCTCTTCCACTGATGTTTATGTGTTAGCCAAAAACTGGATGAATTATATACAATGTTTGCTGATTTTGGCTGAAAGCAGTTGAGTCAGCTGTCCTGTATTTTTTATTTTGCTTAACTTGGAGCTAACAATTAACAGTGTCTTCAGAATGACTGAGGGGACTTTGTGCCTAATCAGTTTCCCTGTACCTGCCAGTTGTTTAAATGAATTTATCTTGTCTGTGTAGGAAACCATAGAAAGTAAATATATTAATATATATTAAAAACAAGAGGAAGTAAATATATTAAAAAATAGAAATGTATGTAAAGTTGTGGTTAATATAACTAACTTCAGTAGACTTCAGTCAGAGTACTGTTATTGTTGACCATTTGTTTTTGTTCCCCACTTCAAGAAGAGCTTCATAATGGTAGGCTGAAACTGGAATCTCACAGGCATAGAGACGCAGCCTTCTGCAGTTGTAATTTACCTCTGCTGTGATGATTGGCTCCACTGGATGGGTTTTTTACATTTTTTAAAAATAAGAAAACCAGATAAGCATAATGAAAATAATTTTTTTTAAAAAGACTTCTGAAAACTTACTCCAATAGAAGTTGGTAAACCTAAGAAACTATACAATGCCTGGCTGTGCTATTTCTCTAACAGGTTATGGGATCTAGTTCTGTGGACTTTTCACAAAACTGGACTGGAAGGACAAGCAGATCAACAAATGCCAGGTGTTTCAGGGTGTTCAAGGTGGAAGAGGATTATAGCAGTGCCAGCAGGACACAGTAAAACCATGTGATTGACCCATAGTGGAAAGGAACATTCCATTGGTGAATAATAGTAAAGTAAATTTTTGGATCAAACAGCTATATAATATTGTTGCGCAATTATAGATGTAGAGTGATGTACTGAGGTTTCTAGAACCTTTCTGTTGAAAAGATTTACCGAGAAACCTCATCAGTCAGTATATATTGGTCATCAGTCATCACATTTATTGGTATATTTGCATTCTAAGATTTCTGATATAAACAGGTGAAATGTAATCTATACTGCAATTGAGAGCAATCCACACAAGCTGGTATGTACTAAATTACTTGCATCTAGGGCTTGCTGCCTTGAGCTCTGATGCTGAAACCAAAACCCAGGGAAAATGGCTTACTTTTTACTCTCAGTGAAGACTGCGAAGTAAGCATTGCTTTTAGCATCAATGAAGTGTCTGGTGAACCCAGCTCACTTCATTTCTTCAGAATATTCCTCCATTATGCTACACAGTGCTCTCCAGTTACAGTTGTGAGTTCCTAGGTGAGCTATACTAGCATTCACAGGGAGGGAAAGACCCTTCTGCTCTGACGCAGTATAGTTGACTCTGGATGGCAGCCAGAATGGCACTAATAAACCTGTATCAGCAGTTAGTAATGTGATTTTCTGAAGGTCCTGTAGCCATGAAAAAGGTGGAGATAATTAGTTAAACAGGTGAGTTGCCTCTCATTCCGCTCATGAGATCTGTGGGGAGTTGGCTTACCTTATGCCTCTCCTCCCAACTCAAGCAAGTGGCAGAGCAGACAAAAAGATTTTACATCCTTGGCCTTGCCATTAATGAGGATAGATATGGTGGGTGGGACTGTGAAAGGAGACAGAGGGATTAAGGAAGGAGTCACAGGAGCCTGATGAGATGGGCTGGAAAGAGGCGAAGGGAGAAGGAGGGGTCACAGTGGATCTGAGCGCTGGACCAGGTATAGGGAGGCAGAATTCAAGACAGAATTTCACCTCCCATATGCTAATACCACACTTAATGAATATGTGTCACTCTCTTTTACGACCTCCTAAAGGTTTATTTGAGAGCTAAGGAAAAATCTCACTCTCTTTTTTTTGCCCTCCCAAGAACTGTTCTCTTCTTTCATCTGTGCAGTGGAAGCAAATGGTTGTTTTTTGTGAGGTAGCATGGCATGCTTGAAAGTGTTTTGCAAATTTTGTAACTTGGTTTGGTTGTTGCATGCACTTTCATATTTTTGGGGTTTATTGCATGAGAAGATCAAGCTTTTGGTGTCTTACAAAGTTAAGAAGATGTTCTGTGACTTGGCTTCAGCAGGAGTGCTGCTAGAAAGAAGCACTCTGCTTGCCAAACATTACCTTGCAAATCTGCATTTGGAAACACATATTTTGTTGTTCTCTGTGGACAAGGCAGAACAAAAATAGAAGGTCAAATAATACACAATTTGACCAAAATTAATTCAGTTTTGGAAAACAACAGCTTACTTTAGTAATCAAAAGCCTGTAAAAGTGTATTTTTCCATGCCTACTGAAAAGAGATTATTAATGCAGATAGTTTAGCAAGATTAGCAAATAGTTTAAAGACAGGTGGACTAGATAGGCTTCTTGGTCTGTTCCTTTGGGATATTCAGTTCTGGCTCCTAGAAATGCACACCTGGAAGTGCCCAGAAAACACAAAATGTAAGCCAGCACCATTTGAGGTTTGTGCCAGCATTTTCACTGAAGCAAGAAGAAGCAATGCCAAAATAATTTCCATGCTTGCTTTGGGGGAGCTTTTCCTGTGTGTCAAAGATTTGGTAATAAATCTTATAGCAAAAGCACAAATTCCTTTGCCTTCTTACTACTGTGATTGTATCTTCAGAGGCAGAGTATCCACTTCTATCTTTACAGAATTTATTTAAAATGGATTTTTTTTTCTCAGCAGCAACTGATATTAAGAAACTGTAGGTACTTGTCCGTAAAATGTTCTTTGTGCAGTATCATTTGTGTATCATACTGTGTTTTCTTGCATTGCATTTTTCTGAGTAGTTTTTGCAGTTGGCAAGGAAATGATAATGCCTCAACATCTTTGCTGAGTTTCTAATGACATTTGATAAATATCTTTGAGTTTTTATATGTCATACTGAGACATATTCTGTTATATTTCAGTTTTTATCTTGCCCTGCACTTCAGCAGGAAAACCAGTGATGGATAAACAGAGATACATAATTACCTGGAAGTATATTTTTCCTCTTTACAAAGGAGAAGGAATCATGGTTTTCTAAGAGCAGTTTGCAAGAGCAACTACTTAGTTAACTATCCACTTTACAGATTTTTAAAAATTAAAATCAAGTAATGTCAAATAGCAAAACAATTTCTTAAGCCATGCAGTACTGAACGCGCTATTAATTTACTGGGAAAAAAAGGAGAGATAATCTAATTAATAGAAAAATACTGATTTTTTTCAAATTTTATGTTTTGTTTTGCTGTTGTTTGCATATTAAAATTGCAGCTATTTCAGGAGAGGTATATCTACTTAAATAATATTTTATACATTTTTTCACCTAAAGAACAAGCATCAGGAATGCCAAAGTGACCAAAAGTACACAGCCACAGTGCTGAATTAATTCTGAGGCTTGCCTGTCTTGTCTTCTGACTGGTAAGAAATTAAACAGTGTGACACGTTCAGTTTGCCCTCATTAGAAGCATACTCATAACCTATGATACTTCTGGGAATTTCTGACAAAAACAGTTACTATATCACTTTCCAGTCAGGAGGCAAAAATTAAGTGCTATGCAAGTATTAAGGCAATTTCCGAACCATTCAGTACATAGGATCAAGGGAAATCTGGATAATGCTTTTAATCATATGATTTAGTTTTAGGTACTGTTGTAAGGTGCAGGAAGTTGAATTTAATAGTCCTTGTGGGTTCCTTCCAACCTGACATTCCTTGATTCTTTGAGGGGAATGTGATTTGTGTCAAAGAAGAAACTGGAATACAGTATTTAGCTCTAGGATGCTATGTCTTGTACTGGTTGTTAAAAATCACTATGCCTCTTTTAACTGCAGACAGATGCATATAGACCCCATGGAATGGGGTCATCAAAACTCCAGCTTTCCAGATTCCTACATCTATGTACAAACTGTGTCCTCCTGTATCACATGAGCAAGTATTTTGACAAAAATTACCAGTTTGCAGAGCAGCATAGTTTTTGCTGAGCCTTTTTTAGCATTAATTCATGCTTCTTTTTTGTCCATGTTTTAAAAAAACCCACAAAGCACATGCAAGCGACTACCCCCCTCCACTCAAAAACAGAAGAAGCAAATGCGCTGAGGATAGACATGTCAATAAAGTGTGTTCTTCACTGCTTCATTAAATTCACCCTTGGCATTACTTTTAGATAATTCTGATGTAATGAAATCTCTGCTGTGCAATCCATCTGCTGTTCAAGCCCTGTGGATAGGATTTTCTTCTCAACCAACAAGGAGCAGATAGCAGGGGAGACTAACAGTACAGCAAACTATCAGTGCCATTTTGGAGAGAAGTCCAGCAACTGTTCGCACATCTGCATGACTTCTAAATATGTTTGGATGAAAATTAACCTAAAGGAATTAAGTGAGCATTTTGTACAGGAGACTTTGACAGCACACAACCTCGAGTCTCCTCAAGGAGAGGCAGGTAGAGTTTTTGAAAAATATTCCAGTCCTAATGTATGGAGCAATATAGGCAGTATCTGTGCTTGCTCTTTTGCTGAGAAAATTATAAATTCTGCAGAACTGGCTGTTTCAAAATGAGCTCATATCCAGCTAACAGCAGAAAAGGTGGTCGAGGAGAGGAAGCATGCAGGAGTGAAGATCCTCAGATACCTCAAGAGATGAAAATGTGGATCGTTTAAGGCATTAATACTACTTCTGTCTTACCTTTTCTATAGCAATGGAATTCACTAAATTATGAGTAGCATGCCATTTAAGCATTTTTCCTGTCTTCATTGATTTTTATGTGAATTTCTAACAGAAGAAAGTCACTTTCAGTTTTGAAAACAGTTGGAAACTATGTTAAACACATGTAGTACAAGTACAGTCGCTTAATAAGAGGAGGATTTATGATAGAATAAACATGAAATGTATAGCAGAGTTTTCCCTCTCGTGTCTTTTGGACAAGGTAGTTTATTAATAAACAGTAAACTACTGCTTGGGAGTAAAAAACTCCAGGTTTGGGTTTTATGAATACCAGCTCCTAGTCATGCAATTATATTTGGAGCCAGAAATCCCATTTAGAAAAAAAAAGAGATGTTAAGCAAAGAAGAAGCATTTCTGAACTTATGAAAAGATCTTCTGTAGCCTGGTTTAAGTTTGAGTCACTTTTTCTCATTGTAAGTCTCCTGGTTTGGCTGAAAATAAGCTGTCAAGGAAAGTTTGTTAAATGCAAACTTTCATATGCCGTGTTTGGATGGGCTTTATATGATACCAGCTGCTGAAGCACTGAAATCCATATACGCTTTGTTAACTAGGACCTCATCTACACATGGATTGAAATGCAGATAAGAAATTAATATAGCTCACTTAGAAAGTAAGAAAGTTATAGCCCTTACATCTTGGTAAGGAGTCAGTCTGCTTACAGAAAGCATGATTCTGAAAAAAACCTCGAATTCTTGTAGACCACTGTATTTGTGTTGAAGAATCAGAGCCCTTTTCTGATTATGAAATTTCCGAAGACAGTGCACAAGCTTGAGGCTCTGTATTAACATCCTGCCACCTACAGTACCTTTGCCCCTAGCTCTTTAATCCTGTCCTCATCCTTTGCATCATCTTGTATGACTACCTGAACTACTGAGAAAAAACAAAGCAACAAAGAAGCAAGCAAACAAAAAAAACCCCAACCAACTAAGGAAAAAGCACCAACTAAAACTCAAAAGAGACTAAAGGAGAATGGATCAAAATTTTCACTAACAACACTGAGCTCATGGTTCGATTGATCCAGCTTCCTTGGGGATCTTGACCCTCAGTTTATGGTAGCTGTCCTGTTAGTTTTGATTTAATTATTTAGATGTATTTGCTACTCTCACATGGTTGTAATTTTTAAGACATTGCCTCCTGCAATGTCCATCTGCTCCCACTACAGATTGGTGAAGGAATGCTATATAAGAGAATAAAAGTATTCTGAAAGCATTATTCTACTTTGTGCCTGTCCTTTGAAAATGTTCTCCCAAACACACCATAACACTGACCTATTGTCATTGATACCAACCAGTGAGAGAAAACTAAATTCTGAAAGGTTCCTGCCTTTTAAAGCCACTCACACTGCACATGAGATGTGGTCTGCTTTCACTGGCTGCTGCTGCTTCACCAGTATTCAGAAGTTTCAAGTATTGACCTCGCTGTGTGAAGCAGCTTTGATCTTGTTTGGGACTTCAAACACAGTGATACCCAAAGACCATATTGTACATTATGTAAACTATAACCTCTGAGGACTAATTCAGCATTCATGCTTCTGAATTAATCTACAGGGGTGGCCGAACTCACTTTTTAAGCTTGGTTTGTTACAATACCAAGTCCTTGAAAAAATTTTCAGTGGTCTCACTGATTCACACACAAGGTTTGTCCCATGGTCATCAAGAAATAGAGAAATCAAACAATGCCTGAGCCATGCATCTCTTCTAATCTCCTGGCATATAGAAATTCTATACATGAGTGTGAGTGTGAATGTGAAGGGAACAGAGGTTATGACCCATGTTGCCTCAGGCTGGCACCAAGCAGCAGAGGTCCCCTGATGCAGTCGCATTCTGTGGAGAAGGACAGGGACAATTTACATGTCGGTGAATGCGTTTAGATTAAAAAAAAAAAATTCCAACTTACCAGTTACTCTTAAGTTATTTTTCTTATAGGCATTTGTCAGTAGGGATATTACTAGGAAATGTATCTATATAGGAAGATTCAGTTAGAAGGAGTACCTGCAATGACAGTATGAGACAGATCTTTCCCATTTCCCCTTTTGGTGGTAAGGAGTTTCTAATCACACTGCATGCAGTTCTTGATTTGATTCATGTATTGTGTTGGGAGAGTAAAGAAGAAAAGTACTTATTGTGGATTGAAAAGTTCTCACTTAGAATACAGTATCCATGTTAAATCCTGGCATCCATAAGTCAAAGGATGATAGTTAAAGTGGCTAAACAGGAAAAGTGCCTAAATAGGGGGAAAAGAACAGCTGTTTTGGCTGTTCCTAAGAATAGAAAGAGAGATCTTTAAAAATAAAGTGCTACCTTTAAAGATGTTGTTAATGAGATAACGTGCAACAAAGTATACAGGCATGAGATGAGATCCCATGCACCCCGCTGGGAATAGACATCCACCTGAATGCATTGCAGATCAAGGACAGATTTAAACATATTCCTAAACTTAATGCATACTTTAAAGTTCTGTTGATTTTTCTTAGTGTCCTCCAAGCCAACATTAATTGGCTGCTAATTGGCCCAAATTTTGTGTTTTAATAAGCCTGTCATTACATTAGTTGATTTTGTGGATTGTTTTATGTCAAATCCTCCATCTCTAGAGGAATTGATGAAGGTGTCTGTAACAAGACTGAAATGGATCTTCAATTGAATTAATATAAAATAATATTTGTTACAATTTTGAGGGTTTAGTTATTTATTATTTATGTATTTATTTTTATAAATATAATGTTATGTAATTTATAATAATAAATATGTAATATTTATATTACACCATGCCAAGGTTATAAAATGAAACCAACTTTTTATTCCCTTTTTTAGAAATCTTTCTTCCTTGAAAACTCATACCAATGGCAGAGCAACCACACAAACCCAAATTTTTCTTTTTTAAAGCAATCAATATCTATGTAGTGATGCTTATCAACTAAAATTTCTAAAATTTTGCTGCAGAGGTAATTAAAAATATTTTTCCAGAATTTTATTCTTTTCAAAAATGTCACCCATTCCTAAATGTAGAGGTGGTGCATTAACTTTGGCATAAAATAAACACCACTGCTTTCCAACTAGTTTTCAGAAATCAGAGGGGCTGGATGTGGGTGGGCGTCATTTCTGATTAAAAAAATTCAGCAGCATAATTCTGGTTCACAGAATTATAAGTTCAATAAGAGCAGATTCACAAATATATGAGTGAAATTAATCGTCGCACTGCTGTGAGTCTGCTGGACTTCAACAGGAACTTTCATAAACATAGGGTCAACCAATAGCGCAGTTTATTGGAGCAACAAATTATAGATTCTTTCAGATTGCCAGTGATAAACTCACTTGACCTGCAAAATATAAGTGTACTTTGTACATATACTATGTATACAGTACTGTGTATAAGTATTCTTGAGTACATTCCAACTCAGTTGGAGGTGCAAAATTCAGCCAAAGAGGTACCCCTGCTTTTGGGAGATGAGCAAGCCCATTTACTTGTCTGCAAAGTTGGTTGTATTCTCATCCTCTGACTTAGAGGATTTCAGATGCCAGTTTATACTTTTGGGAGTAGTGGAGGTGAGACTAGTCAAATATTCTGTAATTTACATCATAAATGGTGGTGATGGGCAGCCACTTTATATGTACGTGAGATATTGAGAGTAGGTCAGAGATTACAGACTATGGGTCTATGCAAAGGTGGAGCAGAAAGGTGGAGGTGATGACTTAGCATCAGTCCCTCTTCCACCTGGCTGATGGCAGCATTAGGGGTCATTCTCCACCTGATGACCCATTACTCCATCAGCAGGCCATCATGACCTTAGCCACACATCTCATGGCATATCTCATACCTGTAGTCCCGCACTCCTGCAAGATGTCAAAAGGGGAAAAATACAAAACATCAACTCATTTGAATATCTTATGTCAATTCTGTGCTTAGATCTCCAGCTACTCATCTGTGAGCCAACAGATGGCCAGCTGCCTCTCCAAAGACATGGTGAATAAATTCCTGCTCATTGCAGAACAGTCAGACCAGTTGACCTTTAAAATAATCTGGTTGACTTTTGACATTTTTGCTTAGCATATTTAATTGAGATTAAGTCATAGTAATTAATGTTTCTGTGCATATTTAGAGTGGAGTTATTCATGATATGCTTATATTTGGGCCAGCACCCAGCTGCATAAACTGAAGCTCCTTCTCAAATTATTTGATGGCAGTTAAATAGCAGGAAAAAAGCTTAGTTGTCCCATATCATACTTCTTACTGAGGCTTCAGTGGAGTTCCTGACATAGAGCTACGTTAGTCTCATAGAGATCAGCATCAGGATCTGAACTTCTTTGGTTAATTCTCCTTTGGTTTGATTGAGCATTGTCTTGATGATCAATAATCTTACACCTTTTAGTTTATTGTGGTGTGTACATATCTTGTTAGGCCATTCTTTACTAGATTAAATAAAAAATCCCCCTTCAAAAATACAATCGTGTTGAGTTATTTGCATGCTGCAGTCATATCTTTACCCTCTCAGATAAAATAGGTTCTTTAAGCTTGTTAAGAATCACTGTAAATTGTGTTTACACCACTGATTTCAGACAAGAAGCAACAAGAAAACAAGCAACAACTCAGTGTTCATTCTCCAGTAACATATGTAAAACTTCCATACTAGGCACATGCACGTATCATTCCAGAAACAGCATCATTGCTGTCATTAAGAAAAGTGTCTTAATCCAATTTTGCTACCCCACTGCTTACAAAGAATAAGATATAGCTTCATAGAGCATCTTTTTGAAGCTGTAGGTGATGGTCTACCTTAGGTCTTATTATTTATTACTTAGATCTTAGTACCTTATTACTGGCTTTCTGTAGACTCACGTTTTAAGCCTTGCACTCTTAATTCTGTAGGCATCATTTTTTGTATGATTTTATATAAAACCATATTACAAACACACTGTTTAACTAGGTTCACCTTCATAAGTGATCCAGATCACTGTCTTTCGCTGTGTATATTTTCCACTCCACTAACTTTTCTGTCATCAGATTTGAGTGTGTGCTATATAAGAACATAGTTTCAACTTTCCTGAACTGCAAGTAAAGGAGCCCCTTGGGATCTGAGATTTAATAATTGCACATGCTAAGTAATGTTTTCTTAAACAAACTGTATGTTAAAGAATCATAATGGATCCAAAGTACAGACTGATATGCCAAATCTTCTGCTAGCTTCCTTATGATTGGATATGTTATTATCCATACGTACAGATTCATACCATGTCTCTAATGGACCCAAAGACCTCACTACGGTTTTTAAGGAAGCAAAAGCATTTTTGTAGCATGATTGTTTTCATGGTAGAACATGGAAAAATGTAGTTTACTGGAGGTACATTATATTTCCCTGATAATCCCCCCTTTTACTTGGAAGAACCTTTCTAACTTAGTAACATTTTTTTTGCACATTCATTTTAAAATCATATTTGCAGTTAAATGCAGACTCTTTGTAGGAGAAACAAAATAAAGAAGGAAAAGATGATCCATTTACAGCTCAGATTTGAAAATAGAGTAAGCTGAGATGAGAAAGCTAACTGACAGGAATCTAGAAGATAATTGTAGTAGGAATGACAAGGGAGAATGCAGAGAGTGTTACAACAAGTGCAAAGAGTATTTTGTAGTTTTACTACCAGAAAAAAAGTGGTGGACATGGAAATTGTCAAAAAATCATAAAATTAAACTTGCACCTTCAGTTTACTTGTGATTGTATTTTTTTTTCCTTCTGACGATGCTCTAATGATAGCTTCCTTTAGTTCTTTCTTTGAGTGTTTTCTTTGCAGATTCCCTGGATTTGTAAAGAGGTCTGCAAATTCTGCAACAGTTATCATTAATGGATATCATTTCAGTGCAAAGACTGCCTTATGCACAGTAAAAGCCAGTAGTCATGAATGTGATTTTCCTCCATTTGTTGTTAGACAAATTACACTTGATGTGCGTACTCTGAGGTTTTATATTCTGTCTAGAGGAATATATTCCTATGGTATTAATTCAAGACTTGTTCTCAGATTAGTTCCATATATTCAATTACTTTATTTGCAACTGGGAGAAGTTCCTTCATAGCACTGCTGAAATCAATGGAATCTATGTGTCTTTAATGCTAAAGTCAGGATTTTGTTTAGCAGCAGCTCCCCAAGACCCTTAAAGCTCAATAGACATCAGTCTGTGTCCCTGTTTTCATAAAAACGAGTGTTTTCAAATACACTGGACTTCTCCAGAACCGTTTTCCAATATCTGTATTTTCTGAGGTTGCTTAAATCCTGACACTGTTGAGATTTCCTGTAAGACCCTTTGTAATTTTGACAACGTTTTTACATTCATTGTCTATTTTGCACAGTCCTTCTTGCACAGCTATGTCATAAGTCTCTGGACGAACCCTCTTCAGCATTGCAGAGGAACTTCAAAATTTGATCGCCTGAGTCAAATTTCCCAAGACAATAACAAGAGTAATTGTGCGATACTTCTTTACCTTATGCAAAACTTTTTGGTGTTTCTTTGTTAGGTTTTTGTTGATGTTCTTAATAATCTTCCCTTTTCCTTCCCAGGCTTCCCTAGGTTCTCTGGGCTAGTTCTCTCATTTATACCAGATGATCTCAACTGCAAAATACAACTATCCACCCTCTCTAGTGGTTTGATCTTTCCTTCCCAGGTTTCACTTAATCTACATAGTGGGCCTTGCATTCAGCAACCCTTGCACACTCAAATGGTGAAAAGCCTATTGATGTCTGCAGCACTTAATTCCCTGTTGGCAAGCTAAAATAGCAGCCATTCATCTTAGTCTTCATCACCACTATTAATGAATTTTCACAGTATGTATTTCCAGTGTTAGATGAAACGGTTTTATAAGTGACTGCCTTATAGGAGGGTATGAAGTGATTTCTGTACTTGTGTCTTGAGAGTAGTTTCATGATCCTAAAGTTTGTCCTCTGGCAAGTTATAATCTCCTCTGATACACAAATAATGGCCCATGGCTACAGTAACCTGATGGCTTTTATGATTTTTAGGGAAAAGTCTGCTAGGTATTGAGTAGCGTAGATGTTTATTCCTGGACTGAATGCTCTGTGAAACACTTTCAGCCTGTGAAACACCACGTGCATTCTCCATTACTAGTAATGGCATATGGGATTCTCTTCATATTCTGACCTAAAAGTGCCCTGTATTTCCTGCCCACTTTTGTTACTTGAGAAGGAGAAGGACATGTATCTTTCCTTCAGCCTCCTGAACATGTCCTATTGGCTTGCATCCCTCCCTCTCACTGTCCCTCTGTCCTTCTTTCACCTCTCGCCAGGACATCCAGCCATTAACACCAGTTGTCAGCAGGGTATTGCCTCATGGATCAGAGGAAACCAGGACATCCAGCCATTAACACCAGTTGTCAGCAGGGTATTGCCTCATGGATCAGAGGAAACCAGGACATCCAGCCATTAACACCAGTTGTCAGCAGGGTATTGCCTCATGGATCAGAGGAAACACACCACAACATAAAATAGAGCAAAAAGGACTGCAGCAGTGCAAGAGTCCTTAAAAGTTGCATACAAGCACTCAGAGTCAACATCTCTTCTTCTTTTGCCTTGCAAGTCCTCTTATTCCTACAAGTTCATAACATTCTTTAAAAAATAAAGTTTCTTGGTCCATCCTATATCACTTCCTTGCCCGTCCCAAGCTTCCCAAAATACTATATTCTTCTTAAGTACCACTCTTCCCTTTTCACTGTTAAATGAATAAAGAAGGGAAAGAGAAGGAAGTGGATTTGTGTAAGCCCCAGGCTCCTCCCATTCATCAATCAGTCTCTTGGAAGGTTAGTGCTTAATTGAAGCCATCTGCTCAGAGCCTTCTTTCCATGCAGTTATTTCAATTCTGTAACATATGTTTACTCAAAGTCTAAATACAACCACCTTCCTGTTCCATGCTCCTTAACAAATAAATGTAGAAGTAATGGTCTGACTTGAAAACAGCTTAAAAAGTAAATTGTGATGAGTCTGTCTTTAGTAGTGTGGGAAGAGTATTTGAAAACTTATGAAAACTATTTTAAAGCAATGTTTATCATCTCTCTTTTTAATTGTTTTCTTAGAAATAATGAAAATATCAGGTCTAGCCTGACAGAAAGAGGGAGAAATTTGATCTTACTAGAGAATTGCAACTGCATGAACTGATGCATAAAAAACTCTCCATCTTTGGACTTCCTGTATAATTGCTATATTTTTCTTTCTTTTTTTTTTTTTTTTTTTTTTTTTTTTTGTGATTTAGAAGAGATCAAATAAAAAAATGAGTCAAAGGCCATACAAAATGGTAAAAGGGAAACCATTGTCTCTCTGAGTAGTCATTCGTCCTTTGTGGATACTGAACCTCTGAAACAGTGCACCACTGAGGCTGTTCTTCTCACATATTCTGTCTAACTAGTAAAAGAGGTTCCATACTTTTTTTTCATACAGAGGACTTTGGCCAAGGAAAAATGCATTAACTTTTGATCTTCTTCCTGGCCTTGTCATGCTTAGTAGGCTATTTGTATGGTATTGATGGTATTAATAGTAGCAGCAGTAGTAAGTCATTGTACGGTCATCCTGAGAGATTATGGCCACATACAGACATACATTTCAATGCATGCTTCTTTCCTTCTGGCATTTTTTAGCAGTAACCACAGGAATTTTTTTTGTTTTTTTAATCTCTCTCTCTGCCCAAATGGTCTGCATGCTGTACTTATATTTCTCACAGTGCTTCCCAGGGGGAGCACATACACTGACACATACCTTTCGACACATCATATGAGCAGTGATGCAAGGATATACAAGATGCACCAGGTCTAATATGCCATTTATTATCATCATTGTTGTTGTTGCTGTCGTTGTTATTATTAATTAATACTATTACAATATTGTAGTGAACCTTTCACTGTGGTTTAAAAAAGTTTTTAAATAAAACTTTTCTTCTTTGCCTCTTAGTGGAGGTGGCAGAACATGTACAATAACCATAAGGCATTTTTAGCTACTTTCCTTTCTTGCCCTTGAAGGAATATCTCCTACTGCCACAACATGGGAAAGAAGCAGGACTAGAGGCAGATTTATGACACAGGTTATGGCCCATGTATGACAGAGAACTTATGAGTGACGCCATGAATGGTTTTAAGTGTCAGCACTTTATTGTTCCCCAGTGCAACCTTTTATATCCATTTCCCTTATGCTTAACACCTGTATACCCTTTTACCCTTTTGTGATTGGTAAATCACACATCAACATTCCATGATTCTTTTTCCTTCAAGGCTATTCACCTGTCTTACATAGCTGCACGCCATTAGGGATGGGGCTCAGCCCACTGCAGCCCCATTCTTAACTTCTCACAATCTATTCTCCCACACAGGTACATGAGGTGATGTTAAAGGCAGTTGCAGCTGGGAGAGAAACTTTGCTATCTGAAGATCTAGAATCAGGGGAGCTTCCCGCTCCTAAAAAGAGTGTGCTGTCATCAGCCTGTGTGAAATGGACATAAAGGGCTTCCCTAAATTAATTCCTCTTTAAGCCATCACATAGTTTACCGAAAAAACACAAGTATTGATTTTAAAAAGTGCAAATGATGAATAAGTGATGGACTTGTCTTGAACAGAAATTTAACACATTCTATTATTTTAAAAATTATTCTATTTTTGTTTAGAATAGCAGTTTGATCACAGCCCAAAAAAATAACATTTATGAACTCCTTATTTTTCACTGCAAAAACCCATATATGTAGGTTTGTAAGTTATTCTTTTCTCTCTATAGTCATCAGATACTCTTATGAACATAAGAAGCCCTTTCATATTGATTTTCTGTTCTTCATTGCTTAAAGAGGCAAAAAATAATGGATGTCTGTGATTGTATTATTGGCCTCTAAGTGTATTCTTTGTTAATGAATCAGTGAAGCTTAAGAACCAAATTTATCTCTAAAGTAAATTAACTAAACCCTCTGAAGCTGCACAAGCAATAAATTGGAATTAAATATTTAATGTGATACAGTCTTGAAATATTTCTCTTGATACAGATACAAATTTTTAAAAAGCAGCAATTCGGCAAGGCATAACTCCAGAAGTCGGATAATACTTCATGCAAAACGATCGTGTATTTGAGATTAATCAGACTCTGTATTATCTGCCTGCTCCTGCTAGATCTAAAAAACAGTGTACAGCAACAATCAGAAATTATTTAAAGATGTAACTCAGAAGGAAGTACTTTTTGTATACAATTAGCAAATGCTGTTTATCATGCACCAAGTATCTGATTATGCCTGAGGGGAAAAAAATATCTGCAAGTATTCCTCCTTCTAAAAATTCTTCATTGACCACCTTTTTTTTTCTTTTGTGATAAAATAATAAATAAAGTAAGAAATACTTCTAAAAAGAAACATTATTTAATAGTCTGTTTAGAAAATGTAGCTTTCAAGTGCCTACTCTTTAGAAGCCAAAAACTCATTTGAGTAGATCACATTTTCCTATGCCCATTTTAATAAGGATCCTAGCTTTCTAACTCACTTGATTACTACCTTACTTGCTACTTTCATTCCCCTTTAAAATTGGATCACTGGAAAAGCATAACAGAAAATACATTATTTCTCCTTTTTTTTGCAGGAAAATAGAATAACTGGCAAGTTTTAGCTTAAAACACTGCATCTCATAAAGCTGAACATAGCATTAGGATGTCTCCTCTATTAAAAAGTTTATGACTTTCGCTGCCTGTGCGTTTGCCTGGACCAAGCTAGGTGTGTCCCACATTACTTTCCCTTCACACAAGAGGGAAACAGCCACTTTTTTAAGTCCACAGAATGTCAGAATCAGCCCTGTGCATCCCCTTTATCTCTGTTTGTGTTGATCAAGGTCAAGCCATAGGTCCTTGACTGTCCTTCTACAAGTGATCTTTTGCATCTTCTGCCCTCTCCATATTTGCCGGTTAGTAGCTGACAAAACCCTCTGGTGCTGAGAACGTAACTGTAGTACTTTTGTTTCTGTCTGCGCCAAAGACCATTTCACTACTCCTTTATGGAAACCGGGCTTTGTTGGTGTTGCTGTTGTTCTTTTCAATACCCAGAGTCTATCTTTTCTATTCTCGGACCAACATCTACTATTTCAGAGCTTTCCCGTGATCAGAAGTATAGTTACTCTAACACTAAATGAGACCCAGGACAAACTCACAATTGGTATTCAAAATTGTGTCATTCTGATTATGATGTTGTGTTTCTCTGTATCCCCACAGATAAAGACTAGATCTTGCCAAAGGACTCATTGTAACTCAGAAACTGCAAGAAACCAGTGCAATGAAGTCATGAAGATTTACAGACAGCACAATATGCCATTTCTGAGAAAGTGCATGTCACAGAATTAGAAACTTCTCTTTCTACTCTGTTTTTGTAGATTAATAGGCATTGCTAAGCAAGACAGAACCGAATTTTACAGTTATTGTTTTTATAATTTGATTTTAATCTCTGTAATTCCAAAAAATTTTGATCATTGATATGTTCTTGGTTTTTCAGTTTTAACTGCTCAGTTTTGTTCCTGATCCCAGGATATACCAAGACTTCAACTACAAAAATTAGTGCAGCAGGCACATTAAGATAATGATAATGTCCGTAAGATAGTTTTTAGAAACATTTCACAAAATAACCATAAGAATCCATGCCCATGTCTGATATTAACTGCAATGGGGAAAATGCACAAAATCTTACTAATGTTCGGTCTATGTTCTGTTTGTTATTTGTGAAAAGGCAGGCTTCCAAAACATCTGACCAGAGGCATTAAAGATATATCTAGAATAAGATGTATTTTATCTTTTTATGCTTATAACTGTTGAATTACAAGTATTGGAAAAGTTCAATATTTGAATTTTTTCATACAATAGTCCTCCTTCTTCTATGTGTACTTCAGAAGATTTTCCACCTTGTACATGGTTTATGTTATGTACATGGTTGTATCATTAACATTTTCAAATTAAACAGTCCAAAGAAAAAACATCATGCCTTGAATGCCCTTTTAAAATCTCACTGAAATTACTCTAAACAACTGGGCAAGAGTTTGTTTATTCCATTTGATGATATTATCCAGCTATGAATGAAAGCAATGCATGTTGAAGTAGTGCTGATTCAATGCAGTTGTTTAGTCATAGTACCAATGCAGGAAATTTCTGAATTACCTTATCTGTTTTAAGAGGAAGAAAATAGAGTAGAATAGTCTATTTTAGACTATTGCCTTTAAAATTCAGAAAACAAGAGTTCACAAAGATTTAGAGATCTAATAAAAGCTTCCAACCACTGTATTTGTATATGATCATGGCAAAAGTTGTTTTTATTCTAACAAATAAAATTCTAATTGAAATATAATTTCAAACAAGAAAGAATAGGGAAAACAGGTTGCAAATAAACCATAAAAATCAGTATTTGCTCATTGATACAAAATTCAGTTACTCTGGATCTCCTCACTTTTATTATCATGACAGATGTTTAATAGTTTTTTTTATTTGGGTAACACTGTAAATTGAAAAAGTTCTTCCAAATTAATTAAAACCAACCCTCTACTAACAACCTGACAATGTAATTTGGATTGGTGGTAGAGAAGGAGCAGGTGGTTAAAGAAAAATTACAGAATGGAACCCAGGAAATTTCCTTGCAGGAAATACTTTTTGAAGGAAAGAGGAATTTTAACCCAATCCAGCCACTAAGCACCACATAGCTGCTTACTCACTCCCCCAGCAGTGAGATGAGGGAGAGAATCAGAAGGATGAAAGCAAGAAAATATATGTATTGAGATAAAAACAATTTAGTAGGGAAAGCTAAAGCTGCACACACACTAGCAAAATAAAACAGGAAACCGTTTCCCAGGTGTTCAACCATCTCCAGGAAGAAAAGCTCCATTGGGTAAAAATTACTTGGGAAGACAAATGCCATACTTGGAACATTTTCCTTTTTCTTCTCCCCCTCCCCAGCTCTAAGGACTGAGCATGGCATCCTGTGTTCTGGTCAGTTGAGGTCACCTGTGACCCATCTGTGTCCCCTCCCAACTTCTTGTCCACCCTCAGCCTCCTCACTGAGGGAGTGATGTGAAGAGAAAAAATTACTTTAGCTCTGGAAAGCTCTTCTAAGCAGTAATGAAAACATCCTTGTTTTATCCAAACGTTCTTCATCACAAATCCTAAACAACCCCATACTAGCTATTGTGAAGACAATTAACTCTGTCCCAGCCAAAACCAGTCCAAGGGGACAGGAAAGAGTGCAAGTGAAGCTAAGTCATTGCTGCCATATTAGATGTTGTATGTGGAGTGGCATATCTATACCATATACCTTAAAAGATAGTATTTGAAGAATAATCACACTCCGATATTTAAAGTATTCTTGATTAAAGACAAATCAGACTGCTTCAAGAGGAAAATGCCCATTCTGATTTATCTGGAGAAAATCTGACACAAATATGAAGGAACATCTAATTTGTGACTAAAATACTGGACTCTTAGATCAGATGTTGAATTAAACAAAACTGGGATTTCAGTGGTAAAGGACAGTACTGGAATGAAAAAATAAGGCTAGAAGCGGGGCAGAGATTAAAAATGAATAAATGAATAATTGAATAGAAGAAAAAAAAGTAGGGAATAGAGGTAAAAAAACCAGATACTCTTCTAAATAGGACATGAGAAGTTGTTTTTTATTGTAATGATAAAAACTGAACCTTTCATCTGCTATTGAACTACTCTCGTTTGGATGCTTCTTTGCTGTTTTTAGGTTTTGTATCCATACGTTAACATATGCTGTGTACTGAAGTTACAAATGGGCCCACAGTTACAACTTGCTTAATCAATTTGACCTCATGTGTCTCGAGAGAATCACAGTAAGGCAAGAGATGTCTTTAATGGTTGTCCCCACACACATAGTAAAGGCCCCTTCAGTTAGCGCCACAAAAGCAAATATTCAAGTAAGGCAAGTGAGGGCAATGGACTCATTAAGGGAAGTACTGGTGACCTTCTGGCAGAGATCCAAAGAGCTTGCAGAGGAATGGGGATTAAAATACCCGTATGCTTGCTCAGTGTGGTTTGGCTGGCATGAAAGCAAAATAACAAGCTCATCTCTTATGAAGAGAGGACAAGACATTAAGCGAAGCAGCCGAGGGTCATAGGGCATTTCAGAAATGGGGATAAAGGCACAGTGTAATGGTCCAGTAAATCTGACTGGAGGTCAGAGCCAGAAATCCCAATTGCATGTTGTAGCTCACTCTTGGGTTTACCCTGTGGCTAAAGTTTGGTAGTTCCACCTTCCTGTTTCTTTGTCCTTCACATCAGAAATGTGGAGACTAATACTAAAATTTTTTGCAGGTATTTTCTAATACCTAATTTAGTAACATTTTGAAAAATACATACCTGGAAACATTAAATTTGTTTAACCATCTTCTTTGTACAATAGAAATTCTTGTGTGTACAACCATTACATTCAGACAGCAAGTTTACACTGTAATTAATTTCATAAAGCCAGCAGCATGAGAATTTCTAAGCAATGCAGAGAACAAAAGCTACACATTCCTTGGAACTGGTCCCTGAAGTCCTTTTTGTGAGGATGGATAGACAAAGAGAGACAGATATTTGTGGGCACAGTGGAAAGACCCTGAGAGAGACCTTATATTATGTATAACAATGTAAATATAACCTTGATATAGTAATAACAAATGAACACTCTTAAATCCTCTGATTTGGGTGGTAAACTGGAGAAAAAGGAGGAGGAGGAAAATTATGATTTAATATAAGTCAGTCTGCACAGAGAATTGCTAATGGTTCTTCAGTGTGCTGACTGGAGGAGGCTAAGTCAAGGCGGAGTGCAGCGCTCCAAATCTATTTACTCCTTACAAATTGTAGAGTGACATGACATGAGGTTGAAGTGGGGTTATAAGGTGGTGGGGCATTGGGAAGAGGGGTTGAGATGGAGCATGCTCTACAACCGCTGTTGTTATGATACAAATTTCTTCTTTAATTTCTTTTTTCTTCCTCCCACCCTTTTCTTATACCCTTTCCTGTACCCCCTGTTTTTTCTACTTTTGCCTGTTGCTCTGCCTGAGCCTGGCAGAGCTGCAGGAGAGCAGTACTGATGAGAGAGGCTCATTGAACTTATTTCACAGGGCAGGGCTGTGCATGTGGATTAGGGAGTGGATAATGGGGCATTACAAATACCTCAGGGTCATGTCTCATTGCCATGGTGCGTCAGATATCTTCACATGAACTGGGTGCGCTTGTGTCTAGGAAGAGGCTTCAGCTTTAATGTACACTAAACTTTCTTTCTCCATCATACTGGACTTGGTTGCTCTGAAAGCTCTACCCCAGGCTGCTGTCAATCAACACTATCTACAATTCATCCAACCCCCTAAGATGCAAGTTTTTCAGGATGGTGTTTTCATTACAGGTTCTTAACTGCAGCTCATCTCCTGCTGATACTGCACAAAACCTGCCAAAAGCCTTCTTTTGTGGATAGAAATGAGTCTTGATTAGTTTCCAAACATTCTGTCAAGAATTTGTACACAGCATGTAAGCTTTAAAAAAAAGGTGTTTTTTTTTTTCTTTCATGACCATTTCAGTACAGGCATTTGTCTACTTTTATCCACATATGGTTTGTTTTTTTGAAAAAAAATATTGCAAATATTTCAAATTCAGTACAGCTGAATGCTTCACTTTTGTATTGCTTAGCATGGAGAGTAATCAGAAAGAGATAAGCAGGTCTAGCAGTTTTTATACTTGCATTTCTTCTAAATTGTTTTCTGTCCAAATAAAGGTGTTGGTGTTGTATAGTTCCCGTTCCAATCAATATGCTCATGTGCAATTTTGACTAGTAGTGTTAATATAAGTAAGGTAGTATCTCAGTCCCTCCCTGTTCAGTAATCTCCAATGTACAACATCTTTATCTCATCTTCTCTCCCCAGCACTGCAGTGACAACACCCACCATTGCCAATCAGATATGAATATCGTAGGTGCTTGGAAGAGAGGTTACACTGGAAAGAATGTTGTGGTCACCATCTTGGATGACGGCATTGAAAGAAACCACCCAGACTTGATGCAGAATTATGTGAGTGTCCACAAGAATCCAGATTTCCTGCTTTGTTATTACTCAAAAATAATTTGCTGCTTCTAGAAAGATGGAGAAAGATAGGAGGGAAGGAGGAAGAGTCATACAAGGCTTTCCTCAAATGCTAACACCATGGGAGGAAGGAAAACAGTTTTTCATAATATGTGTTGTTTTAGTTAAGACTCTGTTTCATCTGAACATACTTAATATGCCTCTTGTAGCTGAGTCCTGAATTTCTGAAGGACTGGAAACAATTACTGGATATTTTTTGTTTCTTCTGCAATTTTTTTACTTAATATCTTCACACTCTCAGAACTTAATGAAATGATGAAATAATAATGAAATACACTGCTTTTCATTTAACACATGCAGCTGAATTCCATATTTGGCCAATACATTTAGTCAGTAGAGACAGTAGTTTTTCTTGAAGACAGTAATTTTATAGTAATCCTTCCATGCATTAATTTTTAAAGCTATTTATTGTACTGTCAGAAACAATATGAAAGGAAAACAATATGACCTTTCATGAGTCACTTAGTTAAAAAACAAATGTAGAATATTCTGTTGTAAAATATTCTTTCTAGTAAATCTCTTTCAACTCTACTGAGTCCCCTCACAACTTGTGATAGAGCTGCATCCGTTGTTTTCTGTGTTCTATGTCTCATATTGTCTCAGGAGGTTTCTGTTTGCTTGTGGTTCACCACATTTAGATGACTGATTTAATCTGTCTTGTAGGCTGATAACATAAGGAGAATCGTTTTCTCTAGAGGATTGCTTCCTGTGTTGGTGTCAGAGTTTGAAGCTGTTCAGAGCATCAGGACCACATTTTGCTGGAGTGATTTGTCCTATCTTTTGGAAGTAGGCATTAGCTAAAGGCATGTTAGTATGAGGACCCTATGATTTGTCTGAAATAAAGTGTACAAGGTGTACTTCTACAGAGAGTAATAAAAGAAGCAAATATATTTGGATATATTTGGATTGAGCTAGACTGCTGAAGATGACCAGTGCAAGGCCTGCATGTACCTTCTTTCCCATTACAAATGCAGTTACTCTTGTTAAAGAGCCATAAACACAGGCTTTTTGCCAGCAAGCTTATCTTCTCGACAGAGCATTAAGAGATCATGGCAACAACCTCTTTAACAACGCATTAAAAACTACAATGATGTCTGCAGGTTAAAGCCCCATAGTTTAAATTAGCCATATTTACGTCTGTATCCTTCCATATGCTACATGTGGAACTCAGCTTGGTGGATGTGAAAGCACGACTTGCGGGGCAGTTGCCCAATTTGTCAATGTATGTTTGATCCTAGCACATGACACATCTTTCATTTTAATATCTTAAGTTATTTAAATAAAATATATAATTCTGCCTCCTCAGTGAATGACCCAGACTGTATGCAGTACTACCACTGAATTTAAAGCAACTATTTATATCCTTACCATTCCTCTTTCCCTTTCCTCAGGACAATAAGGAATCCCCCAAATTCAGAAGCAGTATACATTACTTGTTTGATAACAAATGCCTTCTATATCTCAGATTATAGGTGAAGGGGCTGCAAATAGGAATATTTGAGGTGGATGTGTAACTGATTTTGAGCAAACAAGAGTTTAAAAATTGATGCTTGCCATGTCAACACACCACATGCTACTGCATCAATTAATGAGAGCCATACAAACTGTCAGCCATTCACTCAATGAACCGTTTTCAGCTATAAGAACTATGATAAATATGGAACAAAAAGACAGATATCTTGCAGGTATTTGAAACAGTTATACTCCCAAGGAAGTGGGGAAGCAGTTTGTGTTGCTTTCCAAGACGTAATTTTATAACAATATTCTTAAGAAAAATATATTATTGTTATTTCTTGAAACAGCGGCTGAAATTTCAGCTATAGTCATGCAGATAATTTTTTGAATCTTAAAACATTCAGCAAAATCCCAAATTTGAGAATGAGCTCTCTTAACTTCTGAAAGGTTCTTACGGTTAAATGAAACACCATTTTCTATTTCCTCCCTAATGTTGGACCTATACTTTTTCAGAGCATTTTTTATCCTTCTTTATTTTCCATAATTAAAATAAAGTGCATAACTCTCATATATAATGCTTTCCTAAAAGACAGTCACCATAAAAGCACAGGAATTAGTTAGCGTAATTACTTTGATTTGTAGGAACCTGCTAATGGATGTATAGGCCATGAGTTGATGGCTAATTAATTAGCAACTGGTTTTCTTTCTTTTGTTGGATACAGGATTCACAGGCCAGTTTCGATGTAAATGGAAATGATTTTGACCCTATGCCTCGATACGATGCCAGCAACGAGAACAAGTAAGGCGTTATGACACTCTTGACATTTTCAATATGAACCACCACGTAGAAAATACCAATTAATCTCTGAAACTCTACAAAACTTGATTCCTCATAAAACAAAATGATCTGCATTAAAATCTTTGTGAAATACATATTTTTGTCTTTTCCATGCACACGTATGACTTTTTGAAAGCATTTGAAACTATCTGAAAACACATAAAAATTAACCTGAGAGTTCTGGGCATGTGAAATGAACCAATTTCAATTCCTTTGGGAAAAAGAATATATGGGATGACTTGCTTTTCTTAAATATCATTTCATTGAATTATTAGAAGGTTATGTGTTACAACAGTCCTAGTTTCTGACTCTGTTTAACTTTGTAGAATTTTTTTATTGAAGTAGGCAAGTTAATGGAGGTTGTTGCTTTTTTCCCCCTCCAACCATGTCTTTTAAAGTGATGGAGATTTTTCATTTGGAGTTTGATAGAGACGCAGAAGTGGGAATTCTGGCTGGTTATATCTGTGTCACATGTCTAGTTGGAGGTATCTCAGTAAGTGACGTATTTCCTCTTCAGAGTTCTGCTTTCTGATATTTTTCATTCCAGCTCTGCTGTTTGATTGTGCTCTGGTTAAGGCTTGGGGGAAATCAGGGACAACACGTCTCCTCAGGAAGTGGGCCGCCATTCTGCTCAGTGTATATTTGAGGGCAGTTATTTGTTGGTAACATTTTCTTAGCAAGGTACTTGGCAGAAAGAAACACTTCTGTGGAATTGCATCATTTGAAGGAAGGAGAATCCTACTTGTCAGTATGTTAACTATGCATTTTGTTTTCTTGAGGTTTGGGTTGGGTTTTTTTGTTGTTTGTTTTTGATTTTTGTTTTGGGGGTTTTTTTTCCTAATTGTGAAAAGCATTTAATAGTTTCTGCCAGCAGAAAAGAAACTACAGAAGTTGAAACCTTGTCCTTTACACAACTAAAATGCTTTGGGGTTGTGTTGTTTTTTTCCTACAAATTTTATCCAGAAGAATGCAGCAGGTGAAAGCTGGGAATCAGCTTCAAAACTTAGCATTGATTTAACTGCAGAAACAAGCTAGAGCAACTTTGAGTCACACTATGATTGGAGAATCCTCTCCTGGTCAAAACCTTCTTCGTAAAGGCAGGGAAGGCTCTTATATCATAGTAGGACAGGTTGAAGAACAGGGTCGCATTATTTGCCCTCTACAAATACTCTTCAGCTGAGCTGTGGGTTTGCATCACAGCACATCTCTCTCTTCTGAGTCCACTACACACCTATCCCTACACACACTTCAGGGACACATCCTGGCTCCTCTGTGTGAAGATGTTTCTCTTCTTGGACTTCTTGGACTTTTTGGACTTGGGGCATAACAAGGATAGACTTGGAGACTTCCAGATTTCAGTGTACTTTCACAGACTTCTGGACGCAGCAAGAAGCCACATACCTTCACCGGTGAAGTTGAATCTTTTTCTTTGGCTGAGTACTGGAGTCACTTTCTTACAAAGTATGTCCAGAAAAGGGAGTCTGTTTTTTGTTTTATTAGTAGTTGAATTTTTATATAGGATATAAATTTGGACTGCTTCTTTTACCTCCTAGAGCCTAGGGGATTTTAGTTTTCATACCCTGCCTTAAGTACCTTAAGTACTTTCACTGCCCAGCCTCCAAGATTCTGCAGGGAAATGTGGTGACAGGAGGGCTGAAGCTGCGCTGTACTGAGCTTTGTCAGTGTTACGAGGAGGTACAGTGTCAGTGTAGAGTCAGCTTTTGGATACACGAAGGATACATGAAGCATGTTTTTGGTTTAAGATTACTTGGCAGCCTAACCTCTGCTTAGAACTTAGAGACTCAATGTTTTCAGTTAGCAGATACACAAAGCATGATAATTAGCAGCTGACCACCTTCAGTTTTTGCAGCTCTTGCCCTTTTTTCCTAGTTGTCCCTAGACTAAAAAAGAATTAAACCACTACACGGGTACTGAAAAGCACTACTGTCCATATTTTTTGTATGTAAAATACCTTCAGAAACTGGAGCAGGAATTCAGACTGTCCAGCATACATGGCCACTTGGCATTAGATACTCAAGCTGTGTGAGGAAATCAAGCTAAACATAGACAGGGAACATTCTGAAAGCCATGCATTACAAAAACTTCATAATGTGTAGACCAATTTGGTTGATTCCTTGCTTCCTGTGGTAGCAGCTGGACAGACAATATTGCATAATAGTGATTTGTGTTTTTCAGTGAAGGTGGCATGTACAAATGCGCTGTCATTTTCAAGATGATCTAGTTTATTCTGTTTCATTTTATAATCCAACCTTAAGGGATGGAAAGAGCAAAAGGAATTGCTATAAAAATAAACAGGTATCTGGGCAGCTCTGCGTGCAGCTGTGGAACATCAGAGTATTGGATCTGTGTGCTAGCTTTTCACTTTTAATTAGAGTGAAGACTTTCTGTTGCTGAGGCTTATTGGTGAGCAAAAAGGACCAAGAAAAAAATAACTGTAGATTACTTTAGTATGACCACCAGAGTGACACTTTCCAAAATTATATTTTGCAAGTTTTACATTACATCTTCTATTGGCTAAGGAGAATAGGAGGGTAGGAAGAAATATTAGACTAATCTTTCAAGGCTTGTAGTCAAAATGGGTGGGATGAAAGTTTTTTTAACTACTATGGTATGTAGGCGTACTGCCAAAGGTTTGCTTTGGTTTCTATAAATTGCCAGCAAATTGCAAAGCTTCTAAATCGTACAGACCTATATTACTGTTTCCTTTTGCTCACAGGCAGTCAGCTGTGGATGAAGTCATTTCTGCTATGCAAGGCATCTTGTTTTGGTTTAGTGTTTTTTTCTTTTTCTGTTATTCCACTGCTATTTGTTAACATCTATATTTATAAAACTAGGCATTATCAGTCACAGGTCCATAACAGAATGCACATGGGATCACTGAAACAGTACTGTGCTTATTGTATAGCCTCAGGAATAAACCAGAAATGTTCATAGTGTTTTTCGATTTTGACCAAAACAAAAATTACTTCTTCTGTTTCGTAAGAAATTTCTTAGGGATGATTTTTCAAGCTTAGGTTTTACTATGGTGATGGGTACTTTTATAAAACAGAGGGACTTGTAAAAAAAAATCCTTTAAATAATGCCAGTTGACTTTAATGCAGTTCTTATTCCACTTACATAAGAAAAAGTAAAAGTGAGCTGTTATTTCTGTTTTGGAGATACTGAGTCACTCTTTGGATGCATCTTCAACATTTTTCAATGATGCATTCCACTACATAAATAATTTATTTCAATAACCTCCTAAATTGCTTTTTAATGATTGTAAGATTTTTGAGAGACAACAATTCTTGAGGTTCAAAAGTTATTAGAAACAGAATCTCTTATGCCTAGTCTTGGCAATATGGGGAGAACTTTACACCATGTCTCACCAACAAAAAATCAGTGAATTGGTGAGTTTCAGTCCTGTTTGATCCAACACACTGGCATTGTTTTGCCACGGCATCCATTATGATTCATTATTACTTTCCTTTGCCAGTCGCATTAATGTAGATGCCCAATAAAACGTCAAAGTCTTAATTTCCTTCACAAAGTGACCAACTGCTAGTTTAAACTCTCTGCTTATGATGAAGGCCTGTAGTACATCCAGAGTCATTTAATCATATTGGATACAAGATATTTCACAGGCAGATGAACTCCTGTTTCCTCCTGGATAGTCAATAGAAGAACATTGAGAAGCTTTATTGCCTGCTGTGGCACTGTTCGGTGCTGATACCTGCAGAGAACTGACCACAGCAAACACAGAGAGCCAGAAGTCTCTCATTGGTGGCTCGAAAGATCATCTCAAAAGGTTCCCACACCAGCAGTGTGACAGAAAGGAATGCTGACAACTGGGAGTATCTTTCTATACAGTTTGAGTGCTGGTATGCACCTGTTGCTATTGATTTTAAATTTGCTGTATTGTGTGCTGCAGACAAAACAGAAGGGAAGATAAACTATATAGAGAAGCACTGCTGCACCATCTTGTGCTTTCAGTTGAAGTAAGGTATCAGCTCTTAGGTAAAGGCGCTTTTTTCAAAGGGAATCTTGATTTTGTTAGCTTTTCTTCTGTACCCTGACTTTCACTATGACGTTCTCCAATCTCTGGCGGCTTAAAAAACAAAGCATGAAGTGGTAGAGCATGGTCTGTTTGATGCCAGAAAAGCACCTCTGATGGCACAGAAATACACTTTAAGAGGGAGGTAATTTAGGCTAGAGAATTCACTTAATATGTATATGTGTTTCAGATAATAGAATTAAACGCTTACACCAAGTGTGGTATTGTTGATTCCAGGTACCAATGACTAAATGTGAGGCATCTAATGTATCTCTGTATCACTACAAATTTCATAGACTTCAGTTAGAATTCTTAGGAAACTGCAGATATTGGATTGTTTTCTCTAACTGGTGACATGTTCATTTGTGAAAACCAGGATCTGAACCACATAGTCAGAGGTCATTGGTATAGAAGATGCAGTCAGTGACTGCAATCTTGATTTATTCTGTTTTGGTTGTAATTTGGTTCTGATTCTAAACTCATTGCTGGTAGGGCAGCATCCTACTGTGCTGCAATTTTAGCAGATATTAGCCATGAAGTAAGTTCAGTCTGTTTCAGCTTACAGACCAAGATGCCGCTTTTTACAAGCACTGTTAGTGATACATCAGCTCATCTCCAAGTTACAATCTAGTGACCTGTCCTAGTTTAGGAATAGTATTCCCCAGTTTACTGTTCCCACTAAATACTAAAGACCTTGTGTTGCTCCTTTCACTTCTTCCCACTCTCTTACAGTGGGGCTGGAGAGGAGAATTGGAGACAAAGAAGGTGAAGATCGTTGGCTGAGATAAGAACAGTTTACTGGGAACAGCAATGAAATAAGAAGACCAAGAGTAATAACAGAGTGTGCAAGATAGGTGAACAGTCCACACCCTACTGCTCACCACAGAACCCAGCACCTGACCTCACAGTCTTATAAACCAGCAGTCCCACAAACAGCACTCCTCTGAACAGTACTCCTCTCCCCTTTGTGGGTGGAGGTGGTATCAAATAACCCGTGGCTGTCCTCTCCTGGCTGCTGCAAAAGTTAACCCTCTCCTGGCCATAACCAAGTCATAACCCAACCAAGTACCATGGGGCATAATGGAGGATGGAGTGTCATCTGTATGACATACTAGATCTTGCTGGTAGTTGTTGCTTGCCAGTAGTTAAGGGTTCCAGCGTAAAATCGTAAAAAATAAGGAAGATAAACTTTGCAGCTTGCAGAATTGTACTGTGATGAAGTACAATAAACTTACAGTCATTTGGAGCAATTTTTCTTCACTTTCTCTTTTAACTGTTACTTAGAGTCCGTGGGTGCTGTTACACAACATGCTTATCCTTCAGATTGCCATACCTTGGGGGCAATGATCATATATGCTTCATTTCTTCTCTCTCAGGGTAGAACTGAAAACATGTGTGTAAAATCTTTTAGCAGAAAACTTTATTTATTTTCTTGGAAGGAAATAGTTGTAAAAACATGGAGCACAAGTCCTCCATATATACTGCATTGGATGATGTTTTTCTTTTAATGCAAAACAGGTGTTTAACCTATGGGAAGAGATGAGGTGTGCATTAAAACAGAACAGGCAACAAACTAATAGTTGATTTTTTGAAGTTCTCACGCTTTGCTGTTTCAGAATAAAATGTCTGTTCATTTGAAGTTTTTGGAAAGTAAGTGGGAACTTAGAATTGCTGGAAGCTGAGGACAATTAGCCAGGCTAGAGGAGGGGCAGTCTCTATTCAGTTGATTCACCTACCCATGATAGATGCCCCTCATCAATGGTGTTTATGATCAGCCCTTAATGACAGCATTTCATATTGACAAGACATTAAAAAATTCATTGGACTACAAGCCTTGATTAAGTAGCCTTTCGATCTGGGTTCCAGCTTCAGTAGTGGAAAAATGGAAGTTTTGTCAGACTGCCAAAAATTGTCTTTTGTCTGAAAGACAATTCTTTCAGTAGTCATTGAAAGTGAGAGAAGTGAAACAGAGGAATAAACAAAACCCAAATTCAGCTAGAATTCCAGTTGAAAGATGAAAAAATAGTCTTTTTTTCTAAACCCTATTATCAGTCACTAAACAGTATTGTTTACTGCTTAACTAGTGTTTGAGGAACAATACTCTCCTTTTTTTTATGATATATAAGACTTTCATGGTCTCAGAACATTTAACACAACACCTAAGGAAAGCCTTCTTTCTGTTTCTAATTACTGAAGTACCAGACAATGAGCTCACAAATAAAACTAAGTTCTGAAGCATTATGCAACTGCTTCTAGTGTTTTTATGTAAATTACTGATCACAATGAGTCAGATATTCCCTTACAATACAGAGTCAACAATAGAAGAGACAGACTTTTCTGAATTCTTTTCGATTGAGAGTTAGGTGTGAAAGGTTTTTTCAGATGTCCTTTTTCCCAGAGTAGGTATTTTGTCTAAGAATGTGTCTATATTCTGAGGTTTTGAACTTAGCAGTGAAAAAACTGAAGCTTTGCGGTAGGCTTTGCAGCTACAGTTTTGATGTTGTAAAATGGTAAATCAGTTTCAAGTTGCATGCACATATACAGCTGAATAGAATTTGAGAGAACAAATAAAATTTTGCTGCGCTTTCCACTTTTCAGACATTATAGGTATTGGCAAAAGTTAAAGACTGGATCCATGTTGCGTATGTGGTATTTGATTTTGCCAGATGATTTCACAGTTAGTCAGCACAGTCAAAGGTAGTGCAAAGTGTGGTTCATTGAGACTTTTCAGCCAGCACAAGTATAGCATTGATTACCCTTCTAATGTTTATGGCATCAAGGCAGACCTATAGGTTCAATAAAGCAATTGTGAACCTAGTGTCAAAAGCTTTTAAATTGAAACATTTTTATAAATATACTATTAATGGTTGAACTTTGAAAATTTATGATAGAAACTAATGTCTTAATGGCATTCTGGGGGGGGTTTATAAAAACTTTTTGGGTGTTGCTTTTTTTTACAAATGAAAATATATGCATTTATAAGGTTATTGCTGTTGGCAGGTTTATTTTTATAGCCTTGATTTACATTTCTGTGATTCTGTAATTTGTCTTAAAGATACCATCAGATTACTACCTTAGACACTTTATCAAAGTCAGATCTCCCTCTTGAAGACAAATTATCTTTTTTCCTTTGCCCGAAGGAAAATAATCAAGATAGAGAAATTCAGATATCGAAGTAAAGTAATGGATATCACAGATGTAGATTGCTCTGATGAGTATATGTTTAACCCGGTTTAAAAATTACTTGTACTGTTATACAGTCTGAAGGTAATCATCAAATCTCTGGTGTTAGACAACTGAGGAGGAGACTATGGCTTGTTTACTTAGCCAAAATGTGTGGTGGTGAGGCTGTTGGCTAAGTTTGTCAAGGAGTGGCAAAGAGAGTGTAGTGAGAAGGTATGTTTTACTTGTCCTTTCAGCCCAAACTTATGTTGCGGCACTTCTCTTCTTAAGACTCCAGGAACATCAAGTGAACAGCTGCTAACTTGTTCCGCACTGAAGTGAACGTGTGAGAATTAGACTTCTTATGCTGAAACCCCTTTTCCAAGTAAAAAGAAACTTTGCTACTGCGGAATCAATTACATAAGTTTTATTAAAAAGCAACTATGAACATAGATAAAAGTCCTTGAACTTATTTCAACAATTTCCTTGTTAATCTTTGAAATGCATCTTTAAGGAGAAATGGAAGGTCCGTTTAATGCAGAACAGCATCAAATGAAATTTAGGATTAAGCACAGTACATCTCTGGCACAGTGCAGTTGAAATTGCACTCAGAATTCAAGATGGGTAGGAGGTGTGTCTCTGAGCTGGAATTTGGTGTAGATACAAAGTGACATAATATTAATTTCTTTAAAATTTTGTCACAGCAGTCATCCACTATGAAAAAATGGAGTATGCAGACTAGGTGAAGATCCATCCATGACCTGTGTACACATCACTGTATTGTTCTTCATTTTTGTGTTGTGACTTTAGGATCCTTGCATCTGTCAGTATCTTCCTTGCATGAAGGAAAATTTTCCGTAAGAGGGTTCCCCTAAACTGTTATTGGGGTCTCCAGAGGCTTCCAGGTCTTCTTTTCCTGCCAGGAAGATCTAAGCATGAAACTCCAGATTTGCATTCTTCTTTTTGCAAGATACTTTTCATTTCTGCTTAGGTGTGATTTCAATTGAACTGATGCAAAATATTTTTGAGAAGTTTTTGTTTTCTATTTCATTGGGGCTTTCATTACACAGAAGTGTGGAGATTTTAAATAAAAGGAAGTTGCTCAAGCAACATATCTTCAGATGATACAGATTGATGTTAGTGTGGATGAAAAACGTGAATCAGAATATACAGTAACTGATAATGTACTATCATACAAATCTTGTGAAACAGAAATATAGAATGGAAGATATCTAAGTGCAGAATGTATCTGTAACAGATCAGGCTCATGGCCATGAATTTAAGGTGATTATTTCTTAATAATAAAGGAGTCCAGGAAAGCTGGACATAGATGGAAGTCTTAAAGACAGAGGAGCAGACCTTCCCTATTTGCCAAAAAACAAGCCATCAGGGAAGAAAATTGGCCTGGTGTGACAGGGAGCTTTTGTAGGAACTCAGATTAAAAAATAAGTTTCATGGCCCTTGGAAGAAGGGGCAAACAACTCAGGAAGAATACAGTGATGTTAAGTCATGTAGAAAGAAAATTAGAAAGGTGAAATCTCAACTAGCGCTCAATCTGGCTACTACTGTAAAAGAGAATAGAAAATGTTTTTATAAATACATTAAGAACAGAAGAAAGGCCAAGGAAAATCTCCGTTCTTTATGGGCCTGGCAGGGAATATCACCAGCCATGAGGAAAATGTTCTTACTTCTCATCAAAATGTTCCTGCCTCTCACTGGCTTAAATGTTGTTAGCTAGCTTGTGCAGGATTGCTAAGAAACTTCAGTCCAAAGGTTTACTCTTGGCTTTGTTTACAAATGTTATATGGTGATGTATTGGTTTAGCATAAATGGTAAAAAAACCCCAATTGTTAATCCATTTTGGAACTAACAGCTAAGCTGGCCAATCAGGTAAAAGGGGTACACCCTCTGGGACACCGCTTAAAAAACAGGAATCT
>WBMY01008580.1:48546-102434 GCA_013397315.1 Donacobius atricapilla
AGCCCTTATGTAGTCATATAAAAAGCTACATTTTGAGAGGCTCACATAATGCAGTGTCGGGCGGGCGGCATTAGTAGAGCTGGAAGTCACAAACAGACTGTGTCTCTTGTGAAAAGTTACCAGAAGAATCAGGAGGGACTTGTCTCTCTCAAAAGACTGAATGAAAGACTATTTTATTAAGTGATGCTGACTTAAGAGCTCTGATGTTTTGTCCCTTTGCATTGTTTTTTCGTGGAAAAGTAAATTGTTGCTAGGAAGGAAGAGGGGGTGTTTTTGAGAGGGTTTCGTAGTTGGTTTTTTTTGTTTGTTTACCTTTACTGTATGTTAATAAATCTAACTGTTTCTATTTTGAATTGAACCTGTTTTGCTTTTCTTTTAATCCTATTCCACTAAAATGAAAATTAGGCAAATGTGATAACCACTACATCTTTTGGTGTTTCTGCCCGGTTGTTGAATTTTAACCCATTACAGGTGATTGGCTTACAGAACAAAGAAAAGTTGTAGAACTTAAATTTTTTTTCTGAAAGTTATTATTAAGGTGTTGCTATTCTAGTAGAGATGTTTCTTTTAGTTTCAGATTTGCAGTTCTAGCTCTCAGTACCTCTTCAGTAGAATAAGAATAGAAATGTCTTCTTACTTCAAAAAGTATTACTTTTTTAAGACTTTAGATGGTACAAAAAAAGTGATGAAATGCATGCAAGTGCAAAATCAAATTTGCCTGGTTTAGTTAATCACTTTTTCAAAAAACAGATGACAGACTGCTTCACCTGTATCTATCTCAACCATAGATCTTCTTACTGTGCAGGTAACGTAGTGCAGCTATTTATAGTAACTTTTCCCAAGTACAAGAGGGTTCAGTACAGGTGGTACGTTTGGAATTTTCAGCAGCAACTTTCTAACGAGCTTTATTCATCGTGTCCAAGACTGTGTTTTCTAAGGATATTGTAGGTAAATATGGGTAGACTTCGCTTGGAATAGCAAATACATGGCGTAGCCAAAATAATTGTGTCATGTTCCAGTTCATACTCTAATATTTTCAAAGACTATTTAGAATTGTAATAGATCATTTATATAGATAGCTGGATATTCAGAAACACTGATAACAGTTAATTAGAGAAAGAAGAAATAAACCAGAAGATTAAATTAATAGGAACCATTCATAAAGAGTTTCTGATTTGTGTAAAGCAACATTGGGAGTGACACTAATTTAGTTTGTAATCTGAGGCCTTGTTCCCAAATTAGGATTAATTTTAGACTCAAAAGACATTAACAAAACTTTGAACTATGCTTATTATCCATATTTTTATGTGAAGAATTACAGTGCGGCATCATTTTCCAGATGGTATCCTGAATTTACTTATGTCAGGTAGAAATATTTCATTTTTGAGATGAAAAAGGGTAAATTAAAGTGAAGTAAAATATTGCTAAAATAATATAGGAAGCTGTCTGCAAAGATCTTTCTCATTTCAGTATTCTTACTTTTGTATCTTTCCACTTAAATGAGAATTTATGTCAAATCTTACAAGAAAACTACATAAGAGCAGCTATATACCCACCTTTATTCCCTCTCCCCAAAAAAGCAAGGTATTTCTATTTTGTGGGAATACTATAGATTTCAGCCAGAGATACCTGAAGTCCTGAATGACCCGATGTAGGTTACTCTACTGCTGTCATCTTCTGGCAGTATTAATATGCGAGAGAGGGCCAGTATCCCAGACAAGGAAGAGATGTACAGGGAAAGTGGTTTATTCTGTTTGTTATTTTTAGCAGTTGCCATGGGAAGTTTCAAGGATACCTTTATTGGGCAAGAGTACAGTGTTACCCTGCTGTTACTCAAAGTTAAGCAAGTAATGTTATTAGGAAGATCTTCAGTTCTAGGATTGTGTTCTAGTCACTAAGAGGGTTGCAGACAGGAACAGAGAATTTAATTTTTGTGTTGAACCAGTGTAAAGAATTAGCTAAATAAACTTTTTTTAAGAAGTGCTTCCATTTTTTTTTCATGTATAAAAAACACATTCCTGATTTTGTCCTTTTTCCCACATTAAGATGCATAATCTAGTTGTTCCCCTTACTATTTTTCTAGCCAAGATTTGAACTTGGGCTTTTGTTTGTCCTTTTTTCTGTATGTCACGAGCAAGTGATAAAGCTATCGAATCTGAGAGATTAGGAATGAGAAAAGTGTAGACCAGTATTTGGTTCTTCCCAAATGTTTGTGGTACAGAATCACAGGGTTAACTAGCTTGGAAAAGACCACTGAGATCATAGAGTCCAACCTATGATCCATCACCACCTTGTCAACTAGACCATGGCAGTGACTGGCATATCCAGTCTTTTCCTCAGCATCTCCAGGGACAGTGACTCCACCACCTCCCTGTGCAGACCATTCTAATGCCCCATCACTCCTGTGAAGAAATTCTTCCTAATGTCCAGCCTAAACACTTTCTGGTGCATCACTGGTCATCTTGTCCTGTTGCTGTTGCCTGGGAGAGGACACTGACCCCCTATCTGCACCCTCCTTTCAGGGAATTGTAGAGAGTAATAAAGTGTTCCCTGAGCCTCCTTTTCTCCTCTATTCTTTAGGCTGTACAAAAAGAGACTGCCAAAATTGCTTGTAACCTCCTTGTTCTAGGATTTCCACTTTTTCTACAGCCTCGCAACCAACCTGCATCTGGTTATAAAAAGAACTTTCTTGCTTATGTGGCAGGGGAGTCTTGAAGTCTAAGCAGCCCCTTATGCTTCAGTTTCAAAAGCAGACAAAGCAGTGCTTTTCATTAGGTGTGTCTAGGTAGTCATATATTCTTCCGAGGTAATAATAGCCTTGATGTTACTGTTGAACAGGTTTAATTTCAGAGCGTGGTAACTAATCTGTACAGGTTTTACGTGCAATTTGCTTTAGTGACTTAAGAGCAAGAATTGGATTGCCCACTTTAAGAAGGTTACTGTAGATAGTATGAAAGGCAATAGGAGAAAAAAAGATCAGCTGAAAGTTTTGCTGTTTCCTGGTGATTGAACTGTTTTATTTCTTCTCACCAATTTTTTTCCTTCCAGAAAAGAGGCTGAATAAAAATTTTCCCTTGGATTAAAGCAAATTAAGATATCTGTAAAAAATTATTTTTACTTTTATTACATTTATGCTATATACTTGGCTAAATATAGTATTTGCTGATTTTGATACTTCTTAGTCTACATCTTCTTTCATTTGCTCCATCAGACCATCTATTCATTGTTTTGAAAATAAAGAAAAGAAGACCATTTGTTTTATATGTTCAAATGATTTGCCCACTCACAAAAACAAAACTGTAAAATGCTATTTAAATTGTAGAGGTATATTCCTTTCCTAGGCTTGTATCAGAACTTCATACTTGTTACAAATTAACTGCTAATAGCTAACAAATGCTAGGAGAGTGGTTAGTCAGCATTGCTGTTATCCATGCTGTTAAGTTTAAAATTTGCATGTCTGACGTGCAAAATGTTCCATGTGTTTGTTTTAATTATGTCATCTTTGATTTTGTGAGAAATAAATGAGGTATTTTCAAGTTGTTCTAAAAGCAACTTCCCATAATCATGCAAAAAGTCATTAGCCCTGGGGACATTGACTGGAGATCTTCCAGTCCTGTTGTAACCACATTACAGCACCGTTTTGCTGAGAAACACTATCCTGCCTGTGATGACACCCAGGTCTTTGGCATTTTTCTTGATATCTCATACCGAAGATTTGTGTAACTTGTTTTTCATATTTACTCTGTCGTCTTTCTCCACTGTTAATATCCAAATATGTCTCCTTTGGGAAGTAGCTTTATTATTACTATTTTTCAGCTGTAGCAGGTTATGTTTTAAAGGCAAAAGATGGATATTTTGTTTGCCCATGCTTTTAATGTGTGTCCATTTCTTTTTATGTCCTTACTCAGATGTTCCTAGAACAGCATCCCAAACTAGTGTCAATTTGGAAAGTGTTTTCCACCCTCCAGGTTATTAGAGAACATTTATATATAAGCAGCTCTAAAATGATTTTTTTTTCAGCGCTATGTAAGACATTCATCTGGGATTCAATAAAGTGAATTTCTGATGATTGCTGTTAAAATATTTTTTTTCTTCAGCTGTTGTTACATTGTAATCCTTCAGATACCACATTTACTGTTGAGGATTATATTGCAGTTTAAGAGGCAACTTTGAAAACATTTGAAAGTTTAAGTAAAGAAGAGTTTAGCAAAAAATAAATTCCAACTCAATTATTTTCCTACAAATTTCCTAGAAAAGCTACCCAAATTTCCATTCTTTCTCTTTGCATAGGATTGAAAACTGTTATAACATTTAAAGTTCCTTTATTCCTATATTTTTCTATTCTCCACCAACCACATAGTTTAGTTCATGTTACAGGTTACATCCCTGGGATTCTGGTGCAATTTATGATAGTGACTAAGTTGGATTTTTATTTTTTATTACTAATGCAATGTATTTATGCATAGGAAGTTTCCCCCTCTCAGAAAAAGTGCATCCCAAGAAGTATGAGCTGAACTGATGTTGCACACATTACTTGGCCCTGGGGTAACCAGCATGTTTGATGATACAGTGGAAATCTAATCTTTTTGACAGAGTCTATTGGATGTAGTTACCAAGATAGCAGGTATCCATAGTCTCCATTTGGAGCCAAGGAGAAATTTGAGGTATTTGTTCCATTCTTCTCCAGGCAGCCTCCCTCCTCCAGGTGTGGCTTCTATCCATTCACTTTCTCAACTGAAAAACCTTCCTCCCATCACTTCTTCCCAAACTTGGTACTCAGGAGGGATTTCTTAGCAATTCAGTCTCCATCTGGGAAGCTGCAGTTTAGCTACATGCCTTTCACCAGACAGGAAATGATTTATAAATAAATGATGTGCATTACGCTGATGTCTACAGGTATTTCTACATTTCTAGAGTATAGTCACATGTGCTTTGATGTTTGAGTGATAACACCTCAAAACTTGCATGTGACACCTAACAAAATCATAGTGAAAAGAAGGGATGTTTGGATATAATGTCTTGTAAAAATTTTTAAGACAGATCTTTTAATTTAGATAGTAAGACATTTTAAAAAGATACTACTTCAAACATAGACCTAGAAGACTATTTGAAAATACTTGAAAAAGGGGATCTTTTCAAAACTTGTTTTCATCTCTGATTTTTGAATTATTTACTTCAGATTTTTCAAAATTATTCCGTAAATGGATAAGACAATTTATTTACTAATAAAGTCAAACAAGCTTCTTTCAAATGAAGAAGAATTAGGCTTTAAAATTAGTCTTCATATGAAAAATAAACTTCAAATTTAGTGAAGTTCTTGAAAAATTCTTTGGTCAAGTTGGGCAACCAAACAGTGAATTGTGACAGATTAATAGGAAATTAGTTGAGATAATGTAATTGGGAAATTTTGATCCAGCTTTAGAATTAATCAGTTTCCAACTTGTCAGTTCAATTTTGTGAATAAAGATTACACTTTTCTCATAGGTTATGTGTATCTTACTTGTCAAATAAACTGAATTATATTCTTTGACATTTTAGCAGTTTAGCTTTGATAATTTCTGTTGCTTAATTTTTTTGTTTCTTTTCTTCTTCTCCTAGTTCTATTTGTTCTTCTTCTTCTTTTACATTAATCCATTCAAAACAAGTCATCTTACTCTCTCCCGTCTAAGTGTCTTAAAAGGGTAAGAGGGAAAAATTACTCTAATAATAATGAAATAAAGAATAACTCTACCCAAAACAACCCTGTACCAAGGGAAAGCAGCAGTGATTCTTGTCTGTAATATGAGCATCAACTTTAATTAAAAAGCACCTGTGTTCTCCAGATGTGTGTGCAAGCAAGTCTGTCAACCACCACCGGGAGAAGACTGTCTGTGTACCCACTGATCTCAGCTAGTCTCCTCTGAAGTGCTTGCTGTGTAGTTTTTTATTTCTCCCTTTGACTAAAACTTCTTTCTTTTTGGCTACCCAAGCCTTATATTACCCTTCTGTCTATGTCTTGCCAACTCTCCATCTCTTTTGTTGTCTGGTCTGAAACTCTGTATCTCCTCCCTATTATAACACCTCTCTAAAGTTCCCTGCCTGCTCCATCTTGCTTGTGTCACATTTCTGCAATGGAGCTGCTACACTGCACAAGGATGAGGGCACAACTTTTTAGTAGAAAACACCCTGTGAAACCCATGTTAAAGGCAAAACCCACAAAACATAGGGGCAGCTCTCCTACCATGGGGACAATATGGATGGCCACTGGCAGCTTTTAGAGCACATAGATCAGGGCTAGGCAAAGCATCCTACTGTGGCTTTGCACAGTGGGAAAGTGGCTGAGCAACTGTTGGGACATTTCATGTTTTGCTTCAGTAGTTTCTTGAAATTAAATACTTGCAGTTCAGCTCTGCTTCCGGGAACAGAGCATACATCTGATGTGGAGGGTGCTTCTGACATTTTTACTGCGCCCAGAAAGGCAAGCAGGCTTGCAGGGCTGGCTCAAGGCAGGACCAAGATGCGTCTAAGCTTTGAGCATACCTGGCATATAGTCTTAGCCTCACCTCTAAAGAGCAGTGTGGGCATTGGTGCAACCTCATCTTCCTCATGGCATATTGTGCATACTGGAGGTTGGATGGACATACACATACTAGCAATAGGAATGGTTGTTAGAATTCTGGACGAACATTTTGTTTAAATGTAGAATTTTGTTCAAGATTGAGAGCTGATACCTAAGACTCCTTCCTGTTGCTGTGAATTATGTATCATTGTATGTCTTTGTTACAAACTGTGAGTGTTTCCAGTAGGCACTAAGAGTTTAAAGTGATTGTGGTAATGTTAAAACACGTTCAGAGAAATGTTGTAATATGGGCATAAATTACTGTGAAGGGTTATGTAGTGCGAGACATGGTAGCTGGCTGTTCATTTAGCACCTGAGGATAAGCAAAATCAAAGCCTTTAATCCCAATGGTTTGTGCTTACTTGGAAAAATGTTTGTCTGATTGCAGGCATGGAACCCGTTGTGCTGGAGAAGTGGCAGCCACAGCAAACAACTCACACTGCACAGTAGGAATCGCCTTTAATGCCAAGATTGGAGGTATGTGAAGCAATCTCCCACAGAAAAAAATGTAACCGAAGAGCCATTTGTGCTAAATAGTGCATTCAGACCTTTCTCAACAAGAGAAGGAGATTTGTATGAACAAGCCTCACTGTGTTAGCTACTAACGCTTAGTTGTAGAGTGGTCGTTCAATATCAGTGCTGAAGGAGTTTGTCTGTGGTGGCCCTTCTGCAGTGCTCTGTGGAACACTGCCTACCAGTACGCATCAAAAAACAGAAAGTCAGCCTTTGGATGAAAACATGACCCCAGAATTAGGACACTGGGGTTTTCTCACAGATTCAGAACTCTTAAGTGATGAACTTAGGCAAACCATAAGTAAAAGTACACATCAGTAATGCTGCCTTGCATATTGATCCCAAATGAAACACTCTCAAAGCATAATGCATCTTTTGGTTGTTTGTCTGTCATGGGTGAGAATCTCCTTTTGACTGCTGTGGGTGATCAGATTATTGCCTGAAAATAAATGTTTGATCACATATTTTTGTTCATTCAGCTTAGAGGTTTCAAGTGTTTTCTCTGAATTCATAGTCATTGGCTGTTCAATTAATGTCTTCAGCTTAGTTTGTGGCAATGATTATCAAGATGTCATCTGCATGTCTCCTGTGATGTAACCTGCTGTGGCAGATTGTAATACTTCTAGTGAAGTTTTTTCTGAACTTGCAGCAAACGCATGGGATTGGTATATTGACTTTCAGCTGAAAGACTGAGTTTGTAGCTCAAACTCATTAATTGTCGCCTTTAAAGATAGAGCCTAAAGTAAAGCCCATCGGTGAAAACAGAGGCATGTTTACCTATTTGTACACCAGAGGACAGTTCAAAAACGTGAGCAGGCAGAATTGAGACCATGTTTCCATTATTAAAAATCTATTCTCTGCTGGGTCAGTACAAGTTTGAGCTGAACCAAATGTGAGCACAGATGCATTTCAAATTAACCAAAGCGCGCAACATCATCCTCACGTCAGCTTTCTGTTTTCCTGCTGGATAAACAAAATTAGGGTAGGTAATACCAGATCCAGGATGAGGTTACAGTGATGCAGAAAAAAACATTCCCCTCAGGTGAAGAGCCCTCTTGCACAAAGCTACCTGTCAAGAGAGTTTTAGAAAATCAGAGCTGGTCAAGTGGGGGAGTTTGTGACATGAACAGGTTGTCTCATGTGAATATGGCAGTTAACCATATACCAGCAGTTATGCTATGAGATCTGTCGAATTGTCAAACCAGAGTTAGAAGAGAGTTAGTGCACTGATGGAAATAACAGATGCCTTCTGGCGGAGGCAGAAATGGAATAGTCACACAACCTGCAAAAGCTTTGATATGGCTTTGAAAAGATATCCAGAAGTTACAGTGGCCTCTTAATAGTTTATTAATTACTAAGCATTAGGAATGTGCAATAATAAATACCCTCCAGGCATATTAGCCAACTCACAGTCTTTTCTAAATGCAGTGTAAAAACTGATTCAGATGGATACAGTATGCAGGTAATAGAAACAGTAAGGATTAGATACATGTGCCTTTTTATTATTTATTCTTAAAAGAAAGCTGGAAATTAGTAACAGTGTATAAACCTCACTTGAGTTGCCACCTTTTAAAAGGATCATTTGAAATAAATGTTTGGGAAAAGCATTTGGAAATAAGACTTCCGGAAGCTCAGCAAATAATTTGCAGAAAATCAGAGTTAAGAGGAAGTTCCAGGGAAGGTAGGTTAAGATTCCTCTTCCACTAGGTGAATATGTTTAAGAGCTCTTCTGGTGCTGACCTCTACTTGGCATGCCTTATTCATTTCCCTCAGAACAGCCATAAGCTACACATGTGAATATACAGTGGTTGTGTTCCCTCTCTACAGGCCAGATAGAGTATTAAAATTTTGAATCATATCATGCTGAACTACTATTCAACTCACTTGTTTCCAAGAAATTTAAAGGCCCTCCTGGGGTATTCTTGGAGAAGAAACTAGAGTTGAGGTAAAGCAATTACATTCTCCTTACATATAGGAGCACCTGCTGACAATGATGTTGGATTTGTTCCACCCAGATAAGTATCTTTTACTTCCAACCGGAAAGCATTTCTGAACACATAAGGGATACTAAGGATATCAAGCAAAAGGCAGAAAAAATCTGTCCCATCAATATGCCATAAAATACTTGCAGTTGAACAAATCCAGTTAATGATCTTTCTGATGGGAAGTTGTTAGTAAGATATCCATTAGTAATGCTAATTTTCTTCTAAATGTGTTTGTACTCCTTGTCTCTTTTCCAAACATATAAGAACCTCTGATGACCAAGTTTCTTAGAAAGTCTGAACCTTCTTTTAAAATGGTGTAAGTGGAGTTGTAACCTGTAGAAAATAAAGTTTTAGTAAAATTACAGTCTGGGTCTTCGGGTTTTCTATAGGTTATGATAAGTTTCTTAGGAAAAAATTATGCAAGTTTCCGTATAGCTATACCACAGATCCCTCTCACTAAAAGACAAACCAGTGCACCAAAAGGATGAATTTTTTTTTTTTAGATTTAAACTCTTCAATAATCACACAAAACAAATTACCACATACAGAGCTTGTGAAATTTTTTATAGGAAGGGTTGGTTAGCTTGCTGTTACTATTACAAACTGATTGTGGAAGTTGTAAAACATCTGTGGGGATTTGGGTGCTTAGTTACTTGGCTGGGCTCAAGTCCTGATGGGAAAACAGTTACACTGAATTATGGCACAACAGATGTATATTGTCTTCAGTTGACAAGGATTAGTTCAGCTGTTTCTTTAAGTCAGATGTTGAAAAAAAGCAAGTATTTTAAAAGAAAACTTCCTTTCAGCTCAGTTTTGAATGTTTCCTGTGATTCACTGAAAATTTGTTCTGAGTAAAAAGTCACTTAATGTTTTGCAATTACTGCAAATGTTAGAAAAAGTTTATAGGGTTCTGAAGTCTTGGAACAGTCTGCAAACACAGTCTGCTAATTGCCTTTTGGATAGCTTTTGTTGTTCTGTCACCAAATGCCAAATGCAGTTTGGACAATGTGTGATCAGCAGACTTAACCTCTGCAGGCATTGTGGGGGACAGGAAGGCAGGAAGGAAGGAAGGAACATTATTTTCATTGCAAATATCCAGTGAGATATCTGTTATTCAGTCACTTTCCACAGAATTACAGAGTCCTTTAAGCTGGATAAGACCTACCAAGGTGATCAAGTCCAACCTTCAGCTGATCACCACCACCTTGTAAACTAGACCACTGCACTAAGTGCCATGTCCTGTTGCTTCTTGAACACCTCTGAGAATGATTCCAGCTCCTCCCTGAGCAATCTGCTCCACTGCTTAAACAACTCCAAGGGAATAAATTCTTTCTGATGTCCCCCTGAACATCCCCTGGTGCACTTTGAGACTGTGTCTTCTCATCCTGTTGCCAGTTGCCTCGGAGAAGAAGCCAACCCCCACCTTACTGTGACCTCCTTTCAGACAATAGTAGAGATCAATAAGGGCTCCCCTGAGCTTCCTTTTCTCCAGGCTAAATACCCCCACCCTCAACAACAACTCACGGAACTTACCCTCTAGACCAGACCCTTAATCAGCTCTGTTGCCCTTTTCTGGACATGTTCCAACACCTCGATGTCCTTCTTGAAGTGAGGGGTTCAGATTGGAAGCAGAGCTCCAGATGCAGCCTTACCAGGATCCAATACAGGGAGACAATCACTTTCCTAGTCCTGCTGGCCACTATTCTTGACACAGGCCACGATGCCATTGATCTTCTTGGCCACGTGGCCACACTGATGGCTCATATTTAGCTGGCTGTTAGCCAGCACCCCAGGTCCTTTTGCCTGGGCCACTTTCCAGTCACACTGTCCTCAGCCTGTAGTGGTGCATGGGGTTGTTTTGACCAAAGTCCAGGACTTGGCACGTGGCCTGATTGAACCTCACACAAGTTGGCCTTGGCCAACCGCTTCGAAGCATGTCTGTCTGTTGCTGGATACAGAGAGCAACACCTAAGTCACAGCCTTGTCTGTGTTGCTTTAAAAGTAGACCACTTCACCATTACACCATTACAAAAAAAAAAAAACCAAAACAAACAAACAAACAACAACAACAAAAAAAAAAAAAACCAAAAAAAAACCAAAAAAAACAAACCCCAAAAAATGTTGTGAATTACTTTAGGTGCCAGTGGCAGCATTTGGAGTTATTATTCATTGGTTAAATATAATATTTAGACTTGCTAACAAAGTCATAAAGGAAAGCTTTATTTTCCTTCTTTCAAAACGAGTGTACCTTTATTGTCTTTATTCACAACTAGAGAGATACTTTAATATGCTTTAAAGGAATTGAGCACACAACTTTCACCCGTCATTAATTTTCTGTGATTATGCAGAAGAAAATAAAATCCTAGAATCCCAGAGTTGGTTTAACTACTCTTTTTTGTAAAGCAAAGTTCATAGTGAGGTAACAGTTTGTAGAAGTTTATTATCTCATAAAACATAGGCAACTTTTGTGTGAACTGAGAAGTACAATCACTTTTTATTTTTGAGTCAAATAGAGTAAGCAAAAAAAAGTCTTCTTTCAACAAAGCACTCCCTGTTCCTCTTGTTAACAGGAAGTTAAAGGCTTGATAAACACACAAATTTCTTTAATCAGAACTCATAAGCAAAATGCAATGTTTCTGTAATTAAAAATATGTAAATCTGGCTTATAAATAGGAGTGGCCTTTTAAAGGGGAAAGAGCATCTAACTTGTAAATTTTAGAAGTGATCATCCCTCTATCATACAATTTTACTAAATTTTTATTTAGTATTTAGCCTCCCTTTGATCACGTCACACCAACTGTGTAGGTCTTTTTTCTTGTTTTGGTTAAAACTGGCATTTCTCAGATTTAGCCACGAAGTCCTACAGTTCAGAAAAAAAAGCCAACTTCCATATTTTCTCAATTTTCAGATTTTAGCATACTATATTCAGTATAATAATGTTAAAACATCATAAAGTGCTGGCACATTGACTTGTCCAAACCCACATTCTTTTAACATAAGGATTTCAGATTGTACCTCACAAAAGCTTCTTCTGCAAGAGAAGGATGCTCACCATATTGTAATTTCAGGTTGAACAATGTTACATATTTGTTCATAACCTCTTGTAATTGCTGTGCTACAGTGTGTGGTAATCATTCTGTACGCAAGAGAGATCTCAGTTTCCTCCTTGCAGCCTCATACAATGATGCCAAGGTTACTTGTCTGCAGGGATCCTTTTATTACATCTGTTAACATGATTAAAACAGTGAACGACTCAAGGAAGGTGCTTCAGCTTCTCTGCAGCATAAAAGGAGAGAGAAAATCAATCATAGTCTTTAAATGACATAAAAACATTTCAAGGTTCGAGTATTTTTTAAAATCTTATTTAGCCTAAAACTTTGTTGTTGAAGTTCGAAGGCTGTATAGTGGATAAATTACTTGCATATAATTTTTAGAACTTGAAGAAGGATGAAAATACTCATATCTTTTTATATTTTTTCTATCGAGACACATCTGGAAAACAGACACCCAAACAGATTGTTGTTGTTTTTTCATTAATAACAGTAGGAATTCGTATAATTATTCCATTCAGCATCATACACAACAGTTTTCTCGGGGGGAGCAGGGTGGAAAAAGAAACATTTTGAGTTTGTCTGTACAGTTCATTGTATTTTTCATTCTGAAGGTGTACGGATGCTGGATGGAGATGTGACCGATATGGTAGAAGCAAAGTCTCTAAGCCTTAATCCCCAGCACATCCACATCTACAGTGCCAGCTGGGGGCCTGATGACGATGGTAAGACTGTGGATGGACCTGCTTCTCTAGCACGTCAGGCCTTTGAGAATGGCATCAGAATGGTAGGTTGGCATCACATCGCCTGGCTCTGCTTTCATGTGCACATGTAAGGGTACCTGTGCCCAGTACATGCAAGTGCTCAGCATGGGGAAAGGCAAAGGACTTGGAAGGACAGAAGAAAATGTCTTTTGCATAAAACTAAAAACATATTCTCCTTTTGTAGTGACCTGATTGCCAGTCTTACCTGAATTATCAGCTCTGTTCATTTTCAACTGGAATACATCATCCTCAGTGTCTTTTAAAACTGCTCTGAGGTAGTGATGTAAATTAGAAATAAATTGCCTGAGATATGCTATTTTGCAGTTCAGTGCCAACTCATCAAATCAGAGTTGCAAAGAAATTTTAGAGTGAAACCTTTGACTGTGTTTCCTTCTTTCTTCATTTCTCTTTTGCTTTCTTTCGCATGATTTCTTAATGTAAGTTTGATGATTTTAATAGGGAGTTGGGGGCAAAAGAAGGTCTATACCCATGGTTCTTTTATCATTTCTGTCTGATCTTGTAGAACTTAGAATACTGTGATGAAGGGGACCGTAATGGAACTGCAAGGATGCAGGGGATCTTTCTCAGAAAAGTTTTATGTTTAAACACATATATGTATTTGTTTAAATGCCATATTTCATGTAGGGAAGACAACCATGAAAAGTTCAACCTGAATTTCTGTACCAGGAGGACTCAGTCATTTCCTCATTGAAATCTCAAGTTCTCAAAATGGGTATATATATGTGGAATAACTTGCCAAGAGCATAGATCTTGTCTACAAACATTATTGTTCCACTGTTATTATTATAGCAGTAATGTGAGAAGATACCCTATAGAGCCCAGATGAATTTTAGTTTACCAGCACTTTGTTCTGTATGTGAAATAAGCACCAGTCTATAGCAAAAACATAGCATTTCATTTTCTGAAGTAGGCTTTTTCTGGTAACAGTGCAGAAAAAGTTTGGTTTGTTTTTTGAGAAATAATAGAAGGCATATTTGATACAAGTGAAATTATTATTTTTACAATTTAACTTTTATGTAATTTTATCAAACTTTGTTCTGCCTGAAGTTGCCCATGAAGGATTGAATAGATCTAAATATTTCCATTTATTTGGATATTTTATCTGTCTCTGACTACGAAAGCTTCTTCATTTCTACTCTTGAAATAGAAGTCCTTTTTAAAACTTACATAAAAATATACGGATAAGAAATACAAAACATTTAAGGTTAACCTCTAATTTTCATTCTTTAAAATATAATACAGACTGAAAGATTGTGAATGCACCTTCCCTTTTAGGCTGTTTCCAGACCAAGAATTACTTCAAGATAAACCTATTCTCTTTCTTTTTAATAAATCATGTCTTTTTGTATTCAGATAAAGGTACTTTTTCTATATCTCCTTACACTGTCATAAGCTGTGTCATTTTTAAAAGATGAGGCAAATGGAAGAAGAAAAGATGAATTTTCTTTGACATAATATCTCAGAAATGGGGTCATTGTTCAAGGTCATGATTATATACTCAGCCAATAGAGATTTCCCTAAGGAGTCACAGTAATTGTGCAATAGTAATAAGCAGACAAAAATGCTTATTATGTTGTGTACAGATCCTTACTCCCCTTTTTTCAGAAATATTGAACGCACTAACAACAGTATAACATTTACGATTGCATCTGTGGAGTAAATTAAAATAATGTTGTATCTTGGTTTAAGACAATCAAAGGGGGCAGATGCTCCAAAACCAGTTACCTCCCCTTTTAGTTTTAACCACTCCCCATTCACCAATAAGAAGAGATGAATGCAAGAAGGTGTAAGGGAAAAAATAACAGTTTGAAACAGTCATTAAAAAATGCAACAGGAACAGGCAAGAAATAATGGTGATAATCCATATGTATAACGTTGCTGAGTTTCATGGATTCCTCCTGGACTCCAGAGAAACAAAGAAAAGCAAAAACAGCAGAGAAATCCTCTTCCAAGAAGGCACTCTCCATAGATGACTGTGTGTGGAGAGATAAAGGGAAAAAGGCTGACAACTCTTAGCCCAGGATGACTCTTTTCTACAGACAACCTGGGGTGGAGAGAGAGAACAAAGAGAGAAAAACAGTGCAGCGAGTGAACCTCTGGAATTAAAAATCTCCCTCTTACCCCCAGATATCAACCAACAGGGAACACAAACAAAACAGAAGGAAAACCTAGTCCCTAGGGACTCCAACTGGGTCAACAGCTGGAACTTGTGGACGGATTTCGCCTTCTCTTTGGAAAAAATAGCAGGCAGCTGGCTTGAGCAACTTGGATTCCATGCCCTCCTGCTTTGACCAGGCACTGCTGGCAGGCTGGGGTGACCGTGTAGAGCAGGGGCTGTTCTGTTTTTCTTGGCTTGGTGGTGCAGCTGCTGTCTGCTTGCGTATCTCAGCTCGCCCGCCAAGAACAAAAGAGAAAGAGCACTTTTTCCTGAATGCCCCCAGCCTTAAAGAAGGACCACCCCACACCCCGATCACACTGTTCCTTTTCTGGCTACCCGGTCTCAAAGAGACAGTAACAACCTTGGGCATAGATAGATGTGGAATACAATAACATTTTGGATTACCCAGGACCCATCAGTAGAAGAAAATTTGGCAAAACCTTCTTTCAGACCTACGCAAGTTTGAAGATCAATATTCTTAATTTGTTATGCATGTACCCACACAATTGTATATTAGAATTTTAAAAATGGAACAGCAAAGGGAAATGCCAAGAATTTTTAAAAACATCTGAAGAGGAAATTAAATCTGGCTGGTTTTATTAGAAAAATCAAAGGTAGTGCTGAATAACTTTGATTAGAGCATAATCAAACTCAATCATTATTTTAAATTTATTGTAGTCATTGCATAAAAATTAAATGGATGCAAGAGCCATCCATTGTTGAGTTTCCTGAGAGACTGGGTTCCATAAAAAAAGCACCTGATTTATCTGAAGCAAATACTATTTCCATTAACAGCTTTTGCTGTGTGTTTCACAACTACTATTATTTTTAAATCTTCTGAGCTAATATGATTACACCTTTCAAATCCTGCAGAAAATAATAAAAATGACTGCATAGTTTTTTCTGTGGAATAACACAGAGACAACACATGCCTTGAATTGAAACAGACAATTCTATTTAAAGAAAGACTACTGAGGAATAAACTAACTTAAGAAATGAACTTGTAAGTTACATATACCTAAAAATTCTGCCCAGGACCAAGGTAATGGAAGAGGAAGCCAGTTGTTAAACCTGTCACAAGTACTATGATTTTATGTGATCTTTAAGGGTATTTAGTTTAATTTTACTAAATCTGCGTAGTTGAGTTCAAAGAGAAGCCTTGGATACTTTACTGTCAAACAATTTCTTTACAAATACAGAACTCCCTTTATATCATGCTTTCAGTTGAGAAGGTCTTTTTCTTGAAAATAGTCTAGTTTTACATGTGGAAAATTCTATATGATTGTATTTTAAAGACTAATGCATTAGAATTTGTAGACCTAATAGTATCAAGAAAAAATCCATTATAATCATGCAGAATTTGCCTGGGAAAAAACAACAACAACAACAACAACAAAAAAACAACAACAAAAAAATGGTGATGTATCCAGAAGTAACATATTTAAGGAAAGATTAGGTATGTAATGCCACATTCCACCCTGTGCTCAAGAACAAACAGACTTAACATTGTATAACATGATTGGGGCCAAATCATGTAATAAGACTGTGCTGAGTCTGGAACAATATAGAGAACACAAAAGCCTTCATTGATTCATAAATACAAAATCTATTTACATTTTTAAGATGCCTGTTGATTGCTCACAGTCAATAAGCACAATGCTATAAGCACTTGATGGAGTTGAGCTTGCTGATTCATGGATCCGCTATGCAGCATTCAGGCTAGCTCATGTGTATTCATATAAATAAGCCTGGTATTCTGCAGTAGTGTCAACGTCATTTGGAGATGAATGCGTTTCAGATATTCAGACTTGTACTCTCACTACTGTTTGGCAAAGACCTAATAGTCAAGTTTCTGTATATATGACCACTGTGGATGTTTTACATTGAAGGATTTCAAAGAACTGGTTATCTCACTCTCCAGTGTCTCACCAATTGCATGCCTTATGTTGTTCCTGTAGTACACATATGGAAGTATATGTAAATCAGCAACTGATCAGGTCATCCTTAATATAACCTAGAGAGGGTGGAGAGGAAGGGAAATCTTCATGGAAACCTTTGGCACAGGAGCTTTCATCTTACTGCCGTGATACCACTCTGTTTAACCAGCTGGACTCAAGCCAAAATATTTGATGGACATTAATGATCAGATGCTGTGTGGCCAAACCTCTTGTACAATCTCAGCTTTGTATCTTCCCTCCCATCATCACTCTCCCTTCTCATGTCTCGTGCTTCAACAACTTTGGCAGCAGAGTGTGTATTCAAAGTGCTTGTTGGGAGCAGAAAGGCTCTCCTACAGTCACTACTAGCATCCTACCCACATGCAAGAGTGAGGGAGAAAAGGGAAGAAAAAAATAAATCAAGGAGAAGGATTTCACATTCTTTATTATCATCATCATCATTATTATGTTTCTGCTCCAAAAATGGGAGCGATTGCTCATCATTTGTAAATGTCTAGGCAAAGGTTTGCTCCTGGTGTTCTACCACAGATTTCTGTTTCTAGAATTTCTATTAAATTTATTTGTTCTGCCGTCATGTTGCTGCATCATTTGGAGTAAGGATGTGTTGCCTACACCAAGAGGAATTATTCTTTTTTACTTTACCAGAGAATTGCATTTCAGAAAACAAAGGCAAAAGTTACAGCAGGAAGAATTCTAGTCAAACGTGTCAAAATGGCTGCTTTTTAATACATTTCAAGTGATACACTGCAGATTTTAAAAATTATTTTTAAGCTGTGTATTGTGGTTTTTCACCTTGTACAGCTGTTGTTTGAGTCTAAATAACACATACCTGTGTTTCTGCATGTCTGTGATCATATATGGATATGTTTTGCATGCATGAGACCTCCTGCACGTTTCCAATTAGTTGGCAAAAAATACATGTTGAAGCTCAATCAGAGGGATTAGTGCTGTGCTTGGGTGTGGTCTCAGAAGACATGACATGCAGTATGCTGATGTAGTCTAGTGTTAGGTCCTGGCATTTATCTGTTATATCATTTGTATATATACTATAGTCCTGGTGGCATATATGATATAAAGTCTGAACATGTGATGAGATGTAGATGCAGATACATACATATGCTTCAAGATACTGAGTTAAACTTTTATTGGATCTGTAATAGAGGCAGATGCTGATTATGTAATAGAATTTTAAAAAATCCTTCAATATTTTATCATCGTATTTCTTTCTGCTGATTTCACAAGACATAGCACCATTGGCTTGATATTCATAGTTCTAACATCCATCATCTCACCTGTCTTTTGTCATAAGCCCGATCAATAAAATTTCATCCAGTTGTTGCTTCCATCAATATCCCTGTTTTCCTGATCCATCTATTACTTTCTGGTTTCTGTAAATCTTGCAGGAAGAGCCAGTCTTGAGTGAAATCTCATGTCCATGTCTTTGTAAAGCAGTAACAACCTTCGCTATTAAAAATAATATACCGTATTACTCATCTGAGTCTCTTAAATTTAATTGGAACATAGAACATAAGACAGGAGATGACAGCATAGGTCATCCAGTACAGCTTTCTACCACTGCAGGCATTGTGCCATTTAAATACATTGAGCATTTCATGTTCTAGAGCAAATCAGAATTTTTTCCTCTCTGATTCTGTTGGGAAAACATTTCATGGCCAACGTTAATCTATTGGTTAGACATTTTCTTCTAAGTTACAGCAGGATTTCCTCATGTGCAGTTTTCTGCCCATTTGTTCCTGGGTATAAATTCCCTCCCTCCATTTTTGTTTCTAATTTTTTTTAGAACAGTCTCCTTTCAAACTTCATTTAGATGTGATAGACATGCCGCACTCTCTGATCACTTAAAAACCAGTCTGTCCATCTCCTTGCTCATTAGAGTAGTGTTTCTCCACATCTTCCAGCTTGAATTCTTTTCTTGAATGCAGGTGGTGGTGATTACTAGACTCACTAAGATGCTCTTTCTCTTTTAGGTCAAAATACCTAATAACTTTGCTTCCCAACCTCATCCTTAAAATACTCTACTCATAACTCCCTTGACTTCTGTGTTTGTCCAGCAGAGCCTATCTTTTTTCCCTTACAATCATTTCCACTCCCACCTTGATGTTACAATAATGTTCATTTTCTTTGGTTTCATTACCTTCTTGCAGAGCTCATCGCGTCTTTGTAGAAGCCAGACAGTCTGGTTCTAATACATTTCTCTGCATATAATAAGTTACCAGACAAAAAACTTCACAGGTTTATCTGAAATTCTAAAGTGTATGTTGCATTTTAAGCTTTTATCCTGTAATGCAGGTGCCACTTACTGTCCTTTAAAATCTGCTCTGCAATCTTAAGAGTAGATTTTTGTATATTGAGTAACTTTCTGTTCGTCAGCATTTCCAATTCAGACTTCATTCTTCTGGTGGTTTCTGAAACACTTTCTGTTTTATGACAGTATTATTTCCAGTGTGGATACCAGAATGGGGCATACAAGTTTTAGCATTCTCTATGCGTGCATAGTACTGCTTCCCTATTCCCTGGTCAGATTCATATAGACCTTACTTACCAATCCAATGAACAGACTATTTTAGGGCAGCTCATTCCCAATTGATTATCTTCTATAGCCCTGAACTTCCTATACCACCACTTTGCAAAGTTTGTCCACCTTCCTTTATTTCTTACTAATATGTCTAATTTCTAGGTCTGACTACGTTGCATTTGGCTGATGTATCTCAGATGCCTTAATGACTTTGCAGATGTGGTTTAAACTTGAATGTAGTTTCCTACAAATGCAGGATGTCCAGCAAAAATGAGGTTAGGTGATAATCTTAACACATGATTCAGCTAATTATTATTAGTAAGTCTTTGCTCTACTGTTTGCACGCAGTTAACAACATTTTACATTCCAACAAAGTAGAATTCAAAATATTGCCTTCCAGTGAATGAATTAGTATTTTGGCTTGGTGATACCTAGATGAACTTTGATATGGTACACTTTATTTTGTTTGGGAAATACGTGAACTAAGTGTGTGAACCAAAAATATGCAGCCAACACCAAGACAACCATGACCCGCATCTAAAGTGCAAAGAGTAGATTTATTCCATCACCTCACTGGCTGGAGGATTACAAAGAAACAAAGGAATATACAAACATTGCTAAGCTCATTTTAGCTGGGCCTGAGCCCTGCATTACATTTCAAAGAGCCTGGAGCATGCATAAGTCTTCTCCAGACTGTGTTTTACAATCTCAGGACTTCTTATCTCCCTTCCCCCCTTTCAAAGAGGCCCCCAGCCTACGGGAAGAATGCTGTTAGGTCTTTAACAACATCCTGTTATCTACTCGGAGAAAATTTCATTTCTTCTTCAGCAGAGAGAAAACAACCCAAAGCAAACACAAATACGTGAGTTCTCTCACACTGAGTATTTTCTANCAGGAAATATTTTCTTTACTTCCTAGTTTTCCTAAAAGTAAAAACATAACTTCTAATATAAAACCACAGATGTCTATTTTTGTCCATTCCCCCAAACATGCATCTTTATTTATGCATACCTGTTTGGCTCGCTGCTTGTTTCCTCACAACTACCATAGGTGTGCATTTTTAATAAACTGATGCACAAACATGANTTTCTAACGTCTCCCAGGTGCAAGGTTGGTCTCTGAGCAAAAACAATTCTAAAATTAACTTACTTTTCTCTCTCCTCACCAACCTCCTGGTTTTCAACCCTTTCCTCTCCACATAAAGCTAACCTTAAAATTTCTCCTTTGTGTTCTGTGAAAAGTGAGCTTTTTCACAGTCAGCATGTAGTACTCAAAAATGCAGAAAGAGAATTAATTAATCAGCAATGTTCTTACATTGCATTCATTGAAATAGAAAAATTCTGAAAGGTGGGAAAATTTGTAATGACAGTTACAGGAAAATATACGCAAGATATCCATTTTCCTTACAATGTCACAAAGTGGAAACCAAAACTGTTTGGTTACCTCATCCCATCTCACACAGGCATGGAAACTGTTGAAACAAGCCAGAATATCATTGCTGTTTTTGGACTTGCCGAAGTGCCACTGGTTTTGGATGCTCACCCTGAAACCGGTGATCTATTAAAAATTAAAAAAAAGAAAAAACAACAAAACAAAACAACAAAAACCCCCCACCATTCTTTTTGTAGAGTAAATCTTAATTTGAATAAACAATACTGAAAAGCAGCTTTGGCAAATTAATCTCTTTAAATACACTGTAGTATATAGATTTCTAAGTATGCCTTTTTGAAATATGAATCTAGTTTCTTTGTGTGAGGAAATCACATAACACTTCACTCACATATTTGAAAAACAACACTCATTTATTTGATACATGGTAGTATGTATGTATAGTAGTATGTATGTATTTCTATGTCTTGCGTAGGAAAAAAGAGATTTCTGGAGTAGAAAACACTGGAATTTTGGTGTCAAAAGTTTTTTTGAGCTGAGAATTTAACAGTTTAAGGCACAAAACTGTCAGGGCAATGACTTCCACACAGCCTATGCGTTGTTTCTTAAATGAGCACTACAGGAGACAAACTGCACTAAGTTGTTAATTTAGAAGTGAAGTAGCCATATTTTCCTCCTTATCTACTGAAAAGAGCTAAATTTGCAGAAAAAAATGAGGTTCTTTTTGTTAAACCCCAAGGTTCAACAGAGATCTCCGAACCTGAAGTTTTCCACAAGGAAGAGCCTGATGTATGTAGTGAAACAACAGCTGTGTGGATCTAGTGGCCCTAGGCTCCTTTCTAGAGTGATTAATCAGATAGTAGTATAAAGGCAATGAGAACTGCCTGAACCCATCCCACATAATGGGTGTTTGTGTATAACATCAATCACATATCCAGTTCTCACACTGATAGCTTTCCTGTGCACTGCTTGTTTATTTTGGCTTTGCATGCAGGGACAATTTCACCTCTGATTAACTAGAGACTCTTTGTACAACAGAAATTTTGGCAAAGCAAGCTCTTGTGTTACCACATTGTGTTTGCAATATACAACTTGTTTTATCCTGGTAACAATAGTAATGATACTGTAGAGAGGAGAGCCTCAACCAGAACTGATTCATGCAGTCCTTGAGCCGGCTGTGTTTCGTTTAGGTAAATGAGAGATTCATTCCAGTATTCCACAGGTTCATATTTCAAGTTTCAGCCAATAGTTCTTTTGGTTGCACTAATTATAGCTCAGTGGGGAATATCTTGGAACTGTTTAAACTGCTTTTCTAGTGCAGAGTAAAGTAAAAAATACACCACATGAAACCTACATATTGAATTGTTTCACTGATATATCCCAAACATTAGCATGTAAAACATAGGTGCTTGTGGTTATTCAATACAGGGTTTTGTAATATGCACATTAAAATGTTTCATAGCTTCAGTTTTTCAAAGGTATCATATCCTAAACGATAACAAAATACATTTTTTTCTTCTTTTTTTTTAGTATGGTTTATTATTTTTTTGTTCATTTTCCTAATTAAGGAGCTAGTTCAGAAGTAGCCAGTAACCTTTCTTAACAGCCACTTCCCTTTCCAACAATATAAGGTAATCATTGTTTTTTGTAGGTAGTNCTTCGGCTGTCATCTGGTTGCACTTCAGAATTGCTGACTTGGACTCTCAGCTTACCATTATCTGGTTTTGGAGAGATGCCTACTTTCAAGTTCAGTGCTGTGCAGTCTACAAAAGAGTCTTTTAAGGATGTTGTGCCAGACTATTTTTCATTCCCAGATAAGAGGTTAAATGGACTGGTAGAAACTCAGCAGGAGCTAGGAGCTGCTACTGGTCAAAAGCAAAATGCCGACAGCTTGGCAGTGCTATGTCTCTGCACAGGGCAGCAGTGTCCAGATCCTAGAGAATGCAGAAATCCGCAGAAACTGGAAGAAAGGGGATATATCTCACAGGTCCACTTCTCAGGATGCTTTGATCCTTGGTGCTTGGCACTACAGTGATTGTACTCTGCTGCATCTAAAAACCATGCCTGCATAGTAGGTTATTTAGGTCTCCAGAATACTGGCCTCTGTTCTGCACATTCAATTATTAACATTTCCTCTTTAGGAATTTGTTTTTGAGGAAGAGGTCATACCATGGGCTACTTTTTCCAGCTTCCACTTCAGGATCAATTTCACTTTCTGGCAGTAGTTTTTGTTCTTGGAAACATTAAGTAATTTTAGAACAGTATTGGGAAGAATAGAGGAAATGAAATGTTTAGGCTCTAGCTGTGGATGGAGTGTCCTTCCTTCTCTCTCCATTTTATATTTTCATGGTTTGTTTCCTGCTCATCAGTGTGCAATTTCCAGCATATTGGTGCCAAATTACCTCACCCTGGCTGCCACACCTGTAACTCTTAATTACTCCAGCTCAGTTGTTCTGTTCTCTGCCTTTCCTGCTTCTTCACATTTTCTTCTTTGTTCCTTTTTAAATTTGATCACATTTATCAAGACAGTCTCTCACTCCATAGGCAGAGAGGGTTATTTGAGCACTTGATTCCTGGGCTGGAAATAATCAGGATTCACGGGCTGGATTAAGGCAACTTGACTTGTAAAGCAGTGAATGAGTGTAAAGTCTAAACTTTATAAAATAGTGTGATTAAAATTTATTCCACTGGCTCATACTACATCTTGTAAGTGGACACTATTTTTATTAGAGCATTTTTAAGAGTACTGTGAGCAACTTAAAAGTGTGTGGGACTGCTGGTTGTCTTTAGATACCTGTGTGAAGACCTCTACCTTATAAAGGTCCCTGCCAGTACTGCTAATTCATTCATTCATGAAGATGTGGTGCATACACAAACACACACACTTAGAGCAGGGGATGTTTCTGTAACATAAAAGGAAATTCTGCAGATGTCATTATGAGCATGTTCATACTGGCTCTGATTCTTGGCAGAGTTAACATGTTTATGCTGGTGAATGGGAAAAAACAAAAAGGAGCTTTTGTATCACTTACCTGCTTGCAACTTGCTGACCATGGAAAAGGAGGCATTAGCAGAAAAAAAAAAAAAAGCCAGAATGCCCCAAGATTCATCTTTTATGCTTTTACAAGTGCAGTTTCTCCCTTGGGGGTCTCCTTGTAAAAGACCTCAGTCCATTTCATTTAAGGTCAGCTGTCTGTTGAGCTCCCTGGCTTTGTCCAGAAAATGTACTAGAAAATTGGACTGTGACTGGGTCAATAGCAAGTCAGAGTTGTCAGTGAAAAAGTTTTCTTTTGCATAATGGGACAGTTGACTTTTGTTTTCTTTTAATGATACGAGATTTTGTGCAATTTAAGAAAGTAGACTAGAAAAAAGGGAGAACATCTCATAGTGGTCTGATGTGGTGCATTGACAAGCACAAGCGCAGAATTATGGACACCATGCAGAGTTTATAGAAGGCAGTCCCTAGCTGTCATTGCAAATGGAGGAGTAGAAACAACTATGCCTAGAGGGGAAGGAATGAAACTTTAGTCATGAGACAAGCATTGAGCATACTTTGCTGGACATCCATTCAACACTGGTCTATGCCTCTTCTACAGAAGAGTTAGTTTTGCTTATGTTCTCTCCATATGATTTGTAAATGCACCTTTGCTTTTGGATAATAAATGACATATGGCTTGGCATCTCAAGGCTTGACTTTTATCTTGATACCCTTGGGCACCTGGCAGATGACAAATTATAGATTTAGATAAACAGTAAAAGCTACATCGTGCCTTGCATGTGTGTTTTATCTTAACTTTTTAGCACAGTCCAACTATTATTTAACTGTATTTAAATGATACCAACTGGGAATAACATTCACATACAGTGGAACTGCTTACTTGTTGGACATAGTTAGTAACAAGATTGTATTTTGCTAAGCATGATTGAGACTGCTGAATTAAAGCAGAGTGTTTGGAAACCAAGTGGTAAACAAGAATTTATTTACTTGACAAGTAAATAAATTTTTGTCAGGTTCATAAGATCATAGGATTATGGAATCATCAAGGTTGGAAGAGGCTTTCAAGATCAGCCAGTCCAACTGTCTTCCTGCCACTACCACTGTAGCCCCTACAGCGTCTATCTCACACAGCACCATATCCAGACTTCTCCTGAATACATTGAAATCAGTTTGGAGGGTTGCTTGTTCTGTTGTTTTTAAGACTGCCATTTGCTTTGCCAAATAACTTCTAGGAACAAGATGTCTAGCATGTTTTCTGCTCTGAAGGTAATGCTGTTTTCTGTGAACGGCTGGGCTCTTTTATATTCACTATTGCAATGTATTAGAGGAATGGCAATTCTTACTTTGTATGTAGAAAGCATCTGGTACTTACTTTTTATTGCAATAAAAGAGACATTTTTCCTTTGCATATTTTCAGGAGACATTAGTTTTAAAGAAATATTTGCCATAATTTGTTTACCAAAAAAAACCTAGCGTGAAAAGGTAAATCCAGGTGCAAATGGCTATTAGCTCTAAAGCCCTGCCATTACTATTAAGAATCTAAATTGATGTTTACAATTTTTAAATTACAAATGCAGAATTTCTAACATCCATTGGCATGTTTTCACCATTTTGTGGCCAAAAATGGTTCAAGTACCTGTTTCTGCAGCTTGTTGTTCATTATTAGTACAGCAGCATAAGTATACATCTAATGAACTAGACACATTCTCCTGCAAAAAAACTAATAATACAGTCATACCCTGCAGTGAAAAGATTTTTATTGCATGGGACAAATCATGGTATAGTGCTATTTGCACACAGAACCGTCTGATGGTAACAGCAGAAAAATTACAAACTGTATTAGTAGGACATTATTCTGTATGCAACCTCTTGAGAATTTCTTTTTCAAAAATTTTTTTTTCTTTAAGTGGAGGCTATGGCTTGATTACCCTGAATTCTCATTTCTTCTATCTTTGTTGTATTGGTGGTTATTCTGGATTTCCTATGGGTATCGGTTTAGCCATATGTAATTACATAATACTGCTTTCAAGACCAGTGTGTGAAGAAGAAAGGTGGAAAAAGAGAGCTGTGACACTCCATAAAGGTTGACTTAAAAAAAAAAACAGACCCAAAAAAACTAATCAACCAACCAACCAAGCAAACATAAAAAATCCCGCTACACTGAAAATGTTGCTATTTTGTATCTTTCTTGGTACATTAGCTAAGATCAAGAAGAGGAAGTGAAAAAATTGTAGTAAGCAGACTGATCCTGTCTGGAGAACGTGGACTTCATATTACAATAAACCTGGTGCCTTGGGATTTTTCTCTCTGCTTGAAATGCTTCTAAATGAAAATTTGCATTTTTTGAGACATAACTTCATGTAGTCAGGAGAATTTACTATTTAACTTACTTTGCTGAAAAGTCTTTCTAGGTAGTATACTTTTATTAAACTCACAAATTATCCGTGATAATTGATAAGTCATAGCAGTCTGGTGAAGGCCCAGGTGACTGGAAAAAGGGAAACATTATACCCATCCTTAGAAAGGGTAGAGAAGGGAGGACACTGGGAACCACCAACCGGTCAGCCTCACCTTTGTGCCTGGGAGGTTCATGAAACAAATCCTCCTAGAAGCTCTGCTAAGGCTCACGGAGGACAGGGATGTGGTTTGGAATAGCCAGCACAGCCTCGCCAAGGACAAATCCTGCCTGACCAACTTAGTGGTTGATGGATTTGATAAATGCACTGTTGGATAAGAAAGTGGTTGGACACTCACATCCAAAGGACAGTGGTCAATGGCTTGGAGTCCAATGGACATTAGTAACAAGTGTCCCTCAGGAGCCCACATTGGTATTGTTATCCAGTGTTATTTACTGTCTTCATTAATGACATAGATGAAGGGATCGAGTGCATCCTCAGCAAATCTGCAGATGACACCAAGCTGAGGGGTGCAGTTGACACTCTTGAAAGATGGAATACCATCCAGAGGTACCTGGACAAGCTCAAGAAATGGACCAATGGGAATATTATGAGGTTTAATAGGACCAAGTACAGGGTGGTGCACCTGCATCAGGAACACCCCCAATACCAATACAAACTGTGGGATGAACAGATAGAAATCCGTCTTGTTAAAAAGGACTCAAGAAGGACTTGGGAGTGCTGGTGAATGAGAAGCTGTCATAAGCCAGCAATGTGTGCTTGCAACCCAGAAAGCCAACCCAATATGATATTTTACTCCATCTGAGTTTTCAGCATTACTTTCTTGGTGCATCTGGATAACATAGATGCAGACCAACAAATACTGTATAGAAGTTTTTTCTAAAGCTGTGTTCATACCACTCATTTTCTCAATTTTTTCTAATGTCTGATTCTGTAGTCTGCTAAATCCTGTTTTCATTTCAAATTCTTCCCAGGGTATTTTCTTTCTCAGTTGTTTTATTTTCTTCTTCTCCTGAGATGTCTTTCTGGGGGAGAAGACCTGGCTATTAAGCAGTTGAAGGAGAAAAGAAGAATTATTAATCAAATCTTTTGTACTGTTTCCAAACAGGGACGAAGAGGCTTAGGTTCAGTCTTTGTTTGGGCATCTGGAAATGGTGGAAGAAGCCGAGACCACTGCTCCTGTGATGGCTACACCAATAGCATTTACACTATCTCCATAAGCAGCACAGCTGAAAGTGGAAAAAAGCCGTGGTACCTGGAAGAATGTGCATCCACACTAGCTACAACATACAGCAGTGGAGAATCCTATGACAGGAAAATAGTATGGATTTTAATTGTTTTTTCATATATATGTGTTTGTTTTGCACAGTGACTTTGGGGGATGAAGAGAAAGAGAAATCATTTATACTAATATCGTCCATTTGTTTTAAATCCTGTTATCAATAGTTCTCACAATTTACACATATATTAGCAGTTTACCTAGATACTTCTCTGTTTTCTCAGATTTGTTTTGACCCAGCATCATTCCTCTTTTACATTCACTGACAGTCAGTTATTACTCATATTGCTGCTTATTCGGGAAATATATTGCAAGGAAAATTAGGCTCAGTGCTCCTCTTTTCTGTATCGTTCCTCTTCTCATTCCTAAGCCTCTATTTTCCCTAATGTTTTCATCTTTACTGGATAATGACAAATAGTTTTTATTCTGTTTGATAATCTGTTGATATCATTAGTATTCGTACATCTTAGTGCCTTTGCAAAATGAATGAATTCAGGACACTTTCCAGTATTCAACATTCTACTCCTTTTAACCTTTTAAACCTTTGTACTCAGGTTGATGAGGTTTGCTAATATTGTCCTCTTCCCTGCTTATTTATTCTGGTGTTTTAACTTACAGAAATTTATTACTTCTGGATCAGAAAATTGAAGGATTTGGAGGGGTTTTTTTCTTCCGTATGTTTTCTTCAGGATTCATCTAACATTTCTTTCTTTCAGATCTTTAGCAGATTCTTCTCTTGGTGTCAATAAAGAGTTAAAAATATTTGCCTCTATGTTTTTTGTAATACTGTCTGCCTTGTCTTTCAGGATTCTGGGATGCTGGCCATCCCTTCTTGGATTCTTCATTGTTTTCAGATGGTCTAATTTTTGTTTTAAACTTGTTCTGAGATCTGTCTTCATTCCAATGATTTTTCTGTTCTTTACTTGCTTCTCTTCACTGAAGCCTTCTCTCTTTCTTCCTGACACGTTTCTTGTTATCCCTGATAATAATAAATAAAAAAAATTACTGTGTCTACTAGGAGTTCTCACTTCTGCAATTCAATTCCCTTCACTGTCCTTGAAAAGACATTCAGTAACTTCTTCATATTTAAGTGAGACTAATAAGCTGAGCAGATGTGATTGTGGTCCTCCAGCCTGACCTCTTACTTAGCCAAGTCTGGAGTACTTCACTGAGTTGTTTGAATCTAGCAGTTGCTGTCAAGTCAACAACAATTTTTATAAATAAAACCAATATTGCTTTCGAAGTTATCGGTGACAAAAAATCCACTAAATTTAAAGTGCTTTCAGTTTTTCATTGCCACTAAAAGATTTCTCTTGTTTGCTCTCTGAACCCCTTTAGCTTTGATTTCTAAGCATTTGATGTCACAGATTTTATTGCTAGTTTGAAGACCACTCCAGTTGTCTGTCTTCTCTCTGCCCCTGTAACCCAAACAATCCGTTTTGATAGGAAGATAAGCTTCTTGCATCATCCTGTTTAATTCATGTTTTCTTATAAGCTTTTTTTTATGTTACAAGCTTCTAGAATCCAAACTAGACACACCAGTCAGGTAGCAGCAGTATTCAATAACAAAAGCATGGAAAAATAGGTGCCTGTGTGTGCCAGGTCAGTTTTCCTCTCTTTATGTATTGACCCTGACTGAGACTTGTTAGCTTCATTATCTTGTAATGTGTCCATCACTCTGTGATGACCAGCCCACTTTCAGAGCTGCTACTTCTCTTTTTCAAAGCTGGTGGTTCAAGGAGATACATAACAGTAGTTAGGGTCTCCTTATTACACCATTAACAACTGGCTGGTGTAGTACTCCGTTCAGACCAGCCCTCATCATCACTTTGTCATTTTCCAAGTTTCTCCAACACTCATCAGAAGGTGGTGATGTTTTCTTCCATGTCTTTGGCAAAAGCCAACATCATACTATGGCCAAGAACCAAATTCTAGAAGACCTGAGTAGAAACAAGACTCATTTCTTCTATATGCTGTAAGGGTACGTATAATTCCTCTGCTTCTAATTTTTTATACATGCTTACGTGTTTGGACATTATAATTATCCCAGTTTAAATCAATGTATTATGCATCATGTACATATTTAATCTCTTAAATTTAAATCCATTTTTTAAAATGTGCAGTATTGCATGATGTGTCTTGTAAAATCCTGAGTATATTACTTGCAGCCAAAGTGATGGCCAGAAAAAAGTGCTACAGTTCTTTGGCAAGCTTTCTTTTCCAACATCTTATGTAATTTACCATTGAGTATACTACTATTTAATCTATTAGTAATTAGTTTAAATCCTGTATCAGCTGTTTTACTCTACATAAAAAGGTGGCAAATAGATGACCTTAAAGGACAATATTGCTTACCCTTTTAAAAAAGTGACACTTTGCAGGTTTTCTTTAAGTCTTCTGGAACTTGTGCTGTGTTCAAACATTTACTAAAAACTTCCCAGCTCTTGTAAAAGTCTTTGGCACTTCCAGTCTTTCTGATTTAAACTTGTTATTTAAAATAGAGATAAATAGGAAGGTGATTTATCATCTCTCTATGCTCTGAAAATTTAATTTAGAATTTTTTTTCCAAAAGGAAACATTCAGTGAAATAGCTGTTTACTACAAACTATTATCTCTGGACAGTTAACACAGTATTGGTTTCGGGATTCTTTTGCTTCTGATGTATTTGAAAATAAACATACTTATGCATTATTTTTTAGGCTTCACCATTTAATCTTGTCTTTCCTTATTGCCCCTCTGTGTCTTTTATCTTCAAATGTAATTAATTGCTGTTCCTTTATATCCTTGTTCATGTTTTTTAATATCGAGTAAAATATCTCTGTATTTCTGGGTCCTGATCTGTACTTTCCTACGTTGCTAATTTAAACTTTGTGCGTACCTCTGATTTCTTAATAGCTGTAATTTTCCTGATGATTATCATCCATTCTTTTCAATTAACACAGACTTTCTGCTTTTACAGAATTACTATTTCAGTAAGAGAACATTGCTAATTTCTGACATTGCACTCCCTTATGTCTTGCACTAGGATCAAAAACACCTGGAGGTGATCTCACCTTTATTATTAAAGACTTCTCATGGAACACAGATATAATTTTTTAATTTACTAAAGTATAGTGCCCATCACTTCTGGAACTTTGCACTGTGCTAATACAGGCAGGTTAATCTCTTACAGTAAGATTTTTGAGAAGTATTACCTTACAAAGGGCATAATAATTATTATATATAGAATGTGCACAAATTATCCCCTAATTAGGAGAGTAAGGAAGATATTTTACATAAACATTATTGAAAAAAATTAAAAATATGCCTCTAAAAATGTTCTTAATTGGAGTCTCCCTTGGAGAGCTCACATTCAACATCACAGATAAGTAAAAAGAATTTTTAATTAAAGTCCATGAATTCTATAGACATCTATTGTTTTTGCTATTCAGATGGATTGTTTTTACTAGTCAGATCCTCCATTGTTTTCAAAGCAATTCAGTACCTCATGCCAGTATTAGTTTAGTCCTATAGTGTGCATCATTTCGCACAGTGAATGGCAAAAGCATAAGTCTGAGGAGCCCTAGGAATTAACCTAGGTCTGTTGACCATTTGTTTACCAGGTTGTGATTTATCCTTGACTACTCTTGTGCAAAGCAACCTTGCAATTGCATATGCCGCTAAAGTCACTGATCCCAAATGCTCGAAAATCAGACCATAAAAATTCCTGCCAAGATTCTTTCTCCTGTACTATATTATCAACTGACTTTTGAAACACACAACTCTTCCATGTTTTACTAGTGATACTTGGTATTTAAAGCCATGCAAGACTGTTCCCCTTCCAGATGCTTTCAATGACAAAGTGAAACAGTGTAGTGGAGATAAATTGCTTCTGTTTGTGTTGTGTGTAAACCAGGTTTCCATATAAGGGATAACTATGTGCTTCTGTTATGCTACAACCCAGTGAGAAATTCCCTGAAATTGTGAAACCAGCTTTTCAAACTTATTGTTGAGAAGTCCTTTCAGCATGCACACCCTCACATGGAGACAAGAATATTGCTATTACCTGTGTGGCTGTCTTGCTTATAGTCTGTTTTAAGAGCATTAATGATGGTATTGCTATTCTTTTCTCCAGCTAGTGTACCAAAATTCAGTCCTCCTAAAGTCCTATCAAGTATTATTTATATTGGAAAGAAGTCTTATTTGAAAAAAAAGGAGAACTCAAGACAGAACTGAAAATTTCAAATACTGAGTTTTTTAAACTGCTATAAAGCGCTAGAAGAGTCTAGAAATTAAATGTATTTGTTTTCATTGTTGTACCACATATCCTTTTCACTGCGTCATATCTCACACTTGTTTAAACTGATGCTGCTTCTGAGCCAGAGGTTGTCTTAATATCTTTCCACAAGAAGCGGAGAGCTTGCAGCAAGTTTAAAGGGAAAGAGAACAATACAAGGTGAATAGAAAGATCATTATTAAATTTAAGTTATCCAAATTCCATTTTGTATCTAAATTTATATGCAGTTGAAAAACAATGCAGGGCCCAAGTCTATGCCAAAATTTGAAGAGTAACAATACTTGATAAGATCATAAGATGATTTTGTTTACTGGAGTGAGACTCCTACCTTCAAAATAAGAAAGAAAAATACCATAGCAGTAAACCAGGAAGAAGTGACCTGGCATAGGATTTGTTGCTACAACCAATATAAATGAACTAAATTTTTTTCTTTTTTTCTCTTTTTTTCCTTTTTTCTTTTTTCTTTTTTTTTCTTTTTTCTTTTTTCTTTTTTCTTTTTTCTTTTTTCTTTTTTCTTTTTTCTTTTTTCATGTAACACAGCACAGATTTCAGTATCATGTGAGATTCTGCAGTGTTGTGGTACAGAAATACCTACCTGAGACTTAGGAGCAGTGAATCGGTTACAGTTGTATAATGTCATGTTCCACAGTTCCTTCCTATTTTTCCTTGAAATTCTTTAGCTGAATATCTTTGTTTTCTCTTTTCTTCTCTGTTTTTCTGTCCATTAAGTGCAGAATGTATTATGAGGTAAATGAGCAAACAGTAACCAAGTATTAGAAACTTACTTTGTAGACTAAAAATCGTTATATAAATGACTTGATTTCAATATGGAGTAATAGAATCACGAACGCTTTTTTAAGTACACCAAACACTTTTTTTTTCTCTTTTCATTACCACCCATTTTTATAATTGTTTGTTAAAAATATAGGATGTAACATAATTTTAGAAGTTTTTCTAGTCTTGGAGGGGTTTTCTTATCTTATACAATGACAGCTTAAAATATTTTAAGCTAACAGTTGCCGATAGGCACACGTTCTTGGAAGCGTTCCTTGTTGTTCAGGAAAGGTACACCAAGTGCACTTGACTTTGTACTGTACTCAGTTTTACTGCAGTGATAATTAGACTATTATGAACCAAGTTTCCACCCTTTGGATATAGTAAAAAGCTCAAAGCATGCAAATGTTCCAAAGATGCCAACAGGTGTATGCCTTTTACATAGACTCTTATGGAAGAGAACTAGAATTGCTTTTAGGTGTTTTCAAGTGCCATCTGCAAAGTGCTGGCATAGTTACAGGCATAAACTTGCACTGTGGGACAGAGACAAAGTGACAGTAGGTAAAGACTATAAAATTACACTTTTTTATATTTTATTCTTTTATTTTTATGCTACCTCCCATAACTCAGTGAGCACAGAAGTATTGCCAAATAATATGCAGTTGTCAAGATATTTTTTCAAATTACTCCCTTGTTATATAGTATTCTCTTCTTTGAATACCATAGGACTATCCTTAAAGGCAGCTTGCCCCCTCTGGACCATTTGGCTAGTAATACAGTTTTAGTTATCTGATGGTTCTTTCATCTTCCATACTATCAAACATATTGCCCAAATGCATTTCCTTTGAATTTGTTTTTCGAATGATTTCATAACACACTAAGATTTTGACATCAGAAAGTTCCCCATAGATACAATTTATAAGCCTATTAAATGACTTATCGCTTGCAAATAAGCTGCAAATGAAGGTTAATGTTCCTTAACATTGATGTTAATGAACATTAATGAACTTAATGTTCCACCTGTTTTGTTGTCTTCTGATAAATAGCAATTCATCTTCTGAATTTCTTTCTCTTCTTATTGATAAACTTCTACTCTAAGCAGAACTGAAATAACAAAAAAAAAACCCCATCCTGTCCCCTGCCAGTTCTTAAAACACAAAAGCCTGATCTCCTTCAGAAACTCACTCAGGTTATCAAGATAGGCACAAGGTAATCACTGGACACAATGTGGCATCTACTGTTCTGAGTATATACAAATGGGTGGGCTGTGTAGAATGTAGAATAGATTTTTGTTAAAATCTTTACATTTCTAGGAGCATAGATTTGCAGAAATCAACACATCTTGAAGAACTGTAGCAAAAGGTAAAAAATTATTCAATCAGTTCAGAAAACAATTGTAATGAAATATGAAATACAAAGAAATCCAGAGGCTTGGGAGAGGGTATGTGAGCTTGTTCTCTGACAAGAGAAATCCCATTTTTTACTTGATTAACCAGTTTCCCAGCTGGTAAAACTATGGAAAGATTGATGATTCAACCTTAATAACAACTGTACAAAAATGGCATCACCTTCAAGAGAGCAAGTTACTCAGAGCAAGTTGCTTCTATGAAACTGTTATAGTGTGTCTAGATATTTTTCCTTTAATGAATGCTGAGTTTTTCTGAAAACTTTGCGGCGATGTCTTTGGGAGTTATTACAGTGCACTGCAGTGATTTTTGTAATTTCTACCTGCCTTTCGTCAGGGTGTCTGTGGCTAATTGCATGTTGATTAAACTAGGAGAGTACCAGAGACATTGTCATTGTCTTCAGTCAAACCTAGTTGATTGAACTTATTTAGAAGATCTTAGAAATGCTGCATGGACTTTTCTTGGGCAGTTAGATCAGCATTTTCACAGATCAGCAGTTGTATTATACTCAATTAAAGGTTTTTAAATTTCTCCTTCTCCCCACCCTAACAATAACTCCTAATATACAGTAAAGGCAGCTTCATGGTGCTATCAAGCACCACATCCTTTTATTGTGGTTGATGATGTTTTTATGTTGCTTTGGAATTTGGGCGCCGTTTTCCTTCTTGAAATTTGCACACCTGGTGGTGATCATGTACTCTTTTTTTCTTGGGATAAATGCAATAGTTCTCTGACAGTGAGCCCATAGTGCTGAAAAACACGCCTCAGATCTTCCAGGTAATCTACACCTAAACGTTCATCTCAGCTCCTGTCAGTAACTTTCTGTTGAATTAGCTCAAATGGGATTTACACATACAAAGCTTTCTCAACATTATCTGCTGAAAGCCAGATAAGGATCTGTAGTTCAAATTGCTGCCACAGTATCCACTTAGAGCAAGAGGAACAATTTTGCCAAACAAAGAGACTTCTGTCTCATGGCTTGGCATCTATCTCTAGTGACAGAACAGTAAGATCGGTCTGGAAGGATGCTCTTCCAGAGGATAAGAAAAAAGGATAGCACAGTTCAGTGTGTGTTTCACTGTATCGACAGAGGCTGTCCCTTAGGGAAAGGCTGCTATTGACAGCACTTCTTTCTGCCTGAGCTCCTGGATGCTTTGTTGCCTTTGGACCTCCAAGGAAAGCACCCGTTGCACCACTTATATGCAGGGCATATAGTACCAGGATATGAAAGACATGAGAATGTATTAATCCCTTTTTCACCATCTCTTTTTCCTGGCCTTTCTTTTGCTCCTTGCCACAGCACTTACCAGTATTTTCCAAATGGGATACCTGTATCTTGTATGACTCTGGGTGCGTGTCATCATCTAGTACTTGTACATCTTAATTCCACCTGGAAAATCACTACTTGAGTTGGCACAGATAGGCAATACAGTGTTAGGGCTGTTCCTGCTGCAGTTTCATCTCTTAATATTGTCACAGCAGTTGCACAATTTCCATCCTTAAAGCATTTCCCAGCACTGATGAATTTCATCATCTAAATGAACAGACAGCCAACAGGCTAGAGGGAAAGCGAGAAGGAAATCACATGAACATTTTATTTATGAAGTTTCGACTTCTAGCCAATGAAGGATAGAAGAAATTATTTAACAAGATGTGCATCAATGAAGAATATTAAATGATAGGGGGCAAAAAAATTCTTTCTAGACTTCATTAATCAAGAAACCCGGTGTCTAAGTAAGTCAATTTATTTAAGAATCTGACGTTATAAATGCTTTCATATGTCTTTTTCAATTTTTAGAAGCTTCCATATTGTTTCACTTGCTCCCTACTCATTTTCAACATTTTATTGGTGCTGTTAGCTCCTTTTCTGTTAGAAATCTTCTGTGTTAACTTACATATGCTTACATGTTGTGAGAGTTTTCAGCAGCCTTATACAAATCATGTAACATATTGAATATGGCTAACATCAAGTGTGAAACCTATACCTCGTGCATGTGTTTGCTTATATTCTGCTCAGATGAGATGCATCTAGTTTTTCAGATCACATTTCATCTCTCTTGAGGTTTCAAAGCTAGACAGGCATTTTTACCTGCTCTGTGCTTTTTTTTTTTTGTGATTTTTTTGGTCCTCTGATCCTCTCCTTCTCCCATCTTTGTGTAAAAAAAAAAGATGTATGTTCTTTCTATGTTGGAAATTAAGTACAATACTGGTGAATTAGAACACAATAATTCCATGAGGTTAGATAAAGTGTTATGTAAGCAACTTCTCCTCTGCCTCTCAGGCAGATATTTTATATCTTGCATTGACTGAAATTCTCAGAATAAGTTTTGACATCACAAGCCAATCACCTTCATTGAGGTTTCCCTGCTATAGACTGCTGTCTTCAAACAACTGTTCTCCAGTCTGCCTGGGTTTTGCTTGAGCTTCTGCTAGGTAGTAGCAACATCCTACCTCTTCTGCCTTGCTTCTGCAAGAAGCCACTTCTTTAGGAAGACAAGCACAGACTAGAATCACTTTAGATTGACATTGCCTGAAAGAAGCAAGATTTAGAACAAGCACATTTTTGTGCGTGATTTCCATTCTTACAGAAAGCATCTGTCTAAAATTCATTACTGGATAGAAGCATCCTAACACTAAATGCATAGCTGTGGGTCTAGTTGGTATTGCACATTACGGTTTAATCCACTTAGATTACATACAAAAATATGTGCAGCATGTAATTATCTATACATAAGACATAACAATTTAAAAGTGAAAACATCTAATTGGCTGGTGGTGATGGCTGGGCCGAATTTGTTATCACATCAGGATTTTCCAGTGAATTACTACTTAATTTCATGTGATTTATTGCATTAGGGGTGAATAAAAGATTAACAGGGTACTTAGCATGAGCCAAACTGTATTCTCTGGTGTCACATACTTCCAGTGTGACTTCAGGCAACCTATTCAAAGCCTCTATACCTATATACTGTCTCTAAAATGTGCATAAGTAGTCTGTATATAAGATTTAATTCCTTCCTGTTTGTAAAGCACTTTGAGACTCTTGGAGGGAAAGTCCTCTGTAAATCCAAATAGAGGGGCAGAATTGCAGTTGTGCCATTGTGCAGTTTCAAACCTCTCTGCATGTTTTTCTAGTTTAAAAGTGTCTTTGCTGTGGAGCAATACAGACAGCACTGTCTAAATTCATGAGTGACTTCAAGTTCAGAACACCTAATATCATGTATTTTCCTTTCCTTGCAATTAAAGAAGAAAATACCCTCCACATACATGTGACTCATTCAAGCAAATGAAACTGAAGTTTCAAGTTTTTAGTTGAAGTTTCATGAATGCTCTGATTTCTGAAATTGTGTTCTAATTTCTCACATGCAATTTCTTCCAGATTACTACAGACCTGAGGCAGCGTTGCACAGACAGCCACACTGGAACCTCAGCCTCTGCACCTATGGCTGCAGGCATCATTGCCCTGGCACTGGAAGCAAAGTAAGATCTGAGATACATTCTGAAACAAAAATTAAGCATACGGGAAGATATTTCTCATTCATCTAGCACCTTTATGCAGACATCACGCAGTGCTTTGGGACCTTTCTTGTCATAATACACAGTAATCTAAGGACAGGAAAGATCTCCATGCTTACTTTGGATGAAGGAAAGCAGACACTGTGGAGATGCTGACAGAGTACTCAGTGTTGAAGTAACATGAAACAATCTTGAGCACGGGTGGTTTCCATTAAACTGTGTATAGCATCCTCATGTCTTACAGCTCACTCAGAAGGCTGCCTGGATCTGCTGTACCCTGCAGGGTGCTGTAGGTCACCTCCTCCATTCACCAGGCTCCTCTTAGCAATGTCTGTTCTTGAACACTGAAAGAGGTTTTGGGAGGTGTTAGGTTAACCTGAACATAAGTTAATCTAGTATGAAAAATAAAATCTCAATTTCTGTTTTTTAACATGGGTCAAGTTCCTCAGCTCTAAAAACCATGAATAGTGTAGCTCCATAGTCCTTGTACCTTTAGGTCAAAAACTTTCTCATCTTACAAGCACTTTCTCAACTGCATGATTTTGTTCTTTATGCCTAATATATATCTCTAATGTGCTTCATGGAGCAGCAGAAATGTGGGAGATCTTCAGGTAAATCTGTCTTTCAGAACCTTTTGCATTACCTTGTTGGATAATACCTGCAGGTTTAAGGTGGAATGCTTCACCCCAAATCCTACTCAATGTTTTTAAGTTCTAGGAGATTGATTCTATTAAATTCTGAAGAAAACTAGTTTCCTATGGGGTCAACCATTTTCTTTGAAGGAAGTAAGAAATTTGCACACAATAGTAGTTGCAAGTTGCATGTAGTTCATAACACTGGAATTATGTTTCCATCTTTCATATTGCTTTTTTTGAAGACATCTTGACCCAATATTGGGCACAGAATACTTTTTGCTGTTGAGTTATAAGCATAAGAGCTTGTAATTGAAGACCTGACATAATCTTAAGTAGGGAGGCACTTGTGTTTTTTTAACGCAGTTATCAGAAACAAAGGTATTATATTACCTTTTGAAAAGGGAATATAATGTTATTGTTGGAGGTTTAAAACTTTTGAATCTCCTCTTAACCTCAGTTTTAAAGTCCTTAAATTCATTCCAAACAATCTGCAAATGCAGATAAGACTGTGTATGTACATTTCAACTTGCTCTAAGTTTTTCTTACTGTTCTCGCTTAATGAACTGAAATTGGTAATTGATCTTTTTTTGTTTAGTTGTAGTTGAAAATTTCAGAAAAGTTGTATCTTACAAGACCTACACAAAGCTATTTCTGATTGTGACATCTTAAAACACACTGAGAAGCCTACCTTTTTTTCTCTGTGGCCTTCGGTGGCTCTACCAGTGGAAAATCTGTATTAGTGCATATGGACTAGCATTTTTTATCAAAACTAATAGTTGCTGTAATAGACATAAAGACAAGACGGTGTTACAGCCAGTGCTTATAGAGTAAGTAACTCTTTTGTATTTGTAGTACTCCATTGCATGGTACTAAAAAGAGTGAAAATGTGTTGATTTTAGGTTCTGTTCTATTTCATTAAATGGAAGGTTCTGTTTCTAGATATTAGCTTTATATTTGAGTAGATCCTCAAAGATCAAGGAATTACATTAATAATACCATAAATGTGTTTTTTATTCATTTGTATTCCATTCAGTAACTTTTCTCTCTTATGTGTACTTAAAATCTGCACTGATGCTTACCACAGCTGCTAAATAAAATAGGAAAAAACCCCCAAAACCAAAAAAAAAGAGAAAAAAGTTAAAAAGAAGAGAGGAACTAGAGAGAAAAATAGTTCTCATACTGCAGCTTCCCATGCTGATTTTCTTCACCAATTTGGAGAAATCTTTGGTCTTGTTGCATTATAGATTATGAAGTACAGCCTTTAGTGTTACTGGTTGATCATACTGTGATCAATTAAATTTTAATGTCTGGGCTTTGCTTGTATGTAATCTGTTTATTTTATACAGTTTCTGAATTTCTTATTTATGTGATTTGGAATTTCAGGTTATATTTTTCACCTGTGCTGCCTGCCATTTTAGGTGACCCTAAAAGTTTTGAAGCCATCGAAGTATTTTCTGCGGTACTTTTATAATGGGATAGAAAGGACACATGATATTGTGGCTTAGTATAACTGCTTACTGGAACTATTTTGATTCAAACGGAGTTTGCATTTTCATAAATGCTTCCTTCGATTCCCTATTAATACCTCTGCTAATAGCAGTGTTTATGTGAGGTTTTTTAAAAAAGACAAGTTGGAAAAAGGTTTTGCAGGGTTAATTACATTCTTTGTACAGGTAGCTGCTTAAAAATTGACTATGTTTGTAAAAATTTATAGTTTCATTCCACTTTGTGCTGGAAAACACAACAATTTATACCATGAAAGGGTTTTGAGTCTAAGGAGGTCAGTTTTCCCCAGTAGCCAAGTTCTATTCCTGGGAGACATCATGGCTTGAACAGAGCACTAATAGGGCCTGGGTGTGAGTTAGAACAGGCAAGAGGTTGCTTTGACTCACACACTAATACACTAAGGTACAGTCAACCAACCAACCACCCAAAAAAAAAAAAGCGAGATTTATACCTCAGTCTTGCACTTTCTTTCTTTGACAAGCCCCATATGGTAGGATTGGCAAACAGCTGATGGAGGGTCTCTTACCTGACACCTCATGGAACCCTCCACTTAGCCATTTCTTCCAACAGGGATCTGCTTCTGAAATCCCGGTAACAAATTGTTTGTGGATGATTTTATGCAAATTGAGAACACATTTTTATTATTTTTGATCTAGTATTTTAGTATCAAAGTGGCATATTTTCCCTCAAGAATAAAAGAATTGTAACTGAGTTTTGGACTGCTTGTTTGGAATCTCTGAGGATGTAATGCAGGGTTGTAAACGTGCAACAACTATCACACACAGACATCTCTTAATTTTCATATTCTGCAGTTTTCTTATGGTATTTAGGTAGTAAATTGCTTTCCAGTTGTACCCAGTTGATATTTCTCAGTATATCTAGTAGCTTGATCAGGTCCAATGAATAAATGCTTGCTTATGTGTTGCACTTAGTCATTACATAATGTCAGATTTTTCTAATTGTAAATGAGAAACTAAGTATAATCAATTTAGCGCACAGAGACAGCAAGTTTCTTGCCAAAAGTAAGCTATTTTCATTGCATAGTACCATCTACTGTTGCTAGCAGAAATACCTTTTCTCATTGATAAAAAGGATGGATTTGGAATTTGAGCAAATCAGCCTAAGGAGAGACAATGGCCCTGTTTTTGTTCCAGAGACCATTGTGCCATGTTCCTTTGAAGAACCCAAATTTAAAGAAAAACCCTTATGTTGCTGACAGAAGAATACATTATACATCCCCAGTTGAACTGCATGTTCCTGTCTGTAAGCCAATGCATATTTTCCAGCATGTGGTATATAAACTAGTTTCATTCGTAACAAGCAACAACTGAAATGAAGTATTAGTCTGCTACCTTTCTACTGTGTGGTATACTCAGTGGTATAGCCTTGGAGAGAGTATGTTTTCTCCCATGATTCTCTTCACTTGAGTGCTATGGAATCCTAGAATTATTACACGTGGAAGGAACCTTAAGGATCATCTCATTCAACCCCCCCTGCCATCCACAGAATACACCAGGTTGCTCAGAGCCCCATCCAGCCCGGCCTTGGAACAATTCCAAGGCGTGGGGCATTCTCAATTTCTCTAGGTACCCTGTGCCAGTGCTTTACCACCCTGCCAGCAAAGATCTAATCTAAACCCACTCTGAAAGAAAGTAGCTGTTCCTAGAAGGAGAGGTGCTTCATCCTTCTAATAATTTTCATGGTCTCCCTCTAGACTTGTCGATGTCATTCCTGCATTTGTCTTTTTTTACATGAAACCAAGACTAGAACAAGGTAGTGCTGGGAAGAACGAAAGAATTTTAGTGAATTCTAACTAGTGACAGAAAAGCGACAATGTACCACATTCCTCTAAAAGATAGTACCACCAAGTGTAATCGTGGAGATGAAAGGAAAACAGAGTTCACATCATAAGGGGAGAGATAGATACTGTGGATTTCTGGCAACAGAACAGATACTTGCGTACTTCCCAGATTTACTGATTTTCTTACAGAAAGAAGAGCAGTCTAGCAAGCTACAATTTTGGATACAGGAATCTTTCTGTGTTATCAAAGTTATGAGGGCTTTGTCATAAACATAGTCAGAGGTTAAAAGTGATGAGACAGCTGAGGTGAATTGAGGAAGTGCTGTTAAGTGACCTCTGTAGTTAGACTTCCACTGCAGGAGGAGAGGTTATCATTTAAGTGCATCAGCTTTAGCTAGGTCTTTGCTCCATTGATTGACTGCCTGTTATAGAAGGCAATGCTAGAGTGTGTTAGTTAAAAATCTCCTTCCGGATCTTTGCAATTTTTGAGTACTTTGCTCCTAGTATTGGGAGTATTTGGAAAACATAACCATTAATAGAGGCTTACCTTAGAACCTGTCTTTATCTTGAGGTTTAACCACCTATGCCACTTAGGGAATTTTAGTTATTATATTGATATTGATTTGGGTATTTTGGTTCCTGTTTTCAGTTACATATAAATTTGCCAAAGAATAACCATTGGAGCTGAAGTTTTCCATTTAACTTGCATTTAAAAGGTCAAGAATTAAGAAGATTCCATTCAGACATTTCTTAAACAAGATTAAAAATAAATAATGTTTGATTGTGATGATTTTTAACTTCTTCACTGAGTTTTTCTGTGTTTTGGAGCAACAGCTAGAAATAAAAAATAGTAGATAGCTGTTGTTCTGGTGCCAGGACAATGCCTTTAATCTGTATAAACTTTTCAGAAATCTCAGTTGGTATTTCCTCCATTGAGACTTTTAGGAGTTTAGCAGCTCTATCCCCTGTAGTTTCTTGGCTCTTCAAGTTTTCCAGCATCAGCTTTTAGAGGCTAGTTGCTGAAGTTACTCTTCAGGTGCTTCTGATTGTTCACATTGAGAGCAGGGAACAGCTCTTTTTCCTATCAGTTCCTTGTGGGAGTAAAATGAGGTTGGTGGAAGAGGAGCATTTGCACTGAATTGCAGTGTCCTTGTAGTCAGTCTTTTGAAATGTGAAAGACAGGTCAAATCAAGAACCTGGGTATCATGCTAACCATAGCTTCCTTTATTAACCTAAGACAATGTAAGCCTTCTCCATTTTCACAGTCAATCTAGTTCTAAGGGTGGCAACTAACCGAAAATTTTGTTGCTGTTTCTTCCATGCTGTTATTAACCAGACTGTGAACATTGTCTTTTGGACAGTCTCATTTTATTGTTCCTTTGGAGATGACACAATAAAAGGATGTAATTCAGATGCCTTTCTCTCAGGGGTTTTCTCCTCCCAGTTTCATCATTATTAGCCTATAGTTAGGCCATTGTTTGTTTGAGTTTAGGCACTTACGATTTTTTATCTGTGTGCACTGCAGATTTGCCACAGGTATACCAGGACACCGTTGCTGGTGGATATATAGCTGCCTACCCCACTGCGCATCTAAGCAAATACATCATCTCCTATCACAGCTTGTCTGGATTTTATCCTAAAAGCCAGTATATAGATAATGCAAAAGATGGATTCTTTTTTTCTTTCTTTTACAATAAAAGTGGTAAAACATTGAAACAGATTGCCACAGAGGTGGCAGATGCCCCATGTCTGGAAACATTCAGGGTCAGTTCAGACAGGGTTCTGAGCAACCTGGTCTATTTGAACATGCCCCTGCTGATTGCTGGGTACTTGGGCTAAATGATCTTCAAAGGGTTCCAGCCCAAACCGTTGTGTGATTCTGTGGCTGTAGATTATGTGGCAAAGCTTTCCAGTACTGCCTCATGAGGAGATCAGAATGCATTGCAGAAACTGTGGAGATGCAGTATGAATATAAACTGAATGTTGTAAAGCAGAGCTAGAAATTGATCAAAATGATAATGTACAGGCAAATGCTATGTTGTTTAAAAGGCTGTAGTGTACTATGTGACATGTAGAAGCATATTCTATCCTACAAACCCTGAATGTGCATTACATTCCGTAACATTTTTAAAAACTTTTTCAGTAATTTTTACCAGCCCAACTGGTTAAAAAATTACTGTCATTCTAGTCCAGCAGCCTAGTGCAAGAAACTGCACCATAAGAAGAAAACATACCTATAGGCATAATAAAGTTTTTAAAAAATGCACAGGGAGAGAAGGCATCTGCTGTCATTAAATGCAACAGAGTATTTAAATCTGGTTTAAGGATGAAGATTTCCCTGGTTTTCAATGACTGGGAAGTGTAGGCAGCCAATTCTGGGTCTTACAAACTTTATTCTCCTCTGTCTTCAGCTGAGGGGAATTGTGGCAGTGTGTGCCACAGGGACAGATAATGATGCTCTGGGAATGGTACTTAGCACCTGGTGTTCTGCACCAGAATACTTTTTTCTTCTTGTTTAGTGGCTCAGTTTATCATTCCCTCTCCTACACTGCGTTTTTAAAGAGAATACTATTTATCTTCTTGCAGGTAATCGAAAAACTGAAAAATTGGGAGGAGAGAATAAAAATAGCCAAATCATGGCACCTTTAGAGTGTCTTCTAAGAAAAGAAATTCTCCCTCTTGTAGATATAGAAGAAACAGGAAAACTGCAATCCCTGAAGACTTGCTGTAGTCCTAGAAGATAAATGTGTATTAATGTCACAGTGAGGATAGAAACAGCATCTTCTTTCTCCTTACAGGTCAACAGGCTATTCAAAATTGCTTAAAGGAATATACATGTGTGCAATCAGGTCCTTGTTTTCGAACTCACCAACCATCAAACTGCTTGGAATTCTTGCAGAATACTCACAGACTCAGTGAATTCCAAAGCTGGTAGACAAATTAATAACAACAGAGGCACCTGAAATAGCTTGTATAGGAACTGAAAGTCTATAGGAATTTCCAGTGTGAGCTAGGAGTTAGTGAGATTTAGCAGAGCTTTTCAGCAAGCCAAAAATTTGATTTCTTTTCCTTTGAAAAACTCATTAAGATACAGTAGTTGGTGGTCATAAGCATTGCCTCTGTGTAAAATGTACTCATTCATCTTCTCTTAAGTTTCATATAACAGAATATAACAGTCTGCTTATGGCAAACCTTCAAGTTATATATATAATTTCATATAGTTTTTCTGTAAAATTGGAACATGTTGTTTTGAATGGAGCAAAGGAAAGTAGAGAAGATAAATGAAAGTTGTTTTGCTTTAGATACTTTTCAGCTTATATGACCCTGTGTCCCTACATCCTGGTAAAATGTCTGATCTGTGACTTTGTCTTTCCTGTTCCACAGTCCATTTCTGACCTGGAGAGACGTACAGCACATTATTGTCAGGACTTCACGTGCAGGACATCTGAATGCTAATGACTGGAAAACCAATGCAGCTGGTTATAAGGGTGAGAGCTTTCTTTCTTCTTTGCTATCACAAGCAACCTATTATTTGATATTTTTGTTTGACACTATGCTGTGCATAGCTTGGAGACCTTTCAGCTTCAATCTGAAGCGGCCTTTTAGAATGACTAATGCACAAAACTGTCAGCTACAAAATTCATTGGCCCGACCGTCTTAGTCCCTTTCAGTCTCATATCATGCATTGCTGCCAGAAAACTAAGTAAATTAGTGGTGTTTAATTTTTCTTTTTATACCTAAGTACTCTTATAAAGTAGTGTAGAGTTAAAGATGGAGCAATTCTGGATTCTGGCCATGTTCTTACTCAGAATTATTTACAGTTTCAATTTAAAATGATGAAGCAGTATTTTCAAATTTAATTTTTATATGATAAACCCTACATTATTTATATGTTAGAATTCTGTCAGATTTTGGAAAAAATTGCATTTTGAGTTGTCATGACTTCTCATGTTACAGGCAATCATTTTTCAGTGACCTGTCGAGTAGATTTCTAAAATTTTGTACTGTCTTGTAAATTTGATAAAAGCTACATCTTAAAAACATTCTTTCACTTTTGTAATGCAAGTAAACATTTATACCATTAAATAGGATATATATTTTCAGGATGGGTTAAAATGGAACCTTGAATCCTTACATTTTCTTTTAGCACAGTTTGTCTTCTGATTCCCATTCACTACATTCTTACTGCTTTCAGTTTGTATTGCATCCTAAACAAAACCCTGGAATGGCTTATTTCTGATTCTCTTTTCATAAGAATTCCACCCAATACTGAAATACCTTTTATAAGATGAGATTTGATCTGTTTGTGCCAGGATCTCCTGAGAGAAAAATGTGATATACAAGAGTAATCAAATCTTTGCCCTGGTTTCTCTTTAAAATGGAAGCCTATATTTAATCTATTTTATATCAAGGCTATGCTGCCATAGAGCATCTTTAATATATGATTCTGGCCTATGACTTTTTTGCTGCAATGGCATAGAAACAGAAAAAAAACCACCCAAAAACACAAACACACAAAACCCACAAAAGCACAACAAACAAACAAACAAAACCAAAAACTTTTTATTTTTGGGTCTGAACCATCTCTAACTACAGAGAATGTGTTAAGAAATGGATATTTCATCAGAAACTCCTAATCATGTGAAGATTCTGATGTTCAAGGGCCTGGTTTTATGCCTTTTACAAGTGCATGCACACGCACAAAACACATAAATAGATACTTCCTTAATTGCAATAAAATACAGTATTTGTTATTGTGAAACATCTCCCGGGATTTAAAAAGTTTTATCAGGAGATTGTGACTCTATCATCAGTTTATTGAAGCTATATATATGAAGGTCAAAGAACACTTTTCAAGTAACATAGAGTTATTTTTTCATATCTTACTTCCAAAATTCTATATTTTTTATGTTTTTCCACTTGTTGCCCAAGAGAGGCAAACACCCTGTGAGTCATTTCATAGCAGCTGTCAGTCATTATCAAAAAACAGGTCACACTAAGGTCACACCAGCAGCAGCGGCAGCACTGGCAACAGGACTTGCACTGTTGGATCACTGTTGAACCACAGCTTATTCTGAGTCCTTGGAACAGAACCATTTTTCTATGCAATGTAACATATATATGGTAAGGAAAACAGGTGAAAAAATGTTTTGTCTCCACTCATGGAAAGTCACAAACATAGATAAGCTCAACCTCGTAACTTGGATTCAGGAAAAACAACTTGAACTGGCTGAACTCTGCTGTAGGCTCTATGGTGAAATTGTAAAAGAGGAAGATGAGCTAAATGCCTTGACCTCTGCACAGCTCAGGAATCAACCTTAACCCAAATAAAAGCATTAGTTTTAGCTAAATTATTTTGGCAACTGAGGCTGAGCATATGGTTCCAATAAAAATACATCTCTCTTTAAACTCCTGTTGGTTTTGGAAGAAGAAGAAGCAAAACATTTAGTTTAAATCACAACATCCGAACCTGAATTCAAAAGGGGATTTGCACACCACTGGTGGAAAGACTGAAAGAGGGTTTTTTTTATTGCACGTGGCAATATTTAATATTATATTACTCTATTATCCTTCACTATTGCCAAGAGAAACAAAGTATGGTTTTTCATAGATGAACTACTCTGATCAGACTGAGTTCCTTGAAGAATTGTATCATAATTTTTTTGATAACAATATCCATGTTTCTTCCACAGCATATTCTTAAGAGGGGGTGGAAGGGGGTTTTTTAATTATCTAAAGCATACAGTCACAAGAAACAATCTACCTTTCTTCAGTGTATGCACTAGCAGAGAAAGAGGAAACTAAGGAGAAAGACAGGTTTGCTGCTTTAGAAATAAGAACTGAAAGGGTGAAAACCAGCAAAAACCTGAAAGAACCTTTCACTCAACAAAGGGTCAGCAAGAGCTGGTAGTTGAAAGTGGGTCAGCATGCCATTTCAGAGGACTGTTTTGCTGGTCTGCATGGCAACCCTCTCCCTTGCCATAGTCCCTGGCAGTGTTTTGCCATTGCGGAACGCACAGAAAGAACTCACAGATGTCATTACTGGTTTCAAGATCTCCTTTTTTTACTGTCTTACATTTATACAAAGAAGGATTAATTCATGAAAAACACTTAAGCTAGCTAGCGATTTGCTAAAGCAGTGCTTGTTATTTGTTTAATTTTCTGGCAAGTAAACAGTGCTCATTAAATTCATGTCAATAGAATTAACTCAGGAATGAGCAAGAATTTTTACTTGGTAGGGTTTTTTTTTATTGTTTTCTTGTCAGACAGCATGCATCTTTTCTCAGGAACTTGTTATTTTGTAGTCTAAAAAGAAAGACTTGAGTACTCAGGATATTCTCTGATTAGTCAGTTGTACATGTAATTTGTCAGTAGAAGGGTCTTTTAATAATTAAAGCAGTTAATTAGCAGATTTTATGGAAAAACAGTTAAGAGCATCTGTTTTTGTGAAGATATCAAAACTGTTGATCAGTTGCTGCTATGGCAGATTGGATGCAAATCCTTGTTCTGTCAGCTGTTTAGTCAACAGCAGAGCATGCAAGTGCATTCATAAAAGGGAAACTACATTAATGCTGACTTGTCTCTGAGTGGAAAGATAGAGAATGAAAGACTGCAGTTTTAAGAACAATGATCAAATAATATAAACAGTTTTTTGTCTGTAAGTGAAGCTCCACATATTGTCAAATTCTGGAGAAGCAGACCATTCATAGGAGGAATACTATTAATTTGCAGGGAAATTTTTCAATAACATACTTCACTCTTCCTGGCTCTAAAGCACAGACAATAACATTTCAGTACCCTGAAATAAAATGCTAATGAAATATAAAATAAAATAAAATCAAAATTCTACCCAGTTTTTTCAGTTTCAGGCCATTCCTAGGGCCAGAGGAAATGCTCTTCCTAGAGAAACCAAACTGCCTCAATTGCTAAGGAGTAATAACAGAGTTACGTTATATCCCTTTAGGTTAGCCAAAGTATCTGCTGCTTCCATTGAAGAGTCACCACTGAAAAGGATTAATCATTTAATATTTTAGAGCCTTTTAATATAATTGCTTAATTACAGTATTTAATAAAACTGGTGATTATACTAGTTGTGAGCAGAGCATTAGCAGTCTGAGAGTGAGAAAGATAAGAATCTATCTAGGCTCCTATTTGGGAGACCTAGACTGGACAGATTTATCTTGTGGTAACCAGTAACCAGGCAGGAATTCAGAAATGAGCAAGGATCTCTTTACAACGCATGCATTTCAGAGGAGACAAATAAACTATTCATAAACAGCATACTACATGTTTTCAATAACTTCAAACTGTAAATAAGTTTTAAGTTATATTTTTAAAACATTGTCAGAAGACGGCATAAGACTTTTGGAAAACAGCAAGCACTCATAAATTGTTTTATCAAACAATCAAGGCTGTTCATCTGTAAAAAGACCTTCCACTCTTGCAGATGCTTCCTGATATTTTCACATGGTACTGGCAGCCAATATTAACTCGTATCCACCCCTAATGCTCATACACACAGTGGATGGAGCAAGTGAAACCAAAGCTTTGAGTTTAGCTATTGATATATGCCAGCTTTCTTTAGTTGTCCATAAGACACCAAACACATGAAGTTGCACTGGTCTGTGTAGGAGTGAGGAGCACAATATCCTGTGCAGGCTAGGCTGGTGGGTTTTTGTGCTTGAAATATTAAAGCTGAACAGGTAGCTTTGGCTGGAACTCAGGAATAAAAAGAGAGTTTATCATCTTAGGGAGACTACTGGGAGGATACTCAAGAGAAATACGTCATGAGGTTATGCAGTGGGAAAACTGGAAGGGCCAAAAACCAACCAGAACACAATTTGGCTCCTTCAGTAAAAGGCAATTAAAATATGTTTCTATAAATACATTAACAACAAAAGGTGAGTTAAGGGTGGTCTCCATTCTTTATTGGTTGCAGAGGGAAAGGTAAAAACAAAGCATGAGGAAACGTATGAGGTAGTTAATATCATTTTACCTATTGATACCTCTCCATTAATAAGACCCATTGTTCTCTGGGTGCCTGAACCGGAAGATGGGAATGGGAAAAAAAAAGAAACCCCTATAATCCAAGGGAAAATGGTCAGTGACCTGCCACACGACTTTATTACATACAACTCTATGTGGTCAGTTGGTATCTACGCAAAGGTACCAAGGGAGCTGGTGCAAGAGCTCACCACTCTCAGTCATTTACCAGCAGTCCTGGNTCTGGATCAATGGGCCACTTTGTGAAATGCAACAGGGTTCCGTTCCAAGTTCTGCAGTTTGATCACAGCAACCTTGTGCATCACTTCAGGCTGGGAGAGCAGTGGCTGGCAAGCTGCCTGACAAAAAAAAAAAACGGGGCTGATCAACATTAGCTGAGTCAGGGTATGAGCCAGTAACTGCCCAGGTGCCCAAGAAGGCCAGTGACATCCTGGTTTGGATCAGGAGTAGTGTGGCCTGCAGGAATGGGGCAGTCACTATTTCCCTGTACTTGGCACTGGTGAGGCTGCATGTGTTCAGTGTTGGAGCTCTCACAATAAGAACGACATTGAGGGTTGGAGCACATCCAGAAAAGGGCAGCAGAGCTACTGNGAGCTCACCACTCTCAGTCATTTACCAGCAGTCTTGGTTAACCAGAGAGGTCCCAGTTGAAGAGTCCAGAAGAAGGATGTGGGGGATTACAGACTACAGACCTGTCAGTCTGGCATCTGTGACAGGGAAGGCCATGGACCCGATCATCTTGAGTGCCATCACATACAGAGCANAAGGCCAGTGACATCCTGGTTTGGATCAGGAGTAGTGTGGCCTGCAGGAATGGGGCAGTCACTATTTCCCTGTACTTGGCACTGGTGAGGCTGCATGTGTTCAGTTTTGGAGCTCTCACAATAAGAACGACATTGAGGGTTGGAGCACATCCAGAAAAGGGCAGCAGAGCTACTGAGTCTGATGAGGAGCTGTTGAGGGAGCTGGACTTGTTTAGCCTGGAGAAAAAAAAAAGCTAAAGGACCTTACCTTTCTCTGCCTGAAAGGAGGTTGTAGAAAGGTGAGTGTTAGTCTCTTCTCACAGGCAACAAACCAATGACAAGAAGATGGTGGAGGTTTAGATTAGATATTAGGCAAAATTTCTTCTATGAAAGGATTGTCAGCCATTGGAACAGAATGCCCAGGCAAGTGGTGGAATCACCATCCCAGGAAGTGTTTAAAAGATGTATAGATCTGGCATTTGGTTTAGTAGTTTGGTTTAGTAGTTGACTTGGCAGTGTAAGGTTAGTAGTTGGGCTTGCCATAAGGATTTTTTTTTCCAGCCCAAGTGATTCTGCGATTCTAAGTAGGCAGCTGACAGCAAACAAATTCTTGGAGAAGACAATCTGCTGACAGCTGCAACAGCACACATGTTCTTCGAAAAGGCAATCTAACTATATATAAATGACTGTCTTCAACGGATTGGTGGATGTAAAGTCTGAGAGAGATGTTGTCCTCCCATGGGTAGGTAGTGAACTGGTTAGATTATGCTGAACTTTTTGAACTCCTGACTGAAAGTTGTTTGAAGTCAGGGTAGTGCTTAGTTTAGCCCTAGGAAAGGAGAGAAGTAAACCAGCTACCATTACTAGCTAGTCTAACAGCGGCTGGAAGTATCTCTCCCAGCACTGATAGAACGTGTGATTGGAAAGAACATTTAAGTACCACATGCATCGCAGGTCAACATCATCTTTCTAAGTGGTTTGTACAGAAATCCTTGCTGCAGCTAGAGAAAATATCTGTGGTAGGATTTGGAATTTAAGATAGCTGAGGAAAGGTGGAGTAAAGACGTGCATGTTTTAGCAGCAAGCTTAAAATTACTGTCTTTTCACTGGGTGGTCAGTGTGACTTTTCTACATGACTCTTCTTTCCTTCTTGCATGCAACAATTCGGTTTCTGGCTATAAAGTTTTCTTTAACTTAATATTAAAATTGCATTAGGAATTTTTCAGTGCTTGGTATGTTAAATCCAGATAAATTGCCAGGTAACTGAGTTCTGCTAGCCTTGAGTAAGAACTGAAATACCTCTTTAGGATTTGGGGAAGGGAGCTGGAAAATATCTTGAATTATGTGGCCTCGATCATGGTTATTGAATTTTTTTTTCTTCCTGTCAAAACTGAGGTTACAGACAATGTTTTTTCCAGTTAAAAGACATATAAGGTCAAGAATTTGTCTGTATAGTTCCAGAAAAGAGGATGTACAAAGTAGGAGAGGGAATCTTTCAGAGAAGCCAGACAGGCATCATTACTTTTCTTAGCCTGAAATTCTTCATTATGAAAGCTTCTCATTTACTTTTTGGATCTGCAACACTCTGTTTTCTGTTCCCTCTGAAAAGCAAGGAATGAAGATGTAAAAATGTAAAAACAGAGTTGAAGCTTCGAGCCTGTGTCAGGATACATAAAGGAAAATGGATGGACATCTGTCGTGATTTTGTCTTACAGTTGGTTGCTTTCCTGGATCTTATATTCTAAGTCAAACTTACACATGTTCTAAAATGTAAATCGTATGGCTCTAAAGCTGGAGTAACAGCAGGCAAAAGGCAAAATTGGGCATTAATGTTCTACTATAACAGCACTTGGAATTGTCACCAAACCATGATCAGCATAGCAGACGAAGAATTTATATTAGTGCCTCAGCTCAACAACTGAGAGAACTTCCTGTCTGTTTGTCTTAGATATAAAGATATACACAATTGCTATGCTTTGCAGCTCCCTAGTATTCTAAACATTGCCAAGTGGACTAACAGCACTAACAGGATGTACACCACGAGAGTGATAACTTTTGATNCGCGGCAGAGAGGAATTACAGGTTTCAAAGTCTTCCCCTGTGGACTCATAACCATAAGAGTCTGCCACTTATTGTGAAATGTAAATTTCTATTTTCCTACATTAAGAAAGAAGAACCAGGATCAATGAATTGAAAAAAAATACTGATAAACTGATAAAATTCTCCAAAGCAAAAGGCTTCAGTTACAGACGTTGAAGACTGAATTTTAAAAGAAAAGTCCTTGGAAGTTACATGCATTTGCATGACCTCCCTGTATACCAATTGTCAATGCAGTACATTTGTAAGAATGTTCTAGGCAAATACCTAGTCACGCTTATATCCATCCATAGCAAGGGTGAACATCTTTTTGATGGGATAGGTCTGTCTTTTTAAAAAAACAACAAGCACTTGCCTATGCGAACACGAGAGCTCTTCTTAACTGCTGTTGCGTTGCTATAATGCCTTTCAGTAGTTACAAAACTGGCAGTAGTTTTATTATCAGAGTGTGTACACTTTAATGGAACTAAGACTCAGGCTAGTCAGGAAGCAGATCACACTATCTACAATGTAGTATTTTAAGCACTTAATGTATCCCGTCAAGATGCAGAATTTCTTGTAGTACTGGGGAAAGAAGATGAGGGCCTACATAGGCCAACTCAGCTCAGTTAGATGCCTGAAGTTATTTATAACAGTATCCTTTTTTCTCTCCACAAAAATCAGTTTTTGAGGATTTGCTTTTAAGTCAGGGGATGCTGAACCTCACCACTACACTAACATTACTGGCCAGCTATCTCTATAGGCTTGGATTACTGTTCAACTTCCTTTTGCTTCAGGTTACTGATCAGTGTCTACTACGTAGCTCCACAGGTATACAGTGAAGTTGGCTTAATTAATTAATAATTTCTCTAGTTATTCTATCAACATCATTATCATTAAACAATATGCAATACTTTTTTTGTGATTTACTGAATGTTTGTGTACCCTTTTTTGCCAAAATCTGCCTCAGCTGTGTGCTCAGTCAGGAATTAGTTTGAGTGTAAATATCCTGCTAGAGCTCCAATACTTCAGGAAACACAGAGCCTCTGTGTGGGACAGAACAAGAGGGATGCCATGTGTCTGATACATCTGACAGCACAGAAATACTATTTTTGTGTCTCCTGCTAACAATCTGTCAGGATTTCCAGTTATAGTGCCTTTGACTCACCTGTCATCATCTGTTCTGAAATGAAGCCTAGCACAGACACTGCCACCAAAAAGTGTTTTTATTGTTTGATAAAATGATATTGTATTTGTCCACTTTTGAGCTATCAAGGAATCCTGAATGCATCTCCTAAGGTGATTTTGCTCCTAATAGAGGAGATGGGGACTTTTTTTTACAAGGTGTTGCACAATGCAGTCACAAAATCTATTTTTTTTCTTTAAACATCATTGTAAACCACTGTTTTCCAGTGGATTTTTGTGCTAAATAAATAAATAAACAATTCAGTTTAAAAATACTACCATGTGCTGGTTTGAAAGTAA